>VZZY01011264.1:297207-353377 GCA_013400335.1 Eurystomus gularis | reverse complement strand
AGCCCGCATTGCAGCCTTTATGTAAGGGCGGCCGGGCTGCACGGGCACCCGCACACCCCCCGGGGCACACACGGGCTCACACTCGCACCCCGGGGCCCAAATAGGCTCACATACGCACCCTGGGGCTCACACTGGCTCAGGCACACACTCTGGTGCTCACACACACACCCTGGTGCACACACACACACCCCCTGGTGCGCGCACACACACCCCGTGGTGCACACACATCCCCACTGGTGCGCACACACACACTCTGGTGGGCACGCACACACCCTGGTGCATACACACACCCTGGTGCACACACACACACCCCCCCGGTGCACACACACACACACACACTGTGGTGCACACACACACACTCTGGTGTGCACACACATATCCCCTGGTGGGTACACACATCGCGTGGTGCACACATACACACGCTGGTGCACACACACATGGGGCACACATGAGCACCCACACACGCCCCAGGGCACACACAGGCTTACACACACCCTGGGGCTCACACAGGCACCCACTCACACCTTAGGGCACACACGGGCTCACACATGCACCCTGGGGCTCACTCAGGCACCTGCACACACCTCAGGGTACATACAGGCTCATGCACACACCCCAGGGCACACACAGACTCACACACGCACCCTGGAGCACACACGGGCTCCCACACACACCCCGGGGCTCACACATGCACCCTGGGGCACACACACACACACCCCCGAGGTCACGCACAGGCTCACACGCACACACACCGGGGTGCACACAGGTTGATACACACGCCCTGACACACACACACACATATGCCGTGGGGCACACGCAGGCACCCGCACACACTGCAGGGCACACACACACACACCATGTGGTGCACGTGGGCTCACACACAGAGAGCGGGTGTGCAAACACGCTCACCCTACGCCATGCGTGCAGAGAGCAGCATGTGTGCACACACAGACTGTGCACAGGCACGCATCGCCATGGGTGCACACGGGCACACAGAGCTGCGTGTTCACCCGCTGGGTGCACACATGGGCAGCCCTACACCATGGGCATGGGGAGCGTCACGAGTGCGCGCACACCGTGCTCACGTACCGCTGTGGAAATGCCCATGGGCTGGGCTGTGTGCACACGCACATGCCATGTGCACACATGCACCGCTGTGCAAACACGGGCGCACACAGATCACTGCATGCCTACGCTCATACCAGTGTGCAAACACAGCGGCGCACACACGCTAAGCCAAACATGCCTCCACAGGCACACACCGTGCCAGGTACACACACACACACACACACTGCCACACAAGCACACCCCACTGCGTGCACTACAAGCACACGCACATACACGCACTGCTTCATGTCCACCCCCCTGCTTGACTGTGCACCACAGTTGCGCACCCACAGCCCCCCAGCACCACACAACGCACGAAGCAAGACACACCAGCACACCCGCTGCCACTCACACGCATGGGACACACGCCAACAGAGGCTGTGGACACACAGACACAGCGAGCTGCGGGCACACGCAGTGCGTGCTGTGCGTGTCTGCCTGCACACACAAGCGCAGCCCCGCTCCTCCCTCCTGTCTACACGGGTCAGTCCCAATCTGCAGCGGTGGTGCGTACAGCCTGGGTGCCTGGGCCCCTCCATGTCCCCTGCGTGCGCTGTGGGTGCAGAGCCCAGCTAACCAGCCCCATCTTCCCCTCTCGGGGCCATCAGGGGGGCAGACAGGAAGGTATAACCCCCTCCCCACCGCAAACACACCCACACACATGCAAGAAGTGTGCACAGGGACAAATGCGCACACAAATGTATGAACACCTGCACCACAGAGGCTCACACACACCAACGAGCACACGTAAATGCATGTATGCAGCCAGGCACACACAGGCAGCGAGCAGGGAGGGGGCTGGAGGGGCCAGAGGAGCACAGAGGAGCAGAGCTGACACATTCGCAGCTCAGCTCCCCAGGGTGCAGATGAAGGATGGCTGGAGACATCCCTGGGGATGCTGGCGGAGCTGGGCAGGAAGCGCAGCGTGGGCTGTAAATGGTACCCGCTGCCTGGTGAGGAGCAGGGGGAAGGCTCAGTTGGTCCCTTGCTGAGCAGAGGCTCCATTTAAGAAACCCAGCCAACAGACGCCTGTCCCCATGGCACCTCTAAGCCTTGCCCCCATGGCAAACCCCACTGAGCCCTGGGCTGCTGCAGCGTTGCAGGTGCTGGCACATCCCTGTGTGAGCAGTGGGATGCTGGGGGCAGCTAAGCCGGGGTGCAGAGAGGGCTGTGGGTGCTGGGAGTCAGGGTGCAGGGGGTGGCCACACTCTTTTCCCAGGGTTCTCCCAGTCCCATGGCCCCAGCATGGTGCTCAGCCACCCTTGGTCTGGGCTCGCTGGTGCTGTGCCCGAGCAGGGGGATGGGAGGCAGAGCAGGGGCTGGGAGCCTGCCTGTGCAAAATGGCTCCTGTTGGGCAACTCTGTGAGGCACAGCACAGCCCGCACCCCACACAGCCCCCAACCTCCCCCCCAGGTGTCCGGTCCAGTCCCACCCAGCTGGGTGCAGGTCCTTGCCCACCCCATATCACTATGACACTGGGCATCACTGCTCAGAGCACTCCCTCCTCCTGCCTCCCCAGGTGACCTCCCCAACACCTTCTCCAATAATCCACACTTCTCCCAGGGTAGGGTCTCCACCCCGTGCCCCAGCTGGCTCTGCACCCTCAGCTTGCCCCCACCCAAAGCCAGGCAGGATCTTGCCTCTTCCCACCCAAGTCCCAGGTCCCCTTCCCCAGGTAGAATTCATCCTCCTCTCCGGTCCTAGCAAGCTGTCCCTCCAGCGTGGAGACAGAGCACATCCTGGGGCTGGGGCGGATGCTTGGAGGAGGAAGATGTGTTATTTCCTCCTAGACATCAAAGTCCTTGCACTAATTGACCCTAGCTGGAGAGCTGTCACCAGGTGGGGACATTCCTTGTGCTGTGAAAGGGCATCAGTGTAACAAAGGATTCCCCGGGGATTACCCAGCTCCTTCCTCTCCTTTTGACA
Organism: Eurystomus gularis; assembly: GCA_013400335.1. Classification (NCBI taxonomy): domain Eukaryota; kingdom Metazoa; phylum Chordata; class Aves; order Coraciiformes; family Coraciidae; genus Eurystomus; species Eurystomus gularis. Next base: position 350,344 of record VZZY01011264.1, on the reverse strand, counting down.
TAAAATAGGATCCTGCTGGAGACCAAAATCCCAGCCCTGTAATAACAGCAGGAGCTGGCCAAGATCCTCCTTCCCCAATTCGGTACAACCCAGATCCCCAGCCCCCCATCACCCCATCACTCTGAGAGCAGATCCCGGCTCCTGCCCGCCTCCCCCCACCCCCACCCCTTGCTTTCTCATCTCCCTGTGCTCCAGGCCAGATGGCCGATTTGCTCCCTGGCTCTGCGCTCCTTCTCCTGCTCGGAGTCCCAGCTGACCACTTTGTTTGTAATAGTCCTCGGAGGGGAATTACAACTGAGTATTAAATGTGTGGTTAAAGAAATTGCATTACACAGTGTGACTGTAAGGGAGATGTTTCCCTTTAATCTGTAATCCATGAAAGTTATTAGTTTAGCGAGCGGAGCGTCTAGGCACGGCAGTTCCATTAAGACATAACCCTGAGCAGACCCATCACCTCCACGGGCTGCAGCCCAAGCTGCAGCACAGCACCCCTCGCTCCCCGGCACAGCCCTGCCTTTGCTGTGCCCGAGTAATCGAATGCCATTAATGTGGGGCTGCAGAAAAGAAAAGGAAAATAATCACCCTCGGTGGCCGATATGCTCCTGTGAAATAATGTTTGTGTCGTGTATCCTGTCCTACAGGTCTATGCAATATTAGTTAGTCACCCTCCTGCTCCCAACGATCACCTAACACCAACACCCGTATCATACACAGCTGGCTTCTACAGGATTCCTGTCATTGGTCTGACAACACGCATGTCTATATATTCTGATAAGGTAACTGATGCATGTTTCTAGTACCTCATACGTGTGGTGTCAATCAAGAGTGCCCATCAGGAGGGTTAATGATGTCTATACTACCCTGCCTATCTCTGTGTCTGTCTGTCCATCCATCTTCTCCAGCTGAACCTGCCTCTCCCTTTCTCTCTTCCTTGCATTCCCCGGTACGTTATTTTTTCGCAGCTGCCAGTGGTGACCTACATAGTGCTGGATGATTTCTGCAGTGTCGCTCTGCCAGGCTGCTGGGCTTACTGCTCGTCAGCCAAGGCAAATGCATGAATTAGCTCCTGCCCTGCTCGCTAGCGATAACCGGGGGGTCCTGGGTGCTCCCTGGGTGCGGGGGGGGCTGCGAAGGGCACGAGCATCCTGTGGAGCCTGTATATTGGGCAGAAGCTCTTTGGGGCCTGAGGGTTGATTGGTTGCGTTTGCTTCTCTGGGTTTATGTGATATTGGCAGGGGAGATAATAGAATTGACTAACAAGTTATCCCAAGGCTTTAAATGACATTCGGTCCAGCCAGCACTCAAGAAAGAGGTTCAGATTCCAGGGTCTCAAACCACTTTCTGCTGTCCCTGTGGAAATACAGAGACTTTCAGGCTGGGTGAGGTCCTGCTGTGGGCAGGGGCTGGAGCAATGCCTTGGCCTGGGCAATGAGATGCTGCCCTGGGCAGCTCTTCCCCCGGGCGCTCAGCTCACATGTCTTGCAAAGACATTTGGGGATAAGTAAAAGCAAGAGGAGGAGCTGAGCAGAGCCAGGCAGACCACATGCCATTGCAGCCTTGGTGGAGGCTTTGGTCCAGGTGCGTGAGCTTAGTGGGTGAGATCAGGCCTGTTTTGAAGCACGAATCGGCCTTTGCTTGGAAAATGTGAATATTCCCAAATGCAAATGTTCAGTGCAAAAATAGGCACTCCACCTACACAGTAAATGAAGTCAAATTTCAGGAGGGAGGAGCAGAGGCTCCCAGAGATGCACCAGCAGGACTGCTCGGCTGGAGCAGTGGCAGGTCTTGGTGTCTCCCACCAAGTCGAGCCATGGTAGGATGGCCAGCAAGCCAAGACCATGGCAGCAGCAGCAACGGTGGCTGGCGGGGCTGGGGACCCACAAGCTCTGGCAGGGTCCTGTCAGGGACTGTTAGAAGGAAAGAGATGGTAACAGGGCGAGGGAGAGGGCAGGCAGGAAATGTGCAGGGGAGATTTGGTTCATGCTGCTGTGGGGAGGAGATAGGTCTAATAAGCAACCTCACCAAGATGGACCTTGCCACAGTGCACATGATGGCAGGGAGAGGGGACCCTGCACACTTCAGAGAAGCAAATTGGCCTCCTTTTCCGTGCCATGACCTGGATTTGCGTGCTTCCCCTGCGGGGGTGGGACCTTCCCCAGCAGACTTGGCTTCGGCCCTATTTTTTTTCCTATTTAAAACATGTTTTCTGCAAAAGTGGCTCATGAAAAACACCTGGGTCACTTCAGAGCGGGACGAGTGGCCCACCATGTCAGTGGTGACCCACTGCAGAGGCAGGGAGATGCTCTCCAGTGAATATTTCATAGAATCATAGAATGGTTTGGGTTGGAATGTTGGGCAGGTGTAGGGCTGTGGGATGCACTCAGCTGGCAGAGACTGGGCAGGGAGGCCTTGTCACCCCTCCCAGCACTCCTGCCTCACTGGCCTCATGCTCAGTCTCCTTCCCACCAAGGCATCCAGCAGCTGGAGGACTTGGAGCTCTCTGCAGAGAGGGGGGGTTGCAGGCAGGAGATTGGGCAAAGGCAGTGTCTGCCTGGGTAGAGAAGCGAGGACATTGAATAGTGGACTGGCAGGAGCTGGAGAGGACAGCAAAGGTGGGAGTGGAGGACAGCAGAGAGAAGGGACTGGACGGTGCAAGAGGACAAGCTGGCTGGTGCAACATGGGGACATTCAGCTGGTTCCTTTCTAGGTTTCCAGTGATCAGCTTGCTTTTTTTTTTTTTTTGATTCAGGAAATTATATCTTTCAGCTTAGTTTCTATGGAAACAAGCTTGTAAGATCACTTTGTGTGTATGCCCCTGATTGGTTTTGAAGGCATCAGCCAATTCCAGCTAAATTTCACAGGGGGTTGAACTCACAGAGTTAATTATGGTCCTCCCAAGGCTAAGCTGCTAGGAGGAGAAAGGTGTGGGCCTCAGCTCAGACAGGTTTGCCCAGTACCTTTTGATGCTCTTGGAGCATCTCCAGTTGAGCACAGCTGTCCACGAGCCGTAGCCAGTCTTTCAACAAAGACACCCAAGGGAAGCAAGCTCTATTGCTCCCAGTATTCAACAAACTATTTGTTCTAGAAATGCTATTGCAGCTTTCAATCTGAGCACTCTGGCTTGGCAGCCTTAGTTTGGCCTCCTTGTGCATACATCTTATGAAATCATTACTTCACCAAGATCCTCACGTCATTCAGCACAGTCCTGCCTGCACGGTGAGAGGGTCTCTGAAATCCCGATCACCCCTTAGAGAGGTGAGCATGGAACCGCAGGAGGAGAGAGGAGGGTCTCATGGTAAAGACAGGAGAGTGGTACCCATCGCTGTGGTGTCCATTGCTCTGGAGAGTCCTTCATGGACTCCTCATGGACTGAGCATTGCAAAATCCATGTTCTGACCTTCTCATGCTAAGCCCCCTGAACGGACAGGCTGGACTATTGTTTTAGTACTTCTGGTCCCAATGTGTCATTGGGGTTATTTATATCTCCTTTACATTTTATTTGGAAAAGAATGAGGTGACATGGATGTCTTGATGATATGAGAAATATGAAATGACACTGAGAGCGTGAGAGGGAAGCTCGTGGGGAATCAGGAAGGTCTGGTGTCATTCATCACCACTATGTAGGACCACACCTTCACGGTGATGAAGGGCCATGGTGGGTGCCCCAAGGTGCTGAGCACCACCCCCCCATCAGAGAGGCAGTGCAGCAGAGGATCAAGGGTGGCTCTTAACTGAGACCTGCTCTGCTGCTGAAAGAGATGGAAAATGGGGTTTAGTCATTCTGCACTGGGAGAGCCACTTCCATGGCCAGCACCTGGTCCTGGTAGCTGAAATGAGCTCTGTCTCTCTCTTTATCTCTCTCTCCCTCCAGCCTGTGCCTGGGGATGGCTTCTGCCCCTGGTTCCTTGTCTCAGTATAACCACTCCATGTCCTCCTGGGCATTACTGCTCACACAGAGGGGTATTTTTCTTTATCGCTAGTCTCACTGGCAACCGATGCTCACCAGAAATGGTGTTAGTCAGCGTGGGAAGCTACACTGTAAGTGGGGAGAAAAATGATTCCTCTTGACCGAGGTCAGGGTCAGAACTTCTTCACTGGCATCTGCAAGAAGTGACTGGAGAGTCTGCTTGATGTCACATAGAGACGTTTGCCCCCGGAATGGGTTTCAGAGCCACGGCCAAGCAGCACGGCGTCAGCAGGGAGGCCTGTGGTGCGTCAGAGCAGACGAGGGGCTCTGTGCACTGAAGCCTTCACAGATGGTGGTGGAGGAACCCACTCATCCCAGTGGAGGAGAGCTCTTCACAGGCTCCCAGGGTTCAAGCTGGGAGGAGGACAGAGCAGCCCCACCGCTCCACAGGGCTTCTGCTGCCGTGCTGGGCCATTCTCCAGAGGCTGACAAGTCCTTTCCTCCACGCACTGCAGGGAAAGGCAGACGGTGCCTTTTCGCCTGGGCTCCACATACATCTGCCCCAGTAAAATCCCTCCCAGCACGTCTAAGCTATTGCAGAGTTATCTCAGCTCCCTCCCACGTCTGCAGCTATCACACAGGGCAGTGGGCAGGCTGCTTTCTGGTGGGGCTCAGGGACACATGTGCTGGCTGGCAGGATGAACAGAGCAGGGGACAGGGCAACCCAGGCTCCTTCCATGGAGACCCTGGTCAAGGCTTCTTTTTTGTACTCAGCTGATGAGTTTTCCTAAATTATTAGGAAGTTTATATATTGGGATCTCTGACAATCTTCTTGAAACTGCCCAGACAGGCCAGTTTTGGAGTGTGTTGCTAGAAGGAGGACTGACCACATGATTTCCATAGGTAGTGAAACAAAAGGACATCGTTTCCTCAAGCCTGTAGGAAAAATTACTCCACCAGCCATGGGCCATGAGTTGTGATGAGCCCCTAGGCAGGCAGAGGTATAGAAGACAGCAGTCCTTTCACTCATGCTCCTGTAGATGGTCTTTATGGGGACACACACACACTGCTCGGTGGCCCTGCAGCCATGCCTGCACACTCCCGATACGTGCGCACGTTCTCTGTGCACACAAACTCCATCAACAGGCACCCACATGAGCACCCTCCCCCAGGCAACGGCACGGCCACGTGCAGACTCTTTGTGTGCAGCTACTCAAGCACCCAAGCACGTTCCCTACAGGGGTACATGCACACGCATGTATGTGCTCACATTTCTGCACGCACAGAGTCCTTGATTGCACACATGCGTCCACACACACACATGATCTACTCCACTCGGCTCCTTTTCATATGTATGCATATCAACCAGATCAGTACCACTAATAATTTGCAGTTCTCAGGGATCCTGACCCGGCACGTGTCCCCAGCCTCATAACCACACTCACTCCCAGCACCTTTAGGCTCCAGCCCTGTGGGTTTCTGCTGAGATGATTCTACTTGGAAGCCTGGGTTCCATCCCAACCTGTATTTACTTACTGTTTGCAGAAATAGAATCAAGTGAGGTAGCACAGGGCTGAGCGCTCAGGTTTTGCTGGGCTGTAGGAAAATATTGCAGAAAGCTGCTCCTCAGCTTGGGGTTACTGTCAGCAATTCCCACGCTCACATCTCAGCTCTCCCAGCAGGCACCAGGAACACTCGGAGGAGAGCAAATGATGTGAATCCTGCAAAACATAGAATCATAGAATCATTAAGGTTGGAAAAGACCTCTAAGATCATCAAGTCCAACCACCAACCCAACACTACCATGACCACTAGAACATGTCCTGAAGTGCCATGTCTACATAGTTTTTTGAACACCTCCAAGAATGGTGACTCCACCACTTCCCTGGTCTTTCTTAGAAGGCAAACTGTTGATTTGTAATTAAAAGCCTTTTTTTCATGTGCCTGATCTGAGGGAGAGCGGATTGTGAGCCATGACAGCTCGGAGTTTGAGCAGTACATCAAGGACAGTGCTGAGGAGCAGAGCAGCTGAAAGCAGTGACAGTTGTCTCATAGAGGCTGTGTTAAAAAATCAAGTCTTTATAACAGTTATTTGCCTAAAAATGGGCTCACTGTGATGCATAAATCATTGCATCCACACACTTTGCAGTACAGTCCCATGTGTCCATGCCCCGCGAGGCCAGGACAGCGCTGCCATGGGTTTCAGAGGGATTCTCCAGAGCCCCATGGACAATCCTGGTGTGTGCTGTGAGGGGTTAGCAAATCACACAAAACCTGTGATGCCTCTGCACATCACCGCTTGGACTTGTTAACCTTTGGGAGACTCTACTCCTACTTTTCGGCCAGTCTTTGGGCCCTGCAGAGAAGTTCAGGAGTTCCAGGTGCTTCAGAAACTGAGCACAGAATGGGAGTGCTCATCCTGAACTCTAGACCCAGCATTTATGATTATTCTTCATTATCCTATTTACAAACTACAATTCTGTAATCCGAGAGCTGAAGTACCATTGTAGCAAGTCCATGACCCTTTTGACACCACCTCAGAAAGCAAATTTGCTTGAACTGTTAAACCAAGTTGCTCATCATTACTTGGTGGTAAAATTTGTTCATCTGAACTTAGTGATACATATTTACTACACTTAAGAAAGCCACGATCGGTTTAAACAGAATATTTGCAAGCTGATTGGGAAACTAGAAAATAATTGGATGCAATATATTGACATTTCAAAGATGCTTTCATTTCAAAAAGGGATTGAAGTAATTTTAAGTTAGAATTTTTATTTTTTTAGCCTGTGTTTTTCTGTTGGCTTTTTTTACTATTAGCTATTCTGTTCTTTTTTCATTTCTTTCCTCTCTCCTGATTTTTTCCCATTTTCATTTTCCCTGAATTTCCTCAACCCAATTAAAAAAATACTCTGGTATTCAAAATTACAAATGCTCAGACCTACTTTGTGTGCCCCAGTCTGAGCTGTGGAGCTGGATCTGGAAATACCTGGACAGCTCCAAAGAGAGCTGGAGCACGGTGTTGGTGTGGGGACCATAGTTGTCCTTCATTGTTTGTCCTCCCGGGGCTTCTTCCTGATCCTGTTGCTCAGTACTTGGCCTTGTGGGGTGAGCTGCATTTCCCCTGCGCTTGGGGTGCAGGGAGTGTCTGTGTCAGACAGAACTGCAGCTCTGAGGTGCTTGTTACAGCTCTGCTGGTTCGTTGCCTTCTTTGATTAAACACCCGCAGTTCTTCTCGGTCTCTTCAGTAATTAGGCAGATTTCCCAGTGCGTTGGTGTTTCTCCTGCTGCCTCCATCATGTCTGTGTTTTGGGCCAGGGCAGCAGCAGGGACCTGCAGAGAGACCTGACCATGATGGGGGATTTGCTCTGTTTTCTGTACATTGCATGGTCCAGTTTGGCTTTATTAGGTGTTGAGTGCAAGGAAAAGGCATTATCTGGTCTGCCTGTTCCTCCTGCGTGGGTCCATGGTGGACATCACACCTTTTCTCTTTGACCCATTCAGGACTGTTCTCGACCAGTGCTGGGTCTGGTCTCTGGATGAGCAGGTTTGGACAAGCCCTGATTGGTCCAGAGGACCATCTCAGCCTTAAAGAAAGAAATATTATGGTGCTTTCCTTTTTGTCCTCTCCTGCTCAGACTTCTGCCCCCCTCCAGTGCTCAGCTGGTTTGTCAAGTAGCCTCCATGCTGAGCAGAAGCACTTTCATTTTCTAATATTTGACTCTGGGGCCTTTTGGAAAAGCTGCATTTTTGAAACCTCTCTGGCAGCTACAGCTTTCGGTCCAATTGCTCCCGCAAGAGTGCTGTACTTAATTAGGCTGGAATTGCTATTGGTCAATCATCCAACCATAACGATGTCTTTAACCAAATCAGATAGGATAGCCAGGGCGCGAGTCCGGCGCTGCCTCCTCCTGCGAGCTGCCGCGGAACAGGCTGACCTAGAAACAGCCAAACAGCAGATTATAAAACAGCTTTTCTGAACTTCTCTCATGGCAGATAACTAAGATAGACCTGCATGTACCTGCAGCTGCTCCTTGTCGCTCTCCGAAGGGAATGCGTTTTCTTTTTGATGTCCATTGCTCAGTAGTATTTTCAGGAAGCCAGGAGCAGAGGCTCTCTTTGCACTGAACGTTGCTGGATAGGCTGTTCTTCACTGTGCGCTCACAGACCACAAAGCAAAAAAAATCTTCTTTGCCAGGCACTGGATTAACCACTGGGAGGTACAAAATCATAGCCAGGGTTTGCTTCTGAGCCAGAAGGAAGGAGTGCAGGTTCCAGAGGCTAGCTAGAGGTGTGCAACTCAGATGTCTACCAAAAATTGCTGCTCTGTCTCTTTGGCCTTGCGATCTCAGCCCTATCCCTGCAAACCTGCCCTGTCCCCGAGATGCACCCTGCTTGACCACCGAACCAGTCTATGCTGAGCTCTTATTCTTCCTTGCAGAGCATCCACCTGTCCTTTTTGCGCACAGTCCCACCATACTCTCACCAGGCCAACGTCTGGTTTGAGATGATGAGAGTCTTCAACTGGAATCACGTCATTCTGATAGTCAGCGACGACCACGAAGGTCGTGCTGCCCAGAAGAAGCTGGAGACCCTCTTGGAGGAGAGAGAGTCCAAGGTCAGTTCCTGAACATTGTCTTGTAGCTTTGTTTAAGCAACGACAACAAAACTAGAAGTCTCGGGCTGTTGTATGTATGTAGATTTCTGTATGTAAAACACCTTTTCTTTCCATTGTAACATGGCTAACATGCTTAAAGCATCAACAGTGTCTGACTAGTACCTGACAGAACTTTGTACTTTATTCATTTCACTTGCTTTGCCATGGTCAAAATCTCCTACATGTAAATCGACTACAAAATGAAGGGAAGGATAACCTGGAGCTCTGCAAATGCCTCGCCCAAGATTCCCACCTAAGGAGAGGACCAGTCGCTCAGCTTAGGGAAGCACCTGCCCCGTTACAGCCACCCAGGGGCCAGGCAGGCCCAGCAGTGCCAAACCAACCCTGAAAAGCAGCTTCTGAATTGGCTACCCGGAGCTCACCTTAGTGGCTTAGGAGGGGCAAGGGCCACCGGCGTGTTGATGCCCAGAGGTGTCCGGCACCCTCTCCGTGACGCTGTCGGCTCTGCGGCTGCAGGCCGATGGCCCGTCCCCATCTCCATTGAAGCACATGCCAAACGCTGCTTTCCTGACACCCCATGCTGTTATGAGAGGGCGGTTGCGGCTGGCGGGAGCTGATCCAGGAGGTGCACTGCGCCTGCACGCAGGGCCCCGTGGGGGAGCAGGGGGGGAGGTCCCTGAGCCTGCTAGAAATTCAGGAGGACCACCACAGACCTGCTGCTGTTGAGTAAAAGGACCAAGCGAGTGTTCAAGGCAAGAAGGGAAGGAGAACAGAAGGAGACATTGGGCTGCAGTGCTTCTGGAAGGCAAGGAGCCACCTCCTGCCCTACAGGGTGAAGTCCCAGCACGTCCTCTTGCCTGGGGCAGGGTGAGGTCCCCTTTGGGTGGGCAGAGTCTGAGCCCATCTCTAGGTCTCCAGCAGCATCAGGGCAGGCACCCATTCCTGGCTGTTCCTTCCTGAGTCACAGGCAAGGACCACAACCTGCTCTTCTTCAGCCCCACTAAAGGCTGCTGGACTTTTGGCAGTCGGCTGTTGAGGAGATGTGGCTGTAAACACTTCTTGTGCTTGGAGTTGGTGGCTGAGCTGAGACACATGGGAGAGTAGCCTGCAACTGCTCTTTGTCACCTCTTGTCAAGCCACTGGAGGAACAACTGATGCAGGGCTGCAGGCTGGCACAAGCCACACTGACCAACAGGCTTTTAATTTTGGTGGTGGTTTCCAAGAAGTTCCATCCTGGCTGCATCCTAGAGCATCATGAGACACGGGTGTGCCACCAACCATGGTAGGATCCTCCTGACTCCCAAGGCAGCTTCCCGCTGGGTGACAGCGGGCCGGTATTTCCAAAGCATCTTTCCACCACAGTGTCCCTTACCTCAGGAGAGCTGTGGAAAGGTTGTTCCCACTGTCAGTCTGTGGTCACTTTCCTTGCATCTTTTGTTTTCCACTTTCTGTTTTCCTGCAGCTCCTGTGTATCCCCTTTTGCTGCTCTCTCTCGTGCCTCCACTCTCTGCTTGCTCCATGCAATGCTTCCAGGCACAAAGTGTATTACTTCTTCAGCCTGCCCATCCTACAGCAAAGCCTTTGAGATCTGGGCCTTGAAAGATGCGGGGGGAGGGGGAGGGTGTCTGTCTTCAGACCTGCCCCACATTTGCACTGCATCTACAACATGTCTTGGTGTCTCCTGGCAGCCATTGGGCTACTGCAAATGCCTTGGCTGTTCTCCAGCCTGGAGCATGTGCTCTGTGATGGTAGGTGACCTTGTCCTCCCTTTGGAGTTTGCCACTGCATCTTGCTTCTTTTTCCTTTGAGGAGCTTGCTCTGGTCAAACTGATCTTGAAGGCGGTAGATATCCCTGCTGGGGCTTTCCTGTCTTCCTCACTCTCTTCTGCTGTCTAATTGCTCTTCTAGTCACTGGTGTGCTCTCTTCATGCTGTGAAGTGGTACCCTGGGCCCCTCCCCAACCTCCTCAAGGGCAGCCTGGGTCTTGGGAAGGGAGCAGGCAGGACATCTGCTCTCAACCTCTGCAAGGCTTGCATCACAGACGCTGAGGATCTGGGGGATCTGCTATGGGTCGGAGGCTCACCTTTCCACCTGAGCTCTTGAATCTGAGCGTGGCTTGTCCGCTGGAGTCTGCGCTGGCCCTGGGTGTCAATCAGGCGACATTGTGTGGATTTGCACTTCAAGCAGGTGTTGCACCTGTTGGCCAGTCCTGGTGCACCCCTTGTGCTAGCCTTGTCTTAGGTCTGCCTGCAGTAACTCTCAGCCTGGAGCTGCTGCTTCATCCCAGTACAACTCTGCAGATTCATCTGGGCAGGCCACCATTGCACCACCACGCTGGGGTTTTGGAGGGAGTGCCAGACGCTGTGAAAATCAGAGTTTGTCCAAGCCAGAGGTGGCAGGTTCCTGGTGTGCTGACTCCCTTTCTCTGGGACAGTGGTGTTCATGAAGGTGGTAATTGAGTGAATACTGGAGAACATGGTGGAAAGTGAATTTTGAATTTGTGGGTCCCCATGTGAAACATGGGCCGCAAGACCACATGGAAAAACAAGCAAGAGAGGAGACATTACTGGTCTAGTTCTGGTAATAGGGATAGTGACAGCGAGAGGCAGAGCTGATCAGGTGCCATCAGGTCCAGCCTTGCTGCATCCGAGACTCTGCTTCACTTTGCTGACCAGCTTGGGTTGAAGTGCCAGCACATCCCGGCACACAAGGTGATTCATGACTGGAGGCTGCAAGACGGATGACCAAGTTTCTGGCTAAATTGATGGTGCCTGAGGAAAAGTGGCCTGTATCTCAACACTGCAGAATATCTATGCTGTCCTGCTGCAGCACTGATCTCCTTGGAGGCAGTTGTTATTCCAGGTCTCACTGTGATCTGAGCAGACTCTCAGAAGCTATTGCAGAAATCCTCGCCATGGACATCCTCAGAAGTGAAGGCAGACTTTGACTCCAAGCAGATTTTACCTCCTCAGATACGTTTCCTTGCAAGGACCTAACGTCTTTGAGCAACACCTGTGTCAGGTTGTGTCCAAGGAGAAGAAAGGGAAGACGACACAGTTGCATGGAAAGGAGACCTGGCAAAATGTCCTATCAAAGACTGGTGTGAGTGCTCAGGAAGAGGCAAGCTATTTAGTTTGGAAAGCAAGATGCAGAGATAACATGTGGCTGCCTAAGGAACAACCTGGGAACATGAACCCTTGCATTACAGGGGTGCAAAGGGTCAGGTTCCTGGCAGGGATCAGTTGCCATTGCCATGAGATGCTGTGAAATGGAGATCAGAATAGAGCCACGTCCCGTACTCTGTATGCACAGACCAGGGATGCCCAGCTGGGGTAGGACAGGGCCAATAGAAAGAGGTCAGACTATGTCCCACCAAAACCTGCCAAGCATACCATGCAGGCACCCTGAGGTTGATGTTATTGGCCTGACCGTAGGGGCTGTTCCCAGGAAGATCCACAGGACCCTGTGCACCCAGCTGCAGGGTCAGCGCTCCTGAGAGCAGAGGCTGTTGACCCTCAGAACACTGCCTGGAGGACAGGAAACCTCCAGAAGTAGGTTTCATGCCCCTGGCTCCTTTGGGTAAAGCAGCAGAAGTGGCTCAGGCAAGAGACAAGGGGAGGAGCAGGCTCTCTGCTCTGGTCTGTTTGCTGCAGGGTCAGCAAACACTGAGCCACCAGCCCCTAGTCCAGGTGTGATGCTCCAGTCAGCAGCATGGAGATCATCCAGCAGCGAGCCCCACTAGCCACGCGTAGGGCCAGGTTATGGGCACCGTGGTCTCCAACAGCTGTACCTCCCAGGGCCACCCATGTGCTGCAGAGCCACGAGGTGCCCTCAGCCTTCCCCAGGCACCAGGTAAAAGCTGCAATGTCATCCCATGATCACCATTGCTTCATAACGCCACGCTTTGAGCCAACACGGGATGTAGAGAGCTTTTTCTTTCTCTTTTGGACAGCAACAGAGCTCCAAAAAGCTGCTCCCTCCTTGCAGGAGGTGAGAAGGTCAGCAGAGACACCTCACTCGCTATGAACTCTCATAGGGTGACCAAGATGGTAATGATGATAGTGACGGTAGTAATGCTAATACTCTTAACTGTAACAGTTTGCCTTTATCCAGCACGTTCCGTACACAACATTTTGTCCTTTACTTCCACAGTCATTCCATGGAAATCCCACCACTTAGGCCCTTAGCGATGCGTAGCTTGTTTCTGAGTTTAAGCTAAAAATGTCTTGCCGAAGAATTCCCCAGTCCCGCAAGGGAAAGGCAACTGCATCGCGACAGCGCTGACACTCAGGCTTGCTCTATCCGGTCTGGCTTCGCCCCGTGACGCTCCCGTCAGAGCTGAGGCCCTCTCTCCTGATAGTGGTTTTTGCGAGCTCCAGCGTTATAGAGACCCTTTAGCAAACAGTGGAGGAGGAGGTGGATGTTGGATTGCTTTACTACACGTCATTTTCAACTGTTTATAATATTCTTCTGTGTCTACATATTTTCTCTGTGCACATTATTCATCAGAGTAAAAAAAGGAACTATGAAAACCTCGACCAACTTTCCTATGACAACAAGCGAGGACCCAAGGTATATATGCATGGAAATGCACGCCGCCCACCAACCTAACTAGCAAATGAAAAATAGCCACAGCCACCAGAAAAATAAAATAAAAAAAAGAAAAAAAAGAGAGAAAGAGAAAAAAAGAAAAGAAAAGAAAGAAAGAAAAAAAAATATCCATGACTATGTTTCTTGGTAGCACGTTTTTATGTTGAGATAGTTTGGTTTGGACTTGAGAATGGAAACCTAGCCAGCTGACCCTGGAAGGATTTCTTTTTGAAACATGCATGTGAACCAGTAATTAACTTGCAAGTTTCTTTTTTATTTTTTTTTTTTTTTGAAAAGTTGAACCAACCCCCCTTCCTCCCCAAAGGAAACGGTTCCTTGGTGTAAGTTGCTCACTTTGACTCCCAAAGGTTAACCCTGTGCAATATGTTTTTTTCATTTCCCATGTTTTTGAAAAACAACACTCGTTTGAGTTTTCAATTGCATTTCAAAGCCTTTTTCTCTTTCCTGTACAATGCACGCCTCTTTTTGGGTCTTGATTGACTTCAGTTTGCATGCACAGTGCAAAATAAATAAATAAAAAAAAACCAAAAAGCCAGAACCTTAAAAGAGAAAGGAAGGAAGGAAAGAAAGAAAAGAAAGAAAAGAAAAGAAAAAAAGAAAAAAGTAGCTGTAACCAACCTTATTTAGCAGCATTTTGTGCAGTTTAATGAATTCTCTTGACCCTTTTCTAGATAGCATGGCTCTCACAACCAGTCCCGGGGCTCCCGCACTAACCAGCTTTGCTCACACTAATCACAGGCTGAGAAAGTGCTTCAGTTTGACCCCGGAACGAAAAACGTCACATCGCTGCTGCTGGAGGCGAAGGAGCTGGAGGCTCGTGTCATCATCCTTTCTGCCAGGTAAGGCAGAGCCTTCGCGTCCCCTCCCTGCCCTGATTTCCTCACTTCTCCCCTTTGCAATGCTGCGGCGCTGCAGTCAGTGCCGACTTTGGGGTATGTCGTCCTTCCAAGAAGCATGGCAGAAAGCCCACGTAAAGCCCTGAGTCCCAGGCAGGTGGTGGATGCTGTGCGGTGCGCGCTGCTGGCCAGGGAGCTTGCCATCAGGAGTGTGGTTGAGAAGGCTGGCTGTCCTGCCAAGTGTTAGCAGCAAGGGTTCTTGGTGATGCATCCTGACCCACCTGTGAGAGAGGGGCGGCTCATTGCCCCCATGCCTGTAGATGATGAGCTAGAAGGAATGGGCCAGATTGGCAGATGCTCAACAGTGCTGGGTGCTGTGGGATTAGATGAAGCTGAGAGCCAGGTTCCCATTGCATCAAGGGATTAGCCATTGCCCAGGAGAACTCAGAAGACGGCTGCCTGGGGATGTGTGTTTCCCGGCCCTGCCACCCCCTTGGGATCTGATACAGGAGAAAAGGGGCCGTCTGGCACCTGGAGCCACATTGCCGTTCCCTTCTTCTCGTTGCAGTGAGGATGATGCAGCCACGGTGTACAGATCAGCAGCCATGCTCAATATGACGGGCTCCGGCTACGTGTGGCTGGTGGGGGAACGGGAGATATCAGGCAATGCCCTGCGTTACGCCCCTGATGGTAGGCACCCGCCGGAGGCACCCGCCCCGCTGCCAGCCGGGCTTGGAGGAGCCTGCTTGGAGCTGGGACAAGCGGCACCTGCCCTCCCGGGGACCCCTTGGGCTGGGGGAACGCGATGCCAGGGTGGTCCCAAGTGAGTGGATGGTCCCACACGTTGCTCTCCACTCCCTTTGCCTGCACGGGGAGACAGCAGCCTTGGCCACACTGCCATGCCCCAAATCCAGCTCGCCAGGGCTTTGCGAGGTGACTGTCACTTGGGGGAAAGGCTAGGGCAAGGGGATGGGGATGTCTCTTGAGGTGTCAGCAGTGCACCTGGCTGTCCCCAGTCCCCACCCAGCAGGCAGGATGGTGCTGGCCCCACACCACTGCAGCTGCTTGCCCTGCCTGAAGCTCAGGCAACTCCCCAACCACATCCGAGGGTTCCCCAGTCCCATAACCATGTGCTTGCTGGCCCCTGAGCCCTGTGCGTGGGAGCAGAGCCGGAGCAGGCGGTGTGCCCTGCTGACCTCCTTCCTCCCCTCTGCTCGCGGCAGGAGTGATCGGTTTGCAGCTCATCAACGGAAAGAACGAGTCAGCCCACATCAGCGACGCTGTCGCGATAGTGGCCCAGGCCGTGCACGACTTGTTTGAGAAGGAGAATATCACAGACCCGCCACGAGGTTGTGTGGGCAACACCAACATCTGGAAGACGGGACCCCTATTCAAGAGGTATTTGGGGAAGGGTCCTTCTGGAGGGAGCAGAGGACCTGCTGGGGGAGAGCTGGAAAAGGTGGGCGCATGTGGAAAAGAGCAGCATGGTAGCTTTGTCCAAAATATCCGTCACTGAAACTTTTGGGCATGTAGCTTGGACTCTCCTGCATGATTCAAATGTAAGGGCTATGTCTCTTCTAGAAAACCAGCCAGGACATGGGCTCGAGCACTGGCCCCCAGTTTGTCCAGGCTGTTTAGGCATCATCCTGGTGCCTGGCACCAGTTCGGTCCATGCCAACCTATGGTCTCCTGGGCATTGCTTGGGCAGCTGGGATCAGTGTGGGCAGGGAATGACTCCAGGAAGAAGAGATCTGGGGGCTATGGAGGGATGATGTCCTCTAGTCTGGATCTTAATTCTGTGGGTGGAAGAGGGAAGAAAATGAGTTTGATGCCAAATTAGGGCAGGGGGATATTTCTGTCAAATTGGAGCTCAGTGCTGCGACATGTTTCTTACTGAACATCTCAGGGCTGCAGCATGGGTCAGCATGCTGCAAGCAGGATCTGGTGGCATGAGATCTCCATGCATTGGACAGGCTGCTCCCTGCTGTAGCAAGTACTGGTGCTGTGGTTTTGGATGGTGGAGTCTCAGCAGATGAGAGCATGCGAGTGTTGGATCTCGCTGCTGTGGGCAGTGTGGTCGGCAGATGCTGCATGTATTCCCCAGAACCCACCTCTTTGTGTTGTGAGGGGTTTGTTTGTGTCGCCTCACTGCAGATGCTGGAGCCACAAGTACCTCTTCTGCAGGCTGGATCCTGGTAAAGCAGCAGCTCCCTTTGCAGCATGGCTTTGGGAGAGCACACCTGGCACCAGGGTGTTGCTTCTGACAGTGGAATCTTGTGCCAGGGCTTGCTCTCTGCAGACGTGGTTGTGGTGTCTGTGGGATGCCCTTTCTGTAGATGTGGGTTCTGTTGAGCATAGGACCTGTGAAGCCTGAAGATTCTTTTAGAAAAACTTGTGGCATCCTCTGCAGCAACACAATCTTTGGCATGAGCTCTTCGAAGTTGTTCTCTTTGGTGCACTGCAAGTGGCTCGGGCAGTTCTTCTGTGTCTTCACTACCATTTTTCCTGGGTTTGGGGGACTGGTTCTCCCCTTGGTGGTGTATGTGCATGCCTGGGGCACTACCTAGGCTGTGATGGGCTGGTGCCAGGCAGAAGCACCAGCAGTGGAGGCATGGTCACATCTACCAGAGGAAAGTGTCCTTGGGTGCTATGGGACACATGCCTTAAGGGAATGAAACTGATCTGGTGGAAAACAAGGGGCAATGACAACAGATATGGCAGTGCAACATCTGGAAAACCGACTCTGTCCACCTGGAGGGGATCACCACAGGTCTTTGAACAGACTATAGGTAGCCTTGACTGGTCTTTTGTAGGGTAGTGGGTATATGGCAGGCAACTGAGAGAAAGCATTGGCCTTTCTGACACCTTCTCAGGTGTCCCAGTGGCCACAGCAGGTTTTCTAGGTTGGCCCCGCTCTGTTTGTCTCGATAGGGTGTTGATGTCCTCCAAGTACTCAGAGGGTGTCACTGGACGGGTGGAGTTCAACGAGGATGGGGACAGGAAGTTTGCCAACTACAGCATCATGAACCTGCAGAATCGGAAACTGGTCCAAGTTGGGATTTACAATGGCAGCCATGTATGTACAGGCCTGCACAGGCTGGGTAGGAGGGGAGATGTGCTGGGGTGTCTACCTATGGCCTCATGTCTATCTCCTTCCTCTGGAACTGATCACAGGTCTTGACCAACGACCGGAAGATTATCTGGCCAGGGGGAGAAACCGAGAAACCTCAAGGCTATCAGATGTCAACCAAGTTGAAGGTAACAGCAAAAGGCACTAGTGGGTGGCAAGTCTCTTCAGGTCTCTGCATGCAGGGCTGTGACTTCCTCTGCCTCCCACTTCCACTGCTGCCTCTGCAGCGTTTTCAAACCCAGGACACCTCCCATCTTGGAGAGGATATAGCAGAACAACTTAGAGAAGGTACTGGAGGGTGCTCAGAGCTAGAGCACGACTTCTAGCTGGAAGCAAGCAAGATAGGGTGGCAGGCATTCTTTGGTTTGGAGACAGCTGGAAAAGGGACATGAGAGAGAACAGCAGAGAAGGGATGGAGGGATAAGGTGTTCACCATTCCTCACGGCTTGGGAGCTAGGGGGCACCTAGTAGAGGTTTGCAGGAAACACAAGGATGAGTCCTTTGGCCAAGGCTTCGTTCAGTTCTGGAGCTCGCTGCTTCTAGACAAGACAGAGGCCAGAAGGAAACAGGTTCAAAAGGAGATGAAATGAGCTAGTGCAGCAGGGGTGGGCTGGTGACTGCCATGTTGGGCTCAGGAAATCCCTGAAGAGCTGAGGTCCAGAAGCTGGAGGTGCCACTGGGAGACAGTCCCTCCACTCTTGCTTTTCTTCTCATGCCCTTCCCTTAAGCATAGCCCAGCAGCCACTTCAGTGACTGGATCCTGGGCAGGCTAGTCCTACCAGTCTGACGGTTCACTTATCCTGCTGTCCAGGCAAGGGAAATCACACATTCCCACCGGCAGTGAGCCCTTATTCCTGCAGAGGTGATGCAGATGCTTTACTAAAAACGTCCAGGGCAGGACTGGAGTATTAGCCTGGGGCAGCGTGACAGTGTCTAGAGCACCATTCAGGGCACTAGTCCTGGCCAGGCAGGGACTCTCATCAGCCTGCTGGTAGGAGAGGGGTGTGGAAGGCTTTGAGGCTAGGGTGAAAGTGCCACACGGAGGATGCTGATGTGGCTGTTCCTTATCCTGGGCACAGGCAAAGAAAATGTTCCCTGTGCCAAAGCCAGGTCCCACTGCTGGGCTGAGCTGTCTTGTGCTGAGATGCCAGCTGAGGAGGGTACCACCGCATTTGGCCATGCTTGCGTGGAGAGGGCAGCCCAGCTCCCCACCCAGGAGAGCGAAGGGGAATGGAGACAAGCAGGTGTTTGTGCTTCACCTCACAGATTGTGACAATCCACCAAGAGCCCTTTGTGTATGTGAAGCCCACACAAGCAGATGGCACGTGCAGGGAGGAATTCACCATCAATGGAGACCCTGTGAAAAAGGTCTTTTGCACAGGACCCAATGAGACCATCCCAGGTAACTCAGTCTAGTGGTGAGTGCAGCAGCTCCCTCAACACACCTAGCTGCTGAAGATACTCATCCCAAGAAGGGGTCCCCAGAGAGGGTCCTCAGTCACACAGGAGGCCCAGAGGATGAGGAGCAGAAAGGTGACAGCACATTCAGCCCCCAAATGCCCCAATGGATGGCTTTCCCACTGTCTCTCTTCTGAGTGGGCCCCAGGCTGTTTTGGTGGATCTCATCCCGTGTTTGCATCTCCTGGAATGCTCCAATTCTCTTTGCCTTGATGTCAAGCAAGAACCCTGAGGCACATTAGCACCTGCTGCAGTGGTCCCAATGCCACCATTTTCAAACCATTTTGTTCCAGAATGCCTGTTTCAGGATTAGGATTGAGCCCCAGGTGGGGAGTGTGAACACCTTAGCAGTGCCAGGCTTGCCCAGATTCACCTGAAGTCCATCCCCTCGGCCCATCACACTTTCCTGTGTACAACTCTCCCCACCCCAGCCCCGAGTTGTGTCCTGGGCTATGTTCAGCCTGATGGGTTGCTGCTCTCCTCCAGCCTGCGTGCACCAAGCCCCTTCCATCCCCTGCAGTGGGTCAGTAGCACCAGCTCTTAGCCCGCCTCACTGGAACATAGCAAATGAAGGAGATCCCTTTGCCCCCAGCTTGCCAGCACCCATAGGCGATGGAGGCTGTGGGAGAGGGTGCTCAAGGCGGGTAGCCCTGCCTGAATAACATGATTACATCTCACAGAATCACAGAAACACTGTGGTTGGAAAAGACCTTTAAGATCATCAAGTCCAACCATTACCTAACTCTATGAGGCTCACTTCTACACCATATCCTGAACACCATACCTAGAGGGCTTTTAAATACATACAGGGATGGTGATCCAACCACTTCCCTGGGCAGCCTGTTCCAGTCTTTGATAACCCTTTTGGTGTAGAAGATTTTTCTGATGTCTCATATGAAACCAGAGCCATGCAAGTGGCTGCTCTCACTGGGGACAGCTGCATGATGTCTCTGTCCAAGGGCTGCTTCTACTCATCCCACTCCCATTTTCTCCCGCCTGCAGGCCGTCCCACTGTGGCACTGTGCTGCTATGGCTTCTGCATTGACCTGCTCATCCGGCTGGCAGGGGTGATGAACTTCACCTACGAGGTTCACCTGGTGGCTGATGGTAAATTTGGTACCCAAGAGCGGGTGAGTTTGGGCATCCTGTGATATCTCTTTGCCTGTATCATGTGTTGAAACACCCCCAGGCCCTTCTCCGGAGCAGGGGTGGGTGGGAGGGCAGTGCAGGGCTCCTGCCACCTGTGGGGGTGTCCTGGCTGGTGGGGGCAGGTGTCGGGGCAGTGAGCTGATCCTGCGCTGGCTCTCTGGCAGGTTAACAACAGCAACAAGAAGGAGTGGAACGGGATGATGGGGGAGCTGCTGAGCGGCCAAGCGGACATGATTGTGGCTCCCCTCACCATCAACAATGAGCGGGCACAATACATTGAATTCTCCAAGCCCTTCAAGTACCAGGGCCTCACCATCCTTGTGAAGAAGGTATGGGCCAGGATGTTTTTTAGAACAGGGAAGGTGTCCCTATCTTGCAGACCCGTGCTGTGCCTGCACCATGCCCAGCTTCCCCAGCCACTGCCCCTGCCCACCCCAGGGCAGCTGCCGCAAATCCCAACCTGTGCTGTGGGATGCCAGCCTCCAGGTTACTGGTTTTAATGCTGGGTCTTGTCTCAGCCACCCTGAGTCTTCCTGTGTAGCAGAGCAGGAGGAGCTCGGAGCAGGGCAGGGGCCCTTGTAAGCCCAGCCAGGCTGGCAAGGTGCAGGCATGGTGGGTACCAGTGGTTTCTCTTCTCTCCTGTGTGCTAGGAAATCCCCCGCAGTACCTTGGACTCATTCATGCAGCCTTTCCAGAGCACACTTTGGCTGCTGGTGGGGCTGTCTGTGCACGTGGTGGCAGTGATGTTGTACCTCTTAGACCGCTTCAGGTGAGTGCACTTTGGGTGCTGGAGGGGACACGGAGGTGCTCCTGGGAACCATCCCCTGGGTCCCTTCAGTGTCTTGCTTAGGCACAACTCTTCAGCCCTTCAGGAAACTCTCACAGGAGCTAAACCCACTTTCTCTACCCCACCAGCCCTGGGCTGAGTCTCCTGGAGTCTCTGGCTGCTGCTAAGCAGAGAGATATGGATATATGGGATACTTGGCACTGGGATATGTGGGAACATGCCTGTCAGACCAGGTGCCATACGGATGCCTGACCAGCTAGCTCCTGGGCTCTAAGATGATTCCCTTCCTTGGCCCTGAGACAGCTCCTCCAAAGGACAAGGAGCTTGTCCCTGCCTCGGCCCTGTGCCCAGAGTTTTGTGGTTAATCTGCAGTAAGCCCTCCCTGTTGTAGTGGGAAGAGCTCAAGCTGGCCAGGATCGGATGATCTTTCTGTGATGGGAAGAAGCATGATGGGACCAGGACAGGGTATGAGATGGACAGGGTTGCAGGTCATCAAAGGGGACATGCAAGGCAGTGGGACAGCAGGGGTGAAGAGCCTATGCTATGGGGGCATAGGCACAGTCTGTAGGGATGAGTGATGGAGGGCTGCCTCAGGACACTCAGGGCAGAGTGGAGAGTCCTGGGAATCTGGATAAGGGATGTGAGAAGAGCTCTCCGGCTTTTTTTCCAGCCCATTTGGCCGGTTCAAAGTGAACAGCGAGGAGGAGGAAGAAGATGCCCTGACCCTGTCCTCAGCCATGTGGTTCTCCTGGGGAGTCCTGCTGAACTCTGGCATTGGAGAAGGTGCGTCACAGCACACAGTGGGACTGCTCAGCCCTGAGCTGGACAGGGACACTGGGCTGGGGGAGAAGCCCATGCACTCTTCCACTGCCTCCCTCTGCAGCAGGGCTGGTGCTCTGGGGGGACTTCATCTCCTGAGCAGACTGGTAGGGGATTCAGTGATGCTGGGGGTGGCACACTAGAGGCACTTGTGTGGACCATCCTGCCACCAGTAATGGAAACAGGTCTTTCTTGGGCTACTTCTCCTGCTCAGGGTTACTCATCTACTCAGGGTGAGACACACCATGCTCTGGAAGGAGCTGGGTTTTTCTTGGTTTGGGCAACGTGGAAGCTCCTTGCACAGCTGTCAGCAGAGCAGATAGATGGTGCCCATCCGCAGGTGCCAGTGGCCTCATGTGGGATGGACACAGCTTTGGTGACCAAGCCCTTGTCCTCCCAGTCTGATCTTGCCTCTCTCTCTCCAGGTGCTCCCCGGAGTTTCTCTGCCCGTATTCTTGGCATGGTGTGGGCTGGCTTTGCTATGATCATTGTGGCTTCATACACTGCCAACCTGGCAGCCTTCCTGGTGTTAGACCGACCTGAGGAGAGAATTACAGGCATTAACGACCCCCGGGTAATGACCTCTCGCTTGCTTTCCCCTTCCCTGTCCACCTCTGGGCAGACATGCAGGAGATGCCTCCACTGGGTATCTCCTGGCTGATATAATGTGGCTTGTAGTACCCAGAGCCCTGCTCTACCATGGCCATGGGTCTGTTCCAGGGGGTCAAGTCCCAGGTAGCTCTGCCTCGGGCTGCTGCTGGTGGGTCTGAGCCCCTGTGCTGGGTGGGAATGGACAGACACAGGGAGGGATCAGCTGGAAGAAAACTTGTCCAGAAATAGCACATCCCCAGCCAAAGGGCCTGCCAGTTCCTGGAGAGCCTGCACTAACCAACGAGGAAACGATTCATTATGGATGAGTTATAACTAATGAAATTGTCCCTGCGGTGCAGTCAATACTCTCAGCAGATACCAGCATGCCTCAAACCCATTTCCTGCTCTGGCAAGGACACAGCCAGAGCTGTGCAGCTTATCAGTACAGGCATGCAGGAATGTCCCCCACAGCAGCGCTGACCCACAGCGTCCCACACCCCACTGCGTCCTCTGCCCATAGCACTGCCAGCCCCATGGCACTCACATCCTCAGTGCTACAATGGCCCTGTCCCATAGCATCCCCTGCCCCACCACCATGGTCCCAGAGCATCCACTGCCCCATGGCATCCACTGCCCCATGGCATCTTCAGCTCTGCTGAGGAGGTCAAAGTCTTCTTTGGGAAACAGGCCCCTGAAGGAGATTGGAAATTAGGAAATGCAACTTTGGGGGGAGCCAGTTTGGTTGATGAAGGACAGAAGAAATAGGAGCTCTGTCCTTGTCTTTCAGCTGCGCAACCCCTCTGATAAGTTCATCTATGCCACGGTGAAGCAGAGCTCGGTGGACATATACTTCCGACGGCAGGTGGAGCTGAGCACCATGTACCGGCATATGGAGAAACACAACTATGAGAGCGCTGCTGAAGCCATCCAGGCAGTGAGGGACAAGTGAGTGGGGCCAGCACCTTGCCTGGCCATGCTGGGCAGAGTTTTGAGGAGCTGCAGTGTGGTGGGGCAAGCAGGGCTGGGGCAAACCTGGAGGGAGCTGCAGTCAAAGCATGGCTTGATGGGATTTGCCCAGTTGGTGCTGGGTGGGATCTGCCTAGTTCTAGCGTGTACCAAGGCTCTGGATGGAGAGCGCAAGGTCTCCATGGGGCACAGCACAGTTGGAGCTCTGGCCTTGGCCATGGCCTCCCTTTTTGGCCTCTGAGCTTGCTTCCGCACAAGGCTGTGTGGGTTCAAATCCTGTTATCCCTTCACGCTTCTCCTCCAAAACTTTGCCAAGCCTTTTGCCACCCAGCAGCACAGACCCTGCTGGGAGGAGGGTGATCCTAATCAGTGCTTTAATTAGGGCTGGGAGCAGCCTCACTGCTCCCATGGTGGCTGCAGACAAGCTGGGCTGCCCAGCCTTACCTGCCTGTCCTCTCTCCATGTCCAGCAAGCTCCATGCCTTCATCTGGGACTCAGCGGTGCTGGAGTTCGAAGCATCCCAGAAGTGTGACCTGGTGACGACAGGGGAGCTTTTCTTCCGCTCTGGCTTCGGGATCGGGATGCGCAAGGACAGCCCATGGAAGCAGAACGTCTCCCTGGCCATCCTCAAGTCCGTACACAGTTCTTGATGTGGGGCTTGCCCCAAATGTATTACCCCAAATGTATTAGCAAGCAGGTAGCCTCGTGCCAGGCACTGCCACCCCAACCTGCCAAACCCAGACAGGGGCTCCAGGGGCTGCTGCGTCACTCCTGACAAAGGGGACCTGCCTGAGCGACCAGGGTGGGCACCCACGGCCCCAGCTCCAGCTCACAGGGCTGAGCGAGCAGCACTGGCAGGAGGGCAGAGCAGAGCAGGGCAGGGAGCAGGAGCTGAGGTCAGCCTCAGGAGCACAGGCAAAGCTGACAGAGCAGCCCCAGGGCCACCAGCACCAGGTCCTTGTGAGCTGCCATCTCCCCACTGTTCCCTGCGAGCTCAGCCTGGCCAACAGCATTGCACTGCCCTGGATGGATCTTCCAGGGATTTTGCTTTCAACCCTGGCTGTTCCTGGTAGGCAGAGACACATCAGCACCCCTGCTGAGCCCAACAAAGGCTTTTACACCAGCGCTAGCCTGCAGCATCGGGTACCATAAGTCAGCCTCATATTAGGGGTAAAAAGGGATTTCCTTGTATTAGTTGAGAAATGCCACACTCGCTGCAGACAGAGGAATGTGGTGATGGAGTAAAAGGCAGCTGGGAAGCAGCAAGTGGAGGGAGGGGGACATGTGAAATTAATTTTATGGAGACACAGGGTCAGGAGCTGCGAGGGTTCTGCCCAAGATGCAGAGATGGAAGTCCTGAAAGAGAGGATGGGCAGGGTGTGGAAGACACAGGCAGGACCCAGGGTAATGCAGGGAGCCATGGGACCTGGTCTGTGGTGTGATCTTACCATGGGGATGAGTGGCAATGGGACAGATGAGATTTGGGACAACAATGTGAGAAGCCTGAAGAGGCAGCAGGAGTCCTTGGTGTACTCCTGGGAGAGGATGGGGAAGTCCACACCTACAGGTGGCCCAGGAAGGCAGTGGGGACATGCCAAGAGGAAGAGGGAGGGAAGTCCAGGGAGACTCGAGCTCTGCGCCCACCTCCATCTCCACTGGCTGTCCAAGCAGAGATGGGCACTGTGGGGACATGGTTTGTTTCTTCCCACACTGTGACACCAGGTCACTGGGGAGTCCCAGCCCTCGCCCTGCACAGCAGGGAGCTGCCAGGCAGTGGTTTTACCCCTGCCCTGATCTAGAGGATGCTGGTGACCACCAGCCAGGATTGGGGTCCAGCATTGCCTGAGCTCCCAAGTGGCCCTGGCAGGTGGGGGGACCATGAAGGAGGGCATCAGGGATGTGGTTCATGTCAGCTCCCCGAAGCGTCCCTCCGAGCCCTACTTACACCCATCAGCTGCATCCCTCCCTCGGGACCCGTGCTTACAGATCAGAGAATCACAGAATGCATTGGGTTGGAAGGGACCTTCCAAGGTCATCTAGTCCAACCCTCCCTGCGTCAGCAGGGATGTCTCTTACTAGATCAGATGGCTCTTTTTGGCAGCAGCCGGCCAGCTCTCTGGCTCTCAGACACTGACAGTGGCACCGGGCAGCCGTGGATGCCTCCTCGCACCCACTGCACCATGTGCATGGCTCCTGGCAGCACTGGCACTCTCTGTGTAAAAACCAGACATGCACACACATGTGCACACGTGCAGCCAGCCAGGCATGCACACACATGATGGTGGTGTCCTGGGATGGAAGGCACGAAGACAGCAAGACCGTGTGCCTCAGCTGCCCGCAGCTGGTCCCTGGTGACTACTGTCCTGTCTCCTTGTGCTTTCAGGTCTCACGAGAACGGCTTCATGGAGGATTTGGACAAGACTTGGGTGAGGTATCAAGAGTGTGATTCCCGTAGCAATGCCCCAGCAACTCTCACCTTTGAAAATATGGCAGGTTTGTTCTGCAAACCTCTTTCTTCCTCTTCGCTGGGTAGCCTGCTTTCGCTCAAGACATTCTCCTCTCCGGGGCTCTCCTCTCGGGCCAAAGCTCTGCTTCTTCTGGGTTTGTGCTTTCCTAGCGCTGGGAGGCTGCTGTGTTGCGCTCCAATCCCACCTTGTCCAAAACAGCTGCACAAAGCTTCCCCCACCTTCCCTGGGGTGGCTTTCTCACCGGTGGGGCTGTCCTGCTTTGACCATTGCTCCCCTCCCTCTGCTCTGGCCAAACTGCGGCTGTCACTGTGAAATCAGAGCTGTCGCCAAGGCAGAGGGAGGGGAGCAGCACCTCAGGGAGGCGAGCGAGGACCCTGCTGCAGGAGGGGGCTGGTGGCCAGGGGCAGCCCCCAGCCCTGAGGAGCGTGTCCTGGCTGCCCAGGGCACTGGGCAGGGGAAAGGAGGAGGATAATGGACACAGAGGGGTTTTTCTTGGTCCCTTTGCAAAGACTATGAGTCCCCATAGACAGGCTCTCCCTTTGCAGCGGTGCGGTGCTGCCAGTTCCTTCATCCAGCCAACGTAGTGATGGGAGTGGAGTGATGTCGGATGGGACCCCATCCTCACCAGCACCACGAGCCAGGGCAGAAATACCAAGAGAGGCGGCACTTAACTCCATGTCCTCAAGACACCACTCCCAAAACATCAGCCCTGAGGGTTGCAGCTGGCCGAGGACAGCACAGAGAGCTCTGTTCATGGCTGTCCTTCCTCATGAGCTAAACGGGAGCACCAGAGCTGGGTTTCTGGTGCCAAGGAGCACACAGGCCTGGGGGCCGGGGTCTGCCCTGGGTGCTCAGTGCAGCACCCAGCACACTGTGCCTGCCCCCAGCATCGCTGCACCACAGCCAATGCCAAATCAACAGGAGCTTGCACGGACATCCAGCACCCATCACCTTCCTGCCCATCACCTTCCTGCCCATCAATCACCGCAGGTGCCCAACCTGCAGTGCCTGCCCCACTCTGCTGGGTTCCCCTCCTCGCGGGGGGATGGCGGGGGTTGGGGGGACCCTGGGTTGGCAGATGTTCCTGTGATGCGGAGGAGATGAAGTGTCGTGGTGCAATTTCCATTGCCCCCTGTAACTTTCCTGCTTATTTCAGGTGTGTTTATGCTGGTGGCTGGAGGTATTGTTGCCGGGATATTTTTAATATTCATAGAAATAGCTTACAAAAGGCATAAGGACGCGCGGAGGAAGCAGATGCAGCTGGCGTTTGCGGCCGTTAATGTGTGGAGGAAAAACCTGCAGGTAGGACAAACCGTTTTTAGAGCAAATCTCCAACAGGTGCGTTTTCCATTCCTTCACCAAACCAGTGAATGCAGAGCTGTGGATTAGCATGGGGCCCTCTGTCCTGCACCCCAGTAACACCAGCCAGGCATTACTGGGTGCCTAGCAAGCTGTAGGGTCTGGTCCCTGCCCTGTCCCTGGGGGCTGTCCTTGGCCAATGCTGTCTGTCCCGTGCTGTGCACAGCTCCAACCAGGACAGAGACCTGGCCCAAACGTCCCCAGCGGTGCTCAGGACGGGGACTTTGCTCTGCTGGAGACCACGTGCTGGAGCCACGTCTTGCCCTGGCTGAGCAAGTGGTGCCGGCATAGCTCCCTTTGCAGGCACTTTATGCTGCTCCTGGCTCTGGCCGTGCCCACCAGCAGTCGGGAGGGTTTAATCCATTGCCACTGAGCATCCCTGCCTGGTGCTCAGGTGGAGAAATGCTCCAGGGATTGTTCCCATCATCTGCCCCTCCCTGCCCATTCCCCAGGGGTTCGATAGCCCTTGTCATACCCTGGACCGATTCCAAAAACAAGGTGGTGCGTGCTCTTGTCATTTGGAGACAAGGACGTCTCCCCACATGGGAGCCAGCGATGCCAGTGCCGGTCAGCGCCAATGCTCCCTCGGGTCCCTTCCATGGGGCCATTGCTCTCCCCGGCTTCTCCCATCCCTCAAACACCTCCGTGCCGCTCGGGCAGGGGAGCTCAGGAGGGTCAGTGGAGCCTGGCAGTGACACTGAGCCATGGGCACGTCTGTGGGCCACCAGCCTCACACTTTCCTTACCCCGTTGCTTTTGGGGCTGAGCCCCGCGGTGCCCCTGAACGCCAGTTTAGAGCAGCCAGAGGCTCTCTCCCTATTTCCCGAGCTGCTTTTTTTTCCCTTGGGGAAGCAAACCAGCATTCAAAGAGCAAGAGATCCTTTAGGTGACTAAAGGAGACTGCCGATCGCAGCAGAGCCAGTTAATGAAAGAGAGAGAACGAGGCTCGGGGACCCCGAAGTGAGCCCGGAGCGGTGGGAGCAGCGCTGGCTGGGGCATGCGGGTGGGCTGCCTGGGTGGAAGCGACCTGCCCAAGAGCAGCGAGGGGAGGCACGAGGCCGGGCTGCTGTATCCTCAGAGCTCGCTGGGTTCAGTTCACTGCTAAGAGTCTCGGAAAAGCCATTTCTCTATTTTTTTTTCTTTTTTTCTTATTTTTTTTCCTTTGCTTCCAAAAAGCAGCAGCATCAAAGGGGTTAAGGCTGCTGAGACAGAGCACACTAGTCGCACTGCCATTTTTCACTTGCCAACCTTCTAGAAAATACTGCACTGGGTCCTTGGGCAGAGTCTGTGGGACTGTGAGCAAAGCATGCTGCCCTGTGGGGGTAAACAGCCTCATGGTAAAGAGCCGTTTGACATTGTAAGACTTTTCCACAGGAGGAAACGTCAGAGCACTAGTATCTGGTACATTGCTAGAAGGTAGGCAAGTGGAAAGATTTATTTGTTAAAACAAACAAACAAAAATAATGGTTTTTGGGATCACAGTTTTGCCATGGCTATTTCCTGAGATGCCATGGAAGAAAAAGACATTTCATTCCATTCATCTTGCTTTCCTTTCCGTTTGTGCATGTCCGCAAAAGAGAGAACTGAGAAGGAGGAGCAAATGTATCCCCGAGCATGCTCTACGCACCAGCGGGATACATTTTGGTTACCCCCGTGCGGTAGCAGAGCCAGACCTGGTCACTCCGTCCCCCGTCGGAAAGGTCACACTCATTGGCACGAAAGCAATTGGGGAGGAATCGTTGTCAGCGCCCGCCGCCGAGCGCGGCCGGTCCCCTCGGCTTGCTGCCCCCGCTCCATGGCGGCTGGTGCTCCCAGCCTGCGCCAACCAGGTCCGACTCGCTAACACCAACGCCTACATTTTTCAGTTCTGTTTCTCTTTGAGTTCATCCCGACCCTGATGACGTCATAGCGCTAACGCTTTGCCTCCTCCCTTTCTTTTCCTTTAGTTTTTTTTTTTTCCTTTTCTTTTTCTTGCAGTTTCCTTTTGTTTTTTTCTTTTTAACCTGTTTTACTTTGGAGAAAAAAAAAACCAACCAACCAACCAACACACCACCACCAACAACCCCGTTCGGCTTTGCACAACTGCGTCATTTAAATTTTTTAATACATTTTTTTACAGAATATTCATACAATGACTTCTCTTTCGATGCAGTCCTCTCTCTCTCTTGTGGCACTAGGAATCAGCCTCAGAAAAAGGCCCTGAGCAATGTTGTATTTTTTAGTGGTAGGTGCAGCATCTCCCCTCTCGGTCTGGCCAGGCGAGCGGTGGAATCGAGGGGCAGGGCACCAGGCAGAGCATCCCCAGGAAGCGAGGTCAGCTGTGCCGGCCTGGACGCAGACACCCAGGAGAGCAGGGCTACTCCCCGGAGGGGTTTCCAGTGCTCCGAATGCGGGGCTGGCCCCATATCTGTAGCAGTGTGGTGGCCGTGCTGTAGCCGTGGGTCACGGAGGCCCTTGGAGGACTGGGAGTGACAGGACACCTCCAGTAGCTTTCTCACCCAAATGAAGGACATGACACGGGGCAGTATTCAAGTAGATTTAGCATTTCCAACAGCACACTAGAGATCTAATCACTTATACATATTCATTTTAGGATAGAAAAAGTGGTAGAGCAGAACCTGACCCTAAAAAGAAAGCCACTTTTAGGTCCATCACCTCCACCCTGGCCTCCAGCTTCAAGAGACG
Organism: Eurystomus gularis; assembly: GCA_013400335.1. Taxonomy (NCBI): domain Eukaryota; kingdom Metazoa; phylum Chordata; class Aves; order Coraciiformes; family Coraciidae; genus Eurystomus; species Eurystomus gularis. The sequence continues at coordinate 320,961 of VZZY01011264.1, read as the reverse complement.
TAGGTCCTCCAAGGATACGGTAAGAGGAAGAAGAACAATTCTGCCCTCTCTCTTTCTCTCTCTTTCTCTCTTCTGCCATCCCATTGACTGCCACACACCCATCCCGAAGCTGCCAGTGTACATGCATAGCTCATGTTCGTCACCAGTCAGTCAGTGAGTCAGTGAGTCAGTCATCCCGTGTACCTGAAAGGATGCTGGGATCCTGGAGGGCAGGCAGGAGGTGGCTTGGAGTCCTGTGATGAGTTGGGAGATGCAACCGAGTTTTTGTTTTGTTTTTTGTTTTCTTTTTGCCTGGATGATTTCTGATGTTCCTCTCTGTGCTTCGCTCACCTTACCGGTGCTGACCTTTTGAAACTGATGACATTTTTTAATTTTTTTTTTAATTTTTTTCTGTTCCTGAGTGTTCCTGTACCTGTTTGTCATTGTATGCCTAAAAATGATCACTCCAATTTTAATTTGGGCACCGTGTCACCTCACCAAGAGCCATGCGTGTCACATTCTCTACATGTGATTTTTGTTTGTGATGATTAGCCTTCGGGATGTAGTCCTCGGCGCAGGAGCGGCAGCTGTCTCTGGTTATTGTCAGCAGTAACGCAGCTCTGGAAAAGAGACGCAAAGGCTTGAAAGAGGAGGTTGTTAAAGACCCAGCCTTGGTGCAAACTTGGGCTTTCTGCCTCAGAGTAAAACTGCTCGCGTGTAACCAGAGAACATTTCCAAACTGCTGCCTCTAAAGCCAGCTGTTTCCAAATGTGCAAACGTGTCTGCTCGTGCTGGAGCTTCAGACACTCTTCAGCGTCAGGTTGGGCTGTTGGTCTGTCAGACTGAGCCGGTGTCCCTCTGCATGTTGCCGTCTGTTGTATGACACTCTGCACTGTGGCTACTCTGTTGTCTCGTGTGGCAGCGGCCGCTGCGTTTTGCCACCCGACCTCCTGGCGCGACGGGCTTGCCAAAATTGCCTCCCCGGGGTGACCGGCGGGTTTCTGCCCAGGGTTGCTCAGAGCAGGCTCCCCGACCAGGCTGCCTGAGGCGCGGCGGGGACGGGGGGACGGCGGCAGCGTGGGCAGAGGTGAACCCCAGCGTGGGGTGGCCTGTCCCCGGCTGTGGGCTCGGGGAGCAGCATGGGGTATCTCAGGGGGGTCTCGGGGCCACAGCTCTGTGCGTGGAACGGGGGCCTTTGACACCAATGCAGGCTCCATCCTGAGAAGCTCCTGAAGCACCCCTGACACTTGGCCCTGGGGACAGCTGAGCCCTCGGCCAGGCTCGACTGCCACCGGCTCACACAAAGTGCTCCTCTCGCTGTCACCTCGAAGCCTGACAGGCATGGGTGGGGGACCTGCACTCTCCCAGTACCCCACAGGGAGGATAAGCATCTGTGTCATCTCCATGCTCCCTGAGTAACACCTTGTCCCAGTCACACCCCCAAGTCTGGGGTCCCTCCTCCCCATTGCTACACCTCCTGAGCAGCTCTGCAGGAAGATTGCAGCTTCTGTCTTGGTGGTCCAAGCTCCAAACCAGGGAAGAGGAGACAGAGATGGGGTGGGTGGCACAGGGGGAAGAAGGTGGGAAGAGTGAGAAAGAGGAGGGACAGGTTGGATGCACAGAAAAAAGGGGAGAAAAAATTGCAGAAAGACCTGCTGGGGGGACCCTCAGCATGACCCCCATGTTTTGTTGTGTTTGAACAACTCCATGGTTAGGAAACCAAAGGATCCTGTCCTGGGAGAGCAGGAGCATCATGGTGCAGTCATCACCTGGGGGGGACCGGTGCCCATGGGGGGCACAGGAGAGGAGAACCCAGGAACAATGGGGCAGCTGGTGTGTGGCACCCCTGGTACCTCCCACATTGCTTCCTCTTCCAGGAAGCATCCTGGGCCTGACCCTACTCCTTGGTGTAACATCCACCCTATACTACACCACAGATCTCTCCTTCCCAGGGCAGGAGCATCCCAATGCCCTGAGCTGGCCAGGTCCAGGAGCCACCTGCACCAGAGGTCCCATCGGTGAGCGGTGGAGCCCTGCTCTCCCCTTCCCTGACCTAGTGGGGACCAGTGTGCCATGGGGCTCCCTGTGCTTTGGGTCCTGGCCGTGGTCTTGGCACATTGCTCACAGGCAAGTTGTGGAGGGAGACGGCTTCCACTCATCCCAGAAGATGGCTCCTGCTTTGGGGGCAGCTGCATCAGCAAGGCAGCTATGGGCAGTGATGTCCCCCTTCCTGGAGCCTGTCACAGTTTTATGCCTACCATGGGGCAACGTAGTTGGGGTCCCAGGACACGTTCCCCAGAGAGTCAGGCTAGCTGGGTCAAGAACAGGCTAGCGGGGCCAGCATCCAAGCCAGTGCAGCCAAGATAGCAGGTCCAAGGTCTGGTTCTTGCAGGAGGCCCGTGGTGGAGCGAGCTTTGTTGTGATGTTGGGCAGACCTGTTGGTTGCTCTGCAGGGTGAGCGGCCAGCGGGAGGGTGCTGCCATCAGCTCATGTCACAGCCTGCCATTTGATGCCCTCCGCTTCCATGCAGCAGCCCTGGCTCAGAGACCCCAATGCCCTCCTGCTGTGGAAGGCCCCATGAGTACGTAGCATGCTGGGACACATTGCCTGGGGTCCTTATAAAGATGAGAAAGCAGCGAGGTGCTCTGTTTCATGATGCTCGGCAGAGCCGCGGGCCCACACCAGGTCTTAGATGGACAAGGCTTGAGAGCCCATGGGGCTGGAAGGCCAGACTGACCCCAGCCCCATGGGCTCTCCTAGCTAGTGAGCGAAAGACGCAGACCTGGTGGCCTTGCTTCTTTCCTTTTCGTTGTCGGGAGTTTTAAAAATGGATTCTGCTCTGCAGCCCTGCAGAATGGTCCCTCAGGAGTGCCAGAGAGACAGGCTGGCACCATGGAGCCAAGACAGCCCTGGGAAGCTACCACCCCACTCTGAACGTCCTAGCGCCCACCATCACCCGAGCTGCACAGCCTCTCCGCGGCACATCATCCCCACCGCCCCAGGAGGAGATGCATGTGTTCCCCATAGGCAGCTCCTGCAACTCGAATAGCACTCGCAGAGCTGACGTACTGCCATCCATCGCAGCCACCCACGATACTGCAACCCCACAGAAGCCATGTGAGACGCATAAACCACACAGACACCTTCCGAGCCGGCACATTCCGTACAGACATGTAACGAGGTGCACAGGTCCCTTAGCCCCCCCACCACCACCACAGCCATCATCACCCCCACAGAGCCACGCTGCCAGCCCGCAGGCACGGCACGGCACGCGGCCACCGCCCAGAGAGAGCCCGGCGCTGCCAGGTGATGCTCGCCCTGCGGCCATGGGGATGGTGCCAGAGCTGGTCGAGAACCGAGGGGGTTCATGGAAAAGGTCACCTTTTCAGTGAAGGATCAGCCGTCCCAAAGCCAAACGCTTCTTGGCTGAAAAAGAGCCTAGTTTGGGGGCCTAAAGAACCAAAAGCAGGTCAAAGACAACTGATTTTTTTTTTTTTTTTAAAGGAAAGTTGATGTTTTCTACAGCAAGATTGCATTTAGCTGGAATCCTAATTTTTAATTGAAAAAAACAAACAAACAAATAACCCCAAAACCCAAAATTCTTCCAGAAAATCTTCCACCACCCAAGGACTACCATATGAGCCCAGATTAGGTTGAAGTCATTTTTAAAGACATATTAATTTCTTGTCTATATTTTCTTCCTGATTGTCATTTAAAGTTTTTGGTGCCTTCACTTCACTTCCATACCTTAACATGTTTGAGTCTCTTCTACGGTTAATATTGATTAATTTCATGGCTTTATAATGTTTGGTTTAGGGATAATTGCACCATCCCTGTAACATAATTTACCCTAAATTACTGATATGTGCTTCTAGCTTTAGTTCTACTTTAATATGGTTTTCATATGACAGTTTTCTTGATTTTTTTCTTTTCCTTTTTTTTCTTTTTATTTTTATTATTAAAAATTGCATGCATGAACTCTACACAAAAAAAAAAGTAAATGAGAATGTTACCCTGTGATAACTGTGATTGGAGGAGATATGCTTTCAAATCAAAAGCCATGCTCTTGTATTTTAATTTTTCTGGCCAGATTCCCCACTTTGCTTGGTTATTTTAGCATTTCCCATGCCCAGAGCTGTGCAGAGAGGCCAGAACGCCCCAGCCTGCCCTGCTTAGACCTCCAGCTTTCCACTGCAGCAGCCACACGGACACGTGCACCGAGGCACACGCACACCTCTGCACCCACCGCTTTTTCCCTCCCCGCTTGCATCAGGCAGGATAAGGAACAAAGGACCTTTCTTCTGCCCGTTCCTTTTTGTATCTCAAGTTCCTCCTTCTCCTCCACCAGTGAGTCACCCAGCCTCTCCCCTTCCCAGTCACCTCTCCTCCCTGCAGGAATCAAGCCCTGTCCCTCGAGCGCTCGCCTCCTGGCTCTTTTGCTATGGAAAGATGGCATTTAGCTGGAATCCTCATTTTTTGCAAGGAGGGGTGGCCGCACCTGTTTTGGGGAGAGACGGGGGTGTTTTTTATGAATGGCCACCAAAAGCTTGCCCCAGGGCGGCAAAGCAACTTCGGGGTGGCCTCGGCCGCTCTCTATGCAAACGGGCGACAGCCAAGGAGATGCCACTTACCAAAGCAAGGAACTTCTCAGAGGCTCCGAGTTAATATGAGCTAGTCCCCTGAATGAGAGAGCGATCCCGTGAGATGCTCCGTGGGTGCCAGCACATGGACCCAAGTGATGGGAGCACGCTGGCTCCCACCCCGGCCCCAGCAGCTCCCTACCAAGGGGTCCTGCTGAAGCACAAACCTGGGCAGAGCAGGGCAGCCCCGAGGACCCCACGCAGCACTCAGGGGGACACCGGATCTCCCCGTGGCCGGAGGCAGGGTGTAGAGCCATGCAGGGTAGCCACAGTGCCAGAGCAACCAGCAGCGCCGCGAGGGCCGCGGCCACCACTGACCAATGCAAAATGGGTAAAAACCCACCACCGAGAGTCCACCGGGAGCCCAGCAAGATGGTAGCGTGGGGCAAGGGCCAGGGAAACGGCACTGGAGAGGGTCTGCACTGCAGCACATGAGACCCACCAAGACCCTTTCCTGCCCCAGCACCAATTTATGTCCCCAAACAGCAGCGCAGGTTGCTCCGCACCACCCAGTCTCGCAGCAGGGCTGGACAGAACCTCCAGCTCAGATTTTGGAGTTAGGAGAGTGGAACTGGGAGAGGAAGGGAGTGTGAAAGGAGGAAGAGAGACAATAACTGCCCAGTTGTAGATCCCTGCCTGGGGAGGAAGGATTTTTTTTTCTTGCCCGTTGAAGGGTATTTCTGCTCTCCCCAAATGCCTGCTGGGGAGGTCTCTCCCAGGGAGCATTTGCCAAGCCTCCCATTGGCAAGGAGCGCAGGACCCCAGATCCAGGCCATGTCCTGAGCACAGGCTGTATTTTCACATTAGCAATTGGCGCTCCAGCCTCTTGCAAGTCAACCACACAGCACATCTCACCTGCATGAAAGGACAGTCAAAGCAGAGTCGTTCAAGCAAGGAGGTGAAACGCCCTGGCCTCGAAGCACAGCTTGATCTGGCACCAGAGAGATGCCGAAACCCAGCCAGACCCTCCAAACACAGGTTCAGCCGTGGGCTGGGCTGATGAGTCACAGGCGTTGTCTTGTAGCTCTCCCCGGGCAGAGAGGGGCTCGCTCAGCAGGCAATGTGGCTGCCACGTTCTGCAGAAGCTGCGCCACGCTCCTGGGTGTCCTCCCTGCCCAGCTGTAGGGTGCTTGGAGAGTGTCTGCAACGACCTCTGCACAAGCTTGGATTGCCTTGGGAAGGGGACCTCAGCCAGCAGCAGGGTTTGGGCTGTTGCATCACCCCCAAGGGATATCCTGTAGGGACACATGGGGTGTAAGTAGAGGTGGGAGCGAGTGCCAGAACTGCCTAACACCTCTTTCTCCTTGTCTGTGTATTTGTGTGTTGCAGCAATATCACCCTACCGACATCACCGGCCAGCTCAACCTCTCCGACCCCTCAGTCAGCACTGTGGTGTGACCTTCTCCCCGAGGGCCATCAGTCCTTGCCCAACACAGTCGGAAGGCACAGCCAGGACTGCCTTTCAAGGGACACTGATGGGTTCTTCTGGGTGAGATGGGAGGAAAGCATCCTTCATCCATACACAGTGACTTCATTGTATATGTCCCTCCTTTTGTAGGCCTGCTGCCGTGCTCGTGCCCCAGAATGCACAGCAGAACCAGGACACGGTTTGGACTTCACTGTACAGAGATAATTACTTCGAACCAGTGCTGTCGATAATCAGTATTGCCACTGACTGGCTACATGCAAGGGGAAAGGACTTCAAAAGGCACATGGTGCCTGCTCTCCCATGATAGCGGGGAAGAGCTGGGTGCCAGACTACAAACGTGCTTCACTCTGCAGGCTTCAGGCTTTTCAGCACATGCATGGTCCCTCAGATGTGTGCTCCACATCTCCCACCACCCCAGAGGGCTCCAGTGTGATGTGCTCTTGGTCCCAAGTGGCTGAAGCAGTCGGTGTGGCTTGGCAGGTTGGGCACGTTCCTGCTGTGCCAAGCGGCCCCCGCCTCTGCAAGCAGGGACTGGAAGATGTGTGCTCTGCTCCTTGCAGGGGATGAACCCCCCGTTCCTCCCTCCCAGCAGCCTGTGGCTATGACTTGGCTTCTGGACATGGTCTGTTTGCAGGAGGAGTGCTCCCAGCCCTGCAGCCCACACTCCTCTGCTACGCGTGGTACTCTGGAGCTCATAACATGCTGTCAGCCAAGATCCTGGCTCCCCACCTCTCCTGCACAGAAGACATTCCCAGGACTTGGCCATGGCCAGCATGTAGCTCTCACACTGTGGCTCTCCCAGCCAGGAACATCGCCACGGGGAATGGCTCTGGATGGTTGCGTCGACCCTGAGCCAAGCTCCACACTGCCTCAGCACCAGCAATGCAAGGAGAGACTCTGCTGGCCGGTCGTGGCTTGCTGTGTGCCATAGTGTCCACAGAAGGCACGGGCAGCTTCCCAGGCACGCTACCCTGCAGACCAAGCTTGCCAGCAGCTCCCACAGCAGCCCTGGAGCCCCAGCTCACGTGGCTGCATCTGCCTGAACCTGGAGACATGGAAACTGGATCCCAGTTCAGGAGAAGGGAACCAAAGGAGACAGGATGATGCTGTTCCTCCCCACACCTTCCTCCCCTCAAGCGTACATGTCCATGTGCCAGCATCCCTGAGCACTCTCCCCATGGGCACTGTGAGTGGGTGCGGAGACACCAGCGTCAGGGAAGCATCAGCCAGGCGGGTGATCAGCAGCTACAGCACACACACGGGCAACATCACATCCCGCTCCTGCAAAGGCGGAAAACCCACCAGCGATGTGATACCAAGCCCCAGCAGCATGAATGGCCTTCTCCTTGCCCCAGCCCAGCAGACGGGGCTTCCCCCTGCGGGTCAGCAGCCTTTGCAGGCGGAATTTTCAGACGGCAGCTGAGGTCTGTGAGCATCATCCCACTGACTGCAGTGGCTCCATCAAGTTCATCTCACTCCAGCTGAGAAATTGAACCCATTCTACTTTATACGTCAATGTAACATTAATACCAAGTTTTTGAAAGAGCTCAGTAAAGTCTAGGCTGGATCATGAGGTGGTTTATTGCAGTGCTGTGTGCCTCTCTGTCGCAGCCCCAGTTGAATCAGAGCTTCACCCAACACTGCCGGGGGTTTGCAAACAGCAAAAGGCAGAGGGATGGGGAGGGATGGAGAAGGCAGCAGGGAGAAAGGCCAGGAGCTGCAGGGAAGACTGGGAGGAAAGGAACATCACCATTCCAGGAGGCCAGGCTGATGGACAGCCTCAATGGCCAGTGTGGGCAGGCAGACCTGGCAGCGGGGGGACAGGGACAGTCTGAACTGTCCAAATGCCAGCACCGTGCCAGATGGCTCTCACCCACCTCCATGCAGGGGGGAACAGTCCCCTGCCACTGCTGTGCTCCTCAGCTCCTGGGAGACAGCGTGGGGCACTGCCAGTGGGGCTGGCCTTTGGGAACAGAGGACCAGCTGCAGCGATAAAGGCATCTGGGGAATCATAGAATGGTTTAAGTTAGAAGGGACCTCAAAGATCATCTAGTTTCAACCCCCCCTGCCATGGCAGGGACACGTCCCACTAGAGCAGGTTGCTCAAAGCCCCATCCAGCCTGGCCTTGAACACTTCCAGGGATGCAGCATCCACAGATTCTCTGGGCAACCTGTTCCACCAGCCCAACCTCTATGGGGGTTGCAGCCTCAGGACAATTTGGGAGGAGGACCAAGGCTCAAGTGGCCATGCATGATGATGAGCAAGGTCCTAGCTCCAGATGTGAAACCCAGGCCTTCTTGGGAAGGACCAAGTGCTGTCACTAGAAAGGGTCTGGGAGAGCTGGGATTGTTCCTGGGAAAGGTGCCATGCAAGGGCCTGATTCTGCTGCTCTCCCAGATGCAGGGCTGGTATCACTGGGAGAGATGCTGTTTTCACCAGCGCCCTGAAGCTTTCACACCCCTTGCTGGGCAGAGGCACTGCAGGAGGAGCCAAATGGGAATTGAGCAGTGTGGCAGCAGCCTGGGTTGGTTTCTCCCTTGAAAACAAAAATAGGAGCAAGTCATAACTGAGGTGACATTTGGTTTATTCTCTGTATGTTTTATTTAGCCCTTGCCAAGAGCTTGCCAAAGGTTGCAGTGATCCCTGACCCATCCCTGGCTTGTCCTGCAGATCTTGCACGGGCAAGATATGGAGCGAATGGGGAGGCTGGTGGCCACAGTCATCTCATTGTGGCTCTTATCATCTTGCAGTGGGTAAGAACTCATACCATAAAGGGCTGTTGCTCCCCCTTGAGAGATGCTTTTGTCACCCCAGCTTGTGCTTTCCTCTGGATCACAGCTCCAGCTCCTTCCAGGTCATCTCTCAGTACTCTCATTAAGTATTTCCATGGAACAAAGGGGGAGAAGCATTTCCATGGGAGGGGCAGGAGGCTCAGGGGCAGCCCCAGCCCCTTGTTGTGGGTGAAGGGAGCTGAGGCAGCAGCGAGGGCTGCAGGTTCTCTGCTGTAAACACACATAGGGATTTTTGTCCCCCCTCCCACCACTGATCTAACCTTAGACCTTGACCTTGGATGAGCTTTAGCCTAAGGGAAAAAGTTATTGGGGGAGGAACTGCTGTGCAACCTCGCCCATCCTTTGCCAAACCACATCAGTGGGAGCTTGAGGTTTTGTCTCTTTCCAACCCTCACCTTAAACCTCAACCTCACCCTAGGTCTTGGTTGTTGGCTGAGCCTTCTCAGCCCCAGCAACCCTGTCTTAAGGGAAAAAAAAATATCAAAAGAAACATTTTTCAACCTATCCTGTCCTTGGGCAGCACAGGGAGGGGTCTGGGGTTTTCTGAAAGCCCTGTGGAGGCTCTGGAGTGCTCCAAAAGCATCCAGAGATCTTCAGGTGTGCCAAAAGGCACACAGAGAGCTCTGGGATGCACCAAGAGGCAAACCAATGCCTGTCATAACACAGTAAAGCCAAACAGATGGCATCTGGATGCACAAAAATGTCAAGCCAAGGGGTCTTGAGGGCATGGCAAGACACGCTGGGGCTGCTGGGGTCACTGAATGGCAGATGGCAAGTGCTGGGGGCACCTAAAAGCCCAAGGAGGACTTTGGGGTAAACTGCAAGGCACGCAGAGGCTCCTTGGCTGCGTTGAAAGGCAACTGGAGTCTTCTGGGGTGCACTGAGAGGCACCCAGAGGAATACGGTGTGTCCTGAGATGAACAGAGGGGCTCCCAGCATGCACCAAAAGGCACATGGAGGCATACGGTGCATCCCAAAATGCACAGAGGCCCCTGGGCAGCAGAAGGGGCAGGACAGGGTGAGATGGAGAAGGATCATCTGGCCCCATCCAAGGAAGGTGTGCAGGTCTGGGGGAGGCCCGGAGGAGCCTCCCAAAACACTGGGAGCAGATGTAGTCGGACTGTGCCCTGCTAAGCTGGAGGCTGCTCCCCCGGCAGCGGGGCAGAGGGAGCTTGGCACCATCTCAGAGGACTCTGGGAGGAGGAAGAAAAGTGATTTTCAGGAGCAGAGCATCCTCTCACTGGCCCACAGGGAAATGTTTGCAACAGGGGGATGCAGACAGCTGGAGAAGGGCTAAAGCCTGGTCACCCTGCCTCAGCAGCCCCTGCAGATGTGGGATCTCCTCCAGAAGTGAGGTTCCCTGTGCAGGTTGTGGTAAACCACTGTGATGGAGCCCATGAAGATGCAGAAGAAGATACTGGCGAGGAAGGAGAATGGTCCAATGGTCAAGAAGGCGATGTAGTGCTGGGCAGACAGTAAGGTCTCCTGACATTGCCTGAAGGACTCGTTCCCCAAGGCCATGATTGGATACTTGTTCATCTGCTCCGGGACTCTGCAGAGGAGCGAACGCTTCTCTGGAAGAGAAAAGCAGTTTCGATGGGCATGCGGCAGCTGGGACAAGGCAGGTGTCAGGGACAGAGGGCATGGCAGGTCTGTATGGGACAGATGGGACAAGGGCAGGAGGACAGGGGCTACATTGACAAAGATCACCCAGGGCTGGGTACAAAGGAGAGCAGTGAAGGTTCATGGCACATCTACGTCCTGTGCCCCAGGGAGTGCGATGGGATGTGAACACAGTGCTGGAGGAGGAACTGGAAGACAGGTAGATACATCAGGCAAGGTGGTGGGCCTGGTTCCCAGGGAATAGATGTGGGGAGCAGTGAGCAGCCAGCCTGGAGATGCCACGGAATGTCCCAGCCAGCACAAGTGGCAGAGGTGCACCCAAGCTAGAAGCAAGCAGAGTGGGTGGCAGCAGAGGGAGAGACCTTGCTGACAGAGCTGCCCCTCGCTGAGGTTCACAGTGGGAGAAATGCAGGATGAGACCCATATTCATGAAGGCGCTGGGGAGGAGGCTGAAGGCACAGAGTCGTGGCTGTCAGTGGTGATGCCCACACTGACACACAGGCTCGTCTTGCCCCCCTCATTGCCCAGCACACCTTGCCTTCAACGTGGCAGGACTGGTGCCACTGCTTGGGACAGCACTGCGTGCCTGTCACTGGGACATTGCCCAGCCCTCCTCTCCAGGCTGGTGACCAAAGACCAAGGGTGGGCACCAGGTACCAGACCCAGGGATGCATCCACCCAAGCAGACACAGGAGTTGCCAAGGCCTGAGGATGGCTCTTGAGGAACCTCACTGTGTTCCCACAGGCACTGACCACATGTGCCCATGGCCAGCTGGCAACCAGGGTCCTGGGACCTGCCACAGTCCCAGTGGGGTGGCCAGCCATTGTGGAGTGGATGGGGGGCTTGGGGACACGGTTCTCCAGGCACTCACCTTGCACTTTTTCCCTGTGGTGGCTGAGCCAGCTCCAGAGGGGCAGGATGCGACAGCTGCACACCCAGGGGTTCTCCTGCAGGAGAAGGGCTTGGAGCTGGGGCAAGGCACGCAGCACCCCAGGATCCAGCTCCCCCAGCCTGTTGTTGCCCAGGTTAAGAGTGGCCAGGCTGACGAGGGGCAGGAAGGTTTCAGGGGTAAGCACGGTTAAGTCGTTGTTGCTGAGGTCCAGCTCCTGCAGCGCCCCGAGCCCCACCAGCGCCTGGCTGTGGATCAGCCCCAGATGGTTGTGGGGCAGGCTGAGCAGCAGCAGCTCTGGCAGGAGAGGGAAGGAGCGTGGCTTCAGCACGGTGATGAAGTTGTAGCCAAGCCACAGGGTGCTGGTGTTGGTCTCCAGGCTCTGTGGCACCTCATGGAGGGCGAGCTGGCTGCAGTCCACCTCACCCAAGGAGCAGCGGCAGGCGGTGGGGCAGGCTGGCGAGGGCAGCGGGCGCAGGAGCAGCAGACAGGTCAGCACGATGCTGAAGCCCCTCCAGCAACCCATGGCTGCCCACCAAGGTGGTGAGGCTGCCCGGTCTCTAGCGCCAGGATTCCCACACAGACAGGATCCTTAGTTCCCGTTGCTTTGCCCAGCCACCCGTCCCTGCCCAGCCCCGTCGGGTGCTGAGCGGAGGTGCTGGGCAGTGCCCGGCTGCAAGGGGAGCGGGTGGATGTGCTCAGCTCCCTCCGGCCACACACATTCCCCGCTCGCTGCCACCCTCCTTGTGCAAACCACCCAGCGTGGGCTGCGCTCCCAGCCCCGGTTTTCTTCGGGGTGGAGTTGCACTTCTTTCAGCAAATATTTTTGCAGTGATGCCCGCCCTGGCAAGGTGTGGAGCTGTGCCCTCAGCCCTCCCTCTGCCAGGCACCGCTCCAGCCAGGTGAGCAGCCAGCTCTGCACGGCCTGGGTTAACTGCTTGTGTGCGCTGCAGGCTGGAGAGCTGGAAAAAAGCAAACCCAAACCCATCTCTTGGCCTCTATCCTCCTCCTGGGGCATCCCCATGCGTGTGCTGCCTCACTAGCCATGTACCAGGGGTGTACGGACCCAGGACCACTGTAGCTGGCTGGGGTGGGACAAAGCTTAAATCCTATCGTTGGCAAGTCTAACCCCTTCTTCTGTGCTGGACCACCGTGTCCAGAGGTCCTCAGTGGGGAGCTCTACTGGGAGCCATGGGCCACCCCACTTAGCCCAACCCTTGGCCGGGTTGTTTGCCCCTGGCAGGAGACCACAAGCACTGCCAAAATGAAGAGCGTTGAGATGTGAGCCCCATGGGCCACTCTCCTCCTCCTCCTCAGCAGGACTGCGTGCAAATGGGAGGACACCCAGGAGCCCCCACATGAGAATTTGTGGGAAAGGTGAGCTTGCTGGGTTGCAGCTGCTAAAAACCTGCTTCCCCTTGTCCCAGCATGGCAGTGCCAGTTTGAGAGGGCTCAAAGTCTGCCTCCACCCTGTTTACACCTGCTCCGGTTCAAAGCTGCCTGGAGCCCCACAGCAGAAAGCTGGAGAGATGTCACCTCCCAGTGCCCTACACCCTGGCAGAGCTCAGCAGACACCAGGGAGCAGGGGACACAGCCAGCAGCACGTCATCCTAGAGCAGGGACGCAGAGCAGTCCTCCACTCACACCCTCGCAGCTCCTGTCCCATTTAGGACCCTGATAGGCATAGTCCTGGAGGAATCCCTGGCACCTCTGACCCATGGCCAAAGGGCTGGAAGGGCAGCGAGGCAAAGTGTTCCTGCACCCCAGACCATGGCCAGGATGTTCCCAGATCTGGGGCAGAAGCAGCAGGCAGGCGGTTTATTAATAGCATCCAGAGGAGCTTTGGTTTGTTTATCTATCCTGCAGCAAACTCTGCTGCATTAATCCCCATCTGGAAATAATTCAGAGGAATCCTCCAGCCCAGCCCAGCCCTGAAGCAGAGCACAAACCTACAGCCACGTAGAGCTGCAGAACCAGCTCCTCCTGCCAGCAGCTGTGGGCTATATGGAGATCTGAATTTTTAGGGAGCCCTGTCCCAAAATGTTCTTCCCCCTCAGGGCAGGCATTGCCCACTGCCTGTGGCCACCTGGGACCAGGCGAGAAGTGCAAAATTCATTGAAAAAACCCAGCAGCCATTAAAAGCAAGGCCAATTCCACCTTTTGTGCCCAGAGAGCCCAGGAAACTGCAAACCCATCTCGGCTCATCCACCAGCCCCTTGCTGTCACCCTGTTGTACACCCCCATGGCACACAGCAGGAGACATGTCCCTGGTGTCCTGCCTGCCAGGGACACTGGCCAAGCACAGGACTGGTGCTGATTGTGCCTGGGCCTCCTCCTATTTTGCATACATTGGCTGCACCCTGCTGCACTTGCAACCTGGTGACCCTTTGGGGTCCTGTACCCCAGCAGAGCCACCAATGTCCCTTCACGCCCCCTTCTCTGGAACAGGAGGACCCAGCACGCTGCAGGAAGAGCCCAGGTCTCTGTCTCCAGCCAGGGCTGCACCCATGGGTGCCCTGCTCCCCTGCTGCAATGTCTCCTCCTGCAGTTTTGGGCTCCACATGTAACAGCACAGCCTGGCCCCAGGGCCAGCACCAGGAGAGCCCGCTCCAAGCATTTGGTCTGCAAGGACAGCTTGTGGGGGTCCATGCTGACCAATGAAGGAGACCTCCAAGGCTCAACACCAGCCCTGCTCTGGCCAAGGGGAGTAAATCAGGATGCCCGACCAGCATGCCGAGATCATTCCCACAATGAAGTGATGGAGGGGCAGAAAAACTCCTTCAGAGACCTGCTGCTGGCTGGGAGCAGCAGGGATGTGCACAGAGGCGCACAGCAAGGGCCGAGCTTCACAGCTTGGTTCTGGTGCTGGGGGGATGCAGTGGAGTAAGGGTGGGAGCACAGAGGCAAAGACCTGGGCATGGGCACAGGGAGCCGTGGGCCTTTGTCATCCTTCACGGTTGGAAAGCTGGGACCTGAGGTGCAGTGTCCTGCTGGCATAAAGCTGTGCCTGGAGCCAGGATGGGCCCAACACAGACTCTTCTCACTACCCACCAGTGAAGTATCTGGGGAGACTGAACCCCTGGGCAGCCCTAGGAGTGCACATGAAGGGAAGATGCTTTAAGACTGTACACCAGCTTTTATCCCATCCTTGAAGGCTTTAATTAATTGCATGTTTCCATGTAATTAAAGACCCGAGGCAGGCAGATGCCCACCCCATGGAGTCCCTGAACCACACCATGCTTCTGCTGTGCTCCCTGGGCACCTCTGCCCTGGGGCATCCCTGGTGCTCCTGATGCCATGGCTGGAGCTCCCCAGGTTGGGCTCTGCTGGGCACATCTCAGCTCTGACTGTTTTATGGCAAGTGACACCAAGTGGCAGAATTCTGCATGTGCGCTGTGTATGGCGTGGGTGCTGTGTGCAGTGTGGGTGCTGTGTGCGGCGTGGGTGCTGTGCGTGGGGTGGCACTGCACATGGTGTGGGTGCTGTGTGCAGTGTGGGTGCTGTGCATGGGGTGGGCGATGTGCACCATATGACTGCTGGACTCTTTGGTCTGCAGCCCTGGCACCCAGCACAGGGCACAGCCAAGCACCAGCTCTGCCCAGGGGACATGAGATCACTGCTGGTCCCAGGCGGGTGTGGGCTGGGGTCCCTGATGAGCCCCAGGGCGCGGCCAGTGGTGCCAGATGCTGATGATGGGATACTGCCAGAGCTCATGAACAGCATAGGAACAGATGCAGAAAAGGAATTACTGCAGGAGCTGCCCAGGCAATGCCAAGCCCTCTCCAAGATCTGTGCTAATATCACCCTGGTGCACTCCAGACATTCCCCATCTGGCCTCTGTTAAACCCATACCCACCTGTGTGGACTCTTGTCCTTGCACCCCCTGTTTGGGGTCAAGCAGGGAAAGCCATGCAAAGAAGTGGCCTGGAAAAGCAGCGGAGGGGCTTCTGTGCACAGGTAGGAAGGTGGGGAGAGGGTCAAGCAGGAAAACCAAACCCGGCATGAGACCCAGGGCACAAAGCTGAGCGTGACCTCCTACAGGCTCAGCTCTCCCATACTGGAGCAAAATAGGTCAGACAAATCCAAAGAGCTGGAGCAACATGTTGTGGCCTCCTAACAACTCTGTCAGTCTCGATTTCCACTGTCCAGCTACCCCAATGCCCAGATTCCTCATGCAAAGGGCCAACAGAGCAAACACTTAAAGGAAAGCAAAACCCGCAGAGCAAGTCACTTGTCCCCATCCCACCTCCACCGCAGGCAGGGCTTGCCTGAGGCTTGGTGACAAATATGATCAAGGCATGCAGCCCAGCAGGACCAACGGAGCGAAGGTTAACAGGCGTGAAGCTTTCAGGGTGCTGGACACGCTCTGTGGTTCATCATCGCTGCGTTGTTCTGCTCTGCCAGGCTTCCACGTTCCCTGCCTTGGGGACATTTGGTAGGAGTGTCTCTGCTTCAGAGCCACATACATGGAGAAGCTGGGCATGAGCAAGCACTGGGATAGGGAACAGGGACCATCCATGATGGCTGGACCAGGTTTCTGAGCTGTCAGAGGGGCAAGTGGGCAGGATGAGGGGATGCAGGTATCCTCATCCCCCCGCATTGCATCCTAAATCCCGTCAAGATGGACAGCAAGCCCTGAGCAAGCTGAAGCCCTTCCCAGGCTGCCAGCACAGCCCCATCACTACCGTCTGCACATGAGTCTGGGGCATGGCATGAAGTCCCCAGAAATGGTCCAAGGTTGCACCCCAGGAGCTCAGCCGCCCGTGCACCACCAGCAACCTGCTCCTCATGCTCAGCTCTCAAAGGCCGCTGTCACCCCGCAGCACAGGCATGTCTGGCAGCACCCGTGCCGAGGGAACGGTGCCGCAGGCACCACGTCATGGCACAGCCCCACCGGCTGCTGGGTGACCACCTTCTCTTTGCATGAGCCCTTGGTGGCTGAGTCAGGCTGGGACCTGCTGGCCACCCGGGGGTGCTCCTTGTCGGCCTTGATGGCAAGGAAGGTGGCCAGGTCAAGGTCAAGCATGGCAACGCCGCCGCGCGGCATGGGCGTATTTTGTCGGCACTGCGGGCAGGGGATCCAGCGCTGCTCATTGGCGATGGCGTCAAGGCGCTTCAGGCAGGCTTGGCAGAAGGTATGGCCGCAGTAGAGCCGGCGCGGCAGCCGGCCACACAGGTCGTAGGAGGAGTAGCAGATGATGCACTCAACCCGCTGGCTGCCCCGGCTCGGGGTGCGCGAGTGTGCCCCGACACATGGCCACGTGTCCTCTGCCTGGGGGCTGCAACCAACCTGGGACATGCTGGGGAGGGTGAGAGGAGCTGTCAGACCCACAGCCCGGGTGTGGGATGTCACCTCTGAGTGCCTCTGATGCATGGGAGATACGGGGACCAGACCCATGTAGTGGGTTCCCAGGGGCATCAGGTTCCCTGCCCAGCATCCCTGCCTGTCCCATGGTCAGCCCTGCCTAGAAAAGCTGGACCCTGCCACTACAGGTGGCTCTGCCTGCACCCAAGGGAGATGCATTTTCTGTGGTGCCACCCTGCATCTCTGCCGGGAGCTCTGCCAACTGCCCCTTATGTCCCATGGGGAATTGTGGCTGATTGGACCTCAGCAGCCTGCCCAGGCTCTGAGTTGGTGGGGAATGTGGGGTGGGCAGGAGCATGTCAGCTGGGTGGGCAGGGGAGCAGCATCCAGAGGACCAGGCAGTGCCTCAGCCCTGCTCCTCACCAGCTCTGGGCTGTGCCAGGCCACTGTGGCATGGCTGTCAGCATGGGAGGATGGGCACACAGGCTGGCAGGGAGGAGTTGAGGAGTCCAGCCTCATCTTAAGAGGGGTCTGGTACCTACCAGCATATTTGCAAACCCCTCATGAGTCCACCAAGACCCCACTCCCTCTCTTCAGGTGATCTCAAACATTTTTATATACATGAGCATCCATCTCCTCCCCTCCTCCCCATCCTCCATCCCTACCTGTCCTGAGATGGTCCCCCAGGGCCTCAGGGGAGGTGGCAGACGGGCTGTGCTGTCCTGGGGGACTGTGGCTGTCCTGTGGGGAGCATCGGGGGGCTGAGCCACCAGCAGCTCTCCAGCCAGGTCCCAGCAGCTGCTGGTGGCTGTGGCAGTGGGAGGGGGTTCACCTTTCAGGTATGCTATCGGATCTGCTGCTGGGAAGCCAAGCCTGGGAGATTGGGTTACAAGCACCCTGATAACAAAGACCTCTGAAACCTAAGCCCCAGGAGTGGTCATTAATTGTTGACTCTACTTCATTAGCAGAAGAAACCATCCCTTGAAGCCAAGAAGCACTGGGCTTCACTGTGAGTGGAGAGGGCTTGGACATCAGCTCTATCTGGGTAGCAGCAACAGAGTCTTCCACATCCTTGTTCACTCACCGCAGCCAAGAACATCTGGGCAGATGTTGGCCAACAGAGACACTCCATCGCACTCCAGCTCACACATCTCCACGGGGTCCAGGTTGCAAGGACTCGTTGCAATCAGAGTAGGATGGCACAGCAAAGCTCCAGGCTCACAGGGGTGGAGAGACTGGGGCTGGCACAGGATACTCAGGCTCTAGCCTGATCCGAGCTGGCAGTGCCCATGTATGGCATGGTGCTCCTTGTCTGGTCCTTGGGGGTCATCGCTGCCACAGACACATCCATGACCTGCCCCTGCTCCTCCAGCTGGGGCTGCAGGCTCTGACATTGGGAACTGAGTTACCCTTGGCTCTGCCAGCACTGGTAGAATCATAGAATCATGGAATGGTTTGGGTTGGGAGGGACCTTCCAAGGTTATCTAGTCCAACATCCTTGCAGCGAGCAGGGACATCTGCAACTAGAGCAGGTTGCTCAGAGCCCCGGCCAGCCTCACCTGCAATGGTTTCAGGGATTGGGCAGCGACCACCTCTCTGGGCAACCTGGGACAGGGGCTCACCACCCTCATTGCCAAAGATTTCTTTCTTCTTGTCTAGTCTACATCTTCCGCTTCTCGTTTAAAACCATCACCCCTTGTCCCGTCACAACAGGCCATGATCAAAAGTCTGTCCCCATCTTTCTGACAGGCCCGTTGAAGTCCTGAAAGGCCACCAGGAGGTCTCCTCGGATCCTTCTCTTCTCCAGGCTGAACAAGCCCAGCTCTCCCAGCCTGGCCTCCCAGCAGAGGGCTTCCAGCCCTCCCATCATAGCTGGGGCCTCCTCTGGCCCCGCTCCAGCAGGTCCATGTCTCTGCTGTACTGAGGACTCCAGAGCTGCCCCAGCACTTCAGGGGGGTCTCCCCAGAGCGGAGCAGAGGGGCAGGATCCCCTCCCTGCCCTGCTGCCCACGCTGCTGGGGATGCAGCCCAGGAGGACATTGGCTGCTGGGCTGCGAGTGCATGAGGCCGGCTCAGCTCCAGCTCCTCACCCCCATGTCCTCCTCAGGACTGCTCTCCAGCCCTTCACTCCAGATGCTCATCACCAGGCTGGGAAGAGTCCAGCACCCCTGGGTGGCACCTGCAAGGCTCATGACAACAGATGACCCAAGGGAGGTGACCAGAGGTGGTGCCAGGCTCAGTGCCCACAGCCGCTGGCCCCTGCCCGGCCCTCGGCCAGCAGCAACGTCACAGCCTCTGCACGAAGGATGCCCCGAGCAGTGGAAGATGTAAAACGGGGAGTTTGGTGGGAAACAGATCCTGGTGGCAGGATCCTGGAGGAGAAAAGCAGATCCTGGAGCCAGGACACCCAGCAGCATTTCTGCGTGGGAGCAGGAGAGGGCAGCAGCTGCCGCTGCGGGGGGAGCGAGGTGGGCAGCGCTCGGCCGCCTGCTTGCCCCACGTCTTGCCAGCGCTCCTCGGCAGCAGGAACTGGGGGTTTCGGAAACCAAGAACCTCACAGGGTCATGGAGCTCTGGAGAAACACTCGAGCCCTTGACGCCGGTGGTTGCGAGCAAGGCAGCGGGGCCAGCAGCCACCTTGGGGGCACAGTGGCCATACCCTGACACCTCCCCTGTCACAGGTTTCCCCAGGCAGTGCCCATGGGGTGTGTGTGCCCAGGGGTCCCCAGGCACGGGGATGGCACCTCATGGCACGGCTTTGCCCTCCCTTTGCCAGGCTGGCAGCAGGAGAGGGTTGGTAGTGTGGCCAGCTTGGGACAGGGCTGTGCTGGGGACCTCAGTTGGCCAAACCCACTGGCCAAGGTGGGGGCAAGGGCCGTGTGTCCTGGGTGGGTCAGGAACTAGGTGAAGGAGATTACCGCTGTGCCCTGGCATCTCAGGGTACTGCCCTGCATGCCCACGGGCTGGGTGGCAGCACCCTGGAGCTGGCACCTGGATGGGCACAGTGGGCTCCCTCCAAGAGTGTGTGCCCAGGGATGTGCAGACAGCTGGGTGCCTGGGGATGTCCCAAAGCTGGCGAGAAGTCACTCTCCAATCCAAAGCACAGTGGTGACCTGGCTCATCTGCTGCAGGGTGAGGTACGGAGCAGGCAGACGGAGCAGGCAGATGTCAGTCTCTTTGGGCCATAGGAAGCCCTGGGTGAGAGGGATGGGATTGCCTCCATGCACAACTGGGCATTGCCCAGGGGCAGCGACCCATACCTTTGGCTGTATCTCCTTGCAGAAATGTGCACACACATGCACAATGCCTGCCCTCCTACCCCACTCCAGCCCTGACCCATCAGTCCTCGTGTTCCCCTCCCAGATGCCACCAGAGCTATGTCCCATTGAGGGGTTGTGCCCAGCTGCCTTCAGCCGCTTCCACCCGTTGCATGCAAGCCTTTGGTGTGAGGCTCTGCACCCCAAGTCACCCACCCTGCACCCCACAGGCAGGGTTTGGGCAGGAGGAGCCCTTGGTGACATCTGCCAAGCTATGCAGGGTGACACCAAGGGGCACGTTGCCTGGAACCAGCCCTGGGTGGGCTCTGTGAGCCCTGCCAAAACACCCAAATCTGGGCACAGGGAAGCGTATCTGTAATCAGCAGCGACGTGCATGGGTGGGAAATGTCTTTGCCTGTTCCCCTGGAGAGGGGCAGGGACCTTTGGCACAGCGGACAGGGAGCGGCACCCGCAGGGGAGTGCAAAGGTCTGATCAAGATGCACCCGAGCCGTGCATCACCACCCATACTGCAGATGCAGGGAGTGGCAATCACCCAGCACAACCCTCCGCACCCCTGAGCACCCTCCAGAGATTAAATGCACCCAGGGAGCACCCATGGGACTCTGCACCCAGCTGCCCGTGTCACCCAGCATCCTGCCAAGGTCTGGGGCAGCATCCTGTGCCCTCCCCTGCTCGCCCCCCCGGCCTTCCTGCTGCCTCCAGCTTAATCATTGCACAGGTGTCTGGCAGGCAGAGCTCTGCCCGGCCTCTCCCGGCTTGTTTGCCATCACCCCAAGGTTAGGCAGAGCGAAGGGCAGCAGTGACACATGGCACTGCTGGAGATGATGCACCCTGCCAGCACCCTGCCTGGGCCAGGCCAGCACATCCCTCAACCCCTGCTGATCCCAGCCCCTCCAGCCCCAGGGTGCTGCTGAAGGCATCACAGACCCTTGGGAACAGTTTCCCCCCGCCCAGACCATGTTTGACCCCACAGAGCATGTCAGACACCGCAGCACCAAGCAGCCCCTGGGGCGTGTGGGTTTCAGCCAAGCCATCATGGTGACACCACGTCCCTGCCCAGCCATGCAGCGGGTGGGCTCTGCGGTGGGGCAGGGCTGGTGTTGGGGACACGGAAGCAAACAAGGGGTGGATCTGCCCGTCCTTGTGTCAGCACTGCCTGCAGTCCAGGCAGGGAGAACAAGAGCGTTCCTTGTGCAGGACAGGCAGTATGGGGCTGGTCACTGCCAACCTCCTTCCGCAAACTACACCCCGCCCTGGCCACCCACCAGCGTGGAACCTGGGCCAGGCAGATGTGTCAGGGCTGGGGGGGCAAACTGGCAGGACTCTGCCCTGTACCCCTGCCAAGCCACTGCCACCCTAGCCCAGAAGCTCCCAAGAATGGTGGGATTTCAAGCATAGTCAGCTTCCAGGCAGTGGTGGGCTCCTGGTGGTGATGGGTTCCCGGTGGTGGGGGGCTCCCAGGGGTGGTGGGCTCTCAGTTCTGGTAGGACCTCAGTTGTGGTGGGATCCTGGTGGCGGTGGGCTTCTAGGCAGTGGTAGGCTCCCAGTGATGGTAGGATCCTGGTGGTGATCTCCAAGCAGTGGTGGGCTCCCAGGGGGTCGCAGCCAGCTGGGGTGGTGCCACAAAGCCCATCAAGCTGGACCAACCTGGAACCTATCCCTTCCCCAGTCCCCCACAAAGCCAAGCTCTCTCTTTCCAAAAGACAGGACAGCCATCCAGTTTGGCAGGGTTGGGCTGAGCTCCAGCCAGCATCTGGCAGCAGCCAGACGAAGAGCTCAGTGTGCCGCTGCTGCTGCCACAAGCCAGCAGCGCAACAGTCAAGCCTGATTTGGAGGGACAAGGAAAGGGCCCTGTGCGCCCTGCCCTGCCCTTACACAACCTGCCAGGATCAGCAAGAAGTAACCCGGGAATCCCAGAAAACGCAGGCAGAGGGAAGAGGCGTTCCTTGGCAGGGGAAGAGATGGCTGTAAATTTTATTTGCAGCACCCTGAAGTCATCTGCTAACACAGGCGCTCTTTCCAAGCCCTCGCAGACCAGGCAGTTCTTGCAGCAGCTGTGGTGCTTACGCAGCTGCCTCCTGGCAGCCCAGCCGCCCGCAGGACGCCAACGCAACGGTGGACACCAACACAACGGCGGGCTTGTTCCAGGCCAGCAGCGCCAGCCCCAGCCAAAAACCCAGCCTGGAGTTTCCCCAGCACACTGCAAAGAGACCAGTGGTCTCCTCACTTGCCGCCTTCAATGTCCAGCGGGTCGTAGAGGGCGAGCGATGGGGATCTGCAACCCCCACGGGGTGCCCCAGTGCCACCCTGCTGCTGGAGCTGGGCCAGCCCTCTGCACCGGCCCTGGCCCCAGAGCAGTGTGGGGATGGACTCGGGATGTGGATGGAGTGAGGGGTTGTGCCCAGTGCCCCGCAAGCCTGGAGGAGGAACCAAACGGGGCTGGGGGGATTCCTGGCGCTGGGATGTTAACACTCACACCCATGCTGTGCTGTCAGGTGCTGTCCTGAAGCCCTGCCACGCTTTGTCTGTCTGTCCTTCCTGTCTCCTTCCCTCTGTCCCATGGGCAGTGTGACAAGGAGGAGCGGTACCCAGTCGGAGCTTGGCACGGGGCACTGCAGCATCCCCCTGATGCTGGGGGTGGGGGAGACACCGCTCAATTCCACTCAGTCCCCCATCCTGGCAGGGCACATGTCCTTGGCTCCTCCAGCACTTCAAGACAGTGACAACGATGCCCTCCTCTGCCATGCCCACAGGGCTGCCACCATCCAAACCTACCCTCTGGCAGGCGGGCAGTGCCAGCATCTTCCCCAGCACTGGAGGGTTCCCAGCATGGGCAGACTGGCGTGGTCAGCATACAGGATCACAGGCTCAAAGTGCTGCTCCATCCCCAGTGTCGGCACTTCTTGGTGGCATCTGCTTTGGCACACATCATCAAGTCTCCCAGGCCTCAGCGGGGCAGAGGGGACCTGTCCTTCTCTCCCACAGCCCACACTGGGCCCTCAGGACCTGGCAGGTGCCCATCACCAGCATATCTGGCTGCAGAGTTCCTGGCTAAAAAGCAACAGCAGAGTCCAGCCTGTGCCACCTCCCAGCTGCCAGCTCTGCCAGGCACAGGGTGCCCAGGGTGCCCAGGTCAGGCAGCCATCTCCCCATGGGGCCACCCAGCCCTGTCCCACGGTCAGCACGTCCCGTGGGCCCTTAGGAGATGACACAGCAGCACTTTCTGCAGCAGGGCCAGCACTTGCAGCAGCCGCATCCCCCTCTGGCCTCCTGCTCCTGGCTCTTGGGTGGCTTGTCCAGGGTGACAGTGTAGAAGGAGTTGAGCGATTCCTCGTTGGGCATCCTCACACTGGCATACGGGTTGTAAGGACGGGACCAGGACTTCTCCGTGGAAATGGTTGGGCTGTTCCAACTGCCAGCAGTGTCCGCCTGCTCCTCCACGCTGTAGGTGGGCACGGCTGCAGGGTTGGCAATGATGGTGGGCTCATCCTTCAGGTAGTGAGTGATGAAGCTTTGCTGGAACTGGTCCCGCGGGATGTTGACACTGGCGTAGGGGTTCTCCAGGCTGATCCCACGATCCATCTCCCTGCTCGTCCTAAGCACGCGTAGCCCAGCTGGCATCGCCCACCTCCTACAAGACAGAGACCTCGCTAACGCGGGGTGCGGGGGGTGTCAGTGCTGGGCTTGCTCTCGTGGCACAGGACCCCACCGCTGTGGGAGCAGGGTGCAGAGCTGTGCTCCCCCCTCGCTGCCGGCCGCAGGGCACCCCAAGGTGCAGCCCGCAGGCTGGGTGCAGATGGCAGAGCCGGAGGGGGGGC
>VZZY01011264.1:277034-296924 GCA_013400335.1 Eurystomus gularis | reverse complement strand
ACCGACCGACCGCCCTGATCAGACACCGACCAGCCCCGGCACACACCGACCGACCCCGGTACACATCGACCACCCTGGTACGCACCGACCGATCGCGCCGGTACACACCGACAGCCCCGGTACACACCGACTGACGGCCCCGGTACACACCGACAGCCCCGGTACACACCGACTGACGGCCCCGGTACACACCGACAGCCCCGGTGCACTCCAACCACCCCGGTACACACCGACCACCCCGGCCGCCCCAGCCCGGACCACCCAGCCTGGCACCCACCGCCCCAGCACCCACCGCCCAGCTCGGCACCCGCTACCGGCCCCGACCGCCTGCCCCCCCCGGTACTGGACACTGGCACCGGGCAAGGGGCACAAGGAACTGGGCATCAGTAGCAGACACCGGGCACTGAGCAGGGGGCACTGGACAGGGCACGGGGCGGGAGGCACTGGGCACTGGCACCAGTACTGGACAGGGGCGCTGGGCACTGGACAGGCACATGGGGCAGGAGCACTGGGACCTGGGCACTGGACAGAGGCACTGGGCAAGACCATTGTGTGCCAGGCACCAGCACAAGCCACCTAAGCACTGGCTCTGGCAGCAGGCAGTGGATGCCAGCACCAGCATGGGCACTAGTATCGTGCCCTTGCACCAGCACCACATGGTGTGCACCGGACACCACACAGCAGGCCATGTTACCAAGCACTGTCACCACCACCAGGACTGGGCATTGACACCAGTATGGGCACCAGTACCACCCACTGGCACCAACACTGCACATCTCGCACCAGGCCCTGAGCTCCAGCAGCATGCACTGGCACCAGCACTGGCACCGCACACTGGTACTGGCAGCAGGCAGGGGCAGTGGGGGGAGCAGGAACCACCAAGCACCAGGCACTGGGCAGAGGGCACCACATACCATGCACAAGTCCTGAGCACTGGGCAGGGGACACCAGGGACCTGCACCCATGGCACGCCCTGGCAGCCCCCAGACACTCCAGCCAGGCTCTGCTTGCCCCCATGGCCACCCAGGTCCCTGCAGCACAGGGGTCCCTCACCCCCTGCCTAGCTGTTTCCCCCCTCTCCAGCCCTGACACCCCAACGGAGGTCTCTGCTGTGATCCTCATCCCTCCAGCTGATCCCTGGGCTTCCAGGCAGCCAGGACATGAACCAGGTGTGCTGGACCCAAGTGACCTGGTGTGTGCCTGAGTATCAGGAGGCTCTCTGTGGTGTGAACCTGTGCCCAACACCAGAACCTTTTCCAGGATAGGTTTGGGGCAAGGGGGGATAACCCTGCACATGCCCCCAGGGCATCGCTGGAGACTGGAAGCATGAGGCTGATTGGGGTGAGGGACATGCTGGTCCAAGGGCAAGGAGGGGGAGGCTGGCACATGTGCCAGTCCCTGGCACCAGAAGTCCTGTGAGAGAAAAAATGCAAGTTTTCAGCACCCTCCAGCTGTGACCAGGCAGGAGAGACCCCGTGTGAGCCCCAGCCCCCCAGCCCTGCTCTCCTGTGAGGCTTTTTGGAATATCCCAACTGAAAACCCAGCCCAGAGGCCAGACCTCATTGCCTTGGTGCCCTGATCCTGCCATGCTTCCACCATTACCAAGCCAGTGTCCCTGTCTCCATCATCACCAGCTGCCAGGGCTCCTTTGGTTCCTCGGTGTTGCCTTGTCCCACTCACTGGGTACCTGCTGGAGGGGACCTGGGGCAGCAGCAGCCCTGCCAGGACAGCAGGAAGGGCTGCAGACAGGGCAGTGCTGCCCGCAAGCTCCCCGGGCTTCTGGCTTCCCACCAGCAAGGAAAACACCAGCACTGATGGAGCTGGGCCCAGCATGGGAACACAATAGCCTCAACCACCAGAAGCCACTGTTCCCAGCCACGGCCACCCCCTGTAGCTCCTCTGCAAGTGGCTGTTCCTCTGCTGTCCCCTCCTGCAACCCCGCACCAGCCTTTCAGCTCAGCCCCAGCATACCTGCCCCATCGCTTTGATTGCGGCTGGCAGGAGATGGCCACCCCTGGATGGATGTGGCTGAGAGCAAGAGCTGAGCCTTGAGGGGACAGAAAGAACCGTGGGGACCAGTCTGCCAGCCAGAGCAGCTGGAGGGAAGGCAGCACAGGAGCATCCCAGCCCCACATCCAGAACTGGCATCCTCCTTTGGGGCAGCAGGAGGTACTAGCCTGGGTCCCCTTGGTGCTGCTGAATCCCTGGAGAAGCTGCAGGGAAAGCGGGAAGGTGCATGGGCCATGGGAGCTGCTGCCAGCCTGGCCTGGGGAAACGAGGCTTGGTGGGACATGGCACTGCCACAGCTTCACTTCTCTGCTCTGCCCTGGGGCATGGCCTCTGGGGGTTCCCTGTGGGTCCTGAATGGGCATTTTGCTGAAGGCTGCAGGACTTCAGGCTTCTCAGGAGAGTCCTTACTGCTGGGTGGCCACGGCTAGCCCTGCCAGGGGCTCAACTGAACGATGTCCCTGCTGGATGTGCCTGGGGACAGGGTGGTTTATGCTGGAAGCCAGTGCTTGTCCCCAGGGTATGTGACACAGCTCCTGTCCTGTAGCTGGACGGTGCTGCTGGCTGAGCATGCTGTGAGGTGGGACAGAGCCACCATGGGTCCCCTACTCCAGCCAGGTCCCTGCTGTGTGACACCGCTGGGATGCCCTCAGCCGATGTCACCCTTCCCATCATAAGCCCCTAAAACTGGCTTGTGCAGAGCCCCAGTGTCTTCCCACAAGCAGTCCCTGCAGAACCCCGTGTTTCCTGGGAGCCCCGGGGCTACTGGGGACAGGGACGTGCACAGAGGATGGGCACAGGGCAGAGGATGCCCCAAGTTGCAGCCAAATCCTCCTGGAATTGAATTACTTTTCCCGCAGCACTTTGCAAAGTGCCCACCATGCCCTGCCCACCCAGCCCAGTGCCAGGCGAGTGGGGACACTGGGCTGGGGGCTGTGCCCTTGGCACCCACAGAGCAAGCAGGAGAGCTCTGGTGGGTGATGGGACCCTGCCCGGCCCTGGCAGCACTGTCCCTGTGATGGGGGATGGATGCTGGTGGGTGCTGAGCTGGCTGGGCATCCAGTGGTCAGAGTGCTCTGCTGCCAGTGCCCTGCCTGCAAGCCCCAGTCTCTCCTGCCTCCCCTCTGCAGCTGGTCCCCCCATCCTGGAGCCTGCTGGGCTTGCAGCTCCCAAAGCCTGATTTGCCCTGCAAAGAGACTCAGAGACCTCCTGGGGGTGGAGGGAAGGGAAGAGGCAGGCCTGGGATCTTTTTTGGAGCAGCTGGGAGGTCAAACCCTCCTCTGACCTATTCTAGCATCAGGACAGGGGCTCTGTGTAGCCCTGTGCCTCAGTTTCCCCAGTGAGTAGGGGTTCAACAGAGCATGTGCCGAACATAACCAGCATCACAGCACCCAGCTCTTGTGTTCTGAAAGCTGCAAATCCCCTGCACGGACCCTCCCAGAGCCACCAGCAGCCCCTGTCCCTTCACGGGGCCAGGTCTTCCCATCTTGAGCTGTCTCCCCAGAGAACAACTCATCCCTTTTTCGAAGCAGGTGCATAAGAAGCAGCAGCAGGCTCGCAGGTGTCCCACGGTCACCCAGCCCTGCCTGCCCACGCACGGGCTGGCCCTGCTCACACAGGCCATGTCAGACGATGTCGCTGTCGCTCTCTCCAGCAGCCGGTTTCTCTTCCTCCCAGCGCTTCAGGACTTTCTCGTTTTGGCTTTTTGCCCCAGATTTCCATGCACAGCCTTGTTCAGAGGTTGCTCTGCTGGCAGGGAGTTGCAAGGCTGCAGGGCAGGCATAGCTCAGGTCTGAGGCACCCTTAGACCTCAGGGCCTTCCCTCTCCTGAAGCGAAGCTCACCCCATCAGCACCTCTGAGCTTTTTGGGGTAGGGGCATCCCCCACATGCCACTGCCTGGGGCTGCAGACCCTCTCTGAGCTGGGTATTCCCTTCAATCTGAAGTGCCTCCATCCCATCTGATGTCCCCCTGCAACATCTCACCGCAGCAGCTCCCATCTCACAGGCACCTTCTGGATAATTTCATTCCTTGCTGGTTCTGCAGCAGCTGGGCCACTTGCAGCCTTGTCTCAGGAAAGCCCTTCCAACCTCCACTGCTGCTCTCCTCATCCAGATCTGGCCTCCTTCTCCTTTCCAGCCTCAATTTCCTGATGGCCAATTTGTTCCTGGGCCAACAGTGTCTTTAATATCTCCTTTCCTCCTGGCTGTGGGCGCAGCGGTGACATACCTGGAACCAGTCCCGCAGCGAGGGCCACAGCAGCACACTTACAGCATCGCTGGTGGGGTTAACCCAGGTCGTCTGGCAAGGAAGAGGAACAGGAGCAACTACATCCTACAGGGTCCTTACCAAGCCAAGGTGGCCACCATGGCACCTGACATTTGGGCTGCTGCCTGTAGGCAAGTGTCCCCAAAGGCCGATGAATTCAGGGTCACAGCAGCATCCCATCTTCCTCCCCAGAGCTCACCAGCCCTGTGTCAGCCTCAGGGACCTTCGATCCTCTTCTCCCACGTTGCAGATAAACTCCTGAGCACCAAGGCTGGGGGGAGCACTGCCACCAGGATGAGGTCCTGGGCCCCCCTAGGGCTTATTCCTCTCCTTGGGGGTACTTTAACCCTGCTGCAGGTGACTCCCATGAGAGCAGCATCACCGGCAGCTGCAGAGGCTCCAGGGGAGAAATTTCAGCTGAGTTTTCTTTCTTCTGACAGATGCTGAGTATGTGGAGGTGGAGGGGACCACTGGGACACCTCCTCTCAGGCTGCTGAGGACCTCAGGGATGATGCAGGGAGCCCTTGTCCCAAAAGACCCCTGCGCAGAGACCCTATAAATGCCCCCAGTGCAGGAAGGGCTTTGCACAGGGCCCCCACCTGTGAACCCCCATGGGACAGCGTGCCTACAAGCATCCCACCCATGAGGAGGGCTTCACTGACCATCAGCACCAGTGCACTCCATGAGTGCCCATACCAGTGCTCCCAGCGGTCCCTTCAGCCTCAGCGCTGAGCTGCCGCATCACCAGTGGTGTGGGTGCTGCTGTCAGACAGGACAAACCCAGCCCAAGCCTCTGCAATTCGTGGGATGGCTGATGTCACCAGGGTCCAACCTCTAGGAACAGGGCACCTTATTGGTGTGGTTTTGTCTGTAACAGGAGCTGGGAAGGGGGTCACCCACGAGAGAGGAAGGTTGTCATCACATGTGGCTAGAGAATGCACTCGAGGAGGTTAAAACACTGGGACTGTTGCCCAGCTTGCTCTGGTGAAGCCCCAGGAGCTGTGCCTACCACCATCCCTCGCTGGCTGCAGAGCATCGCAGCATCAGACAGACCTACAGCTGCGCAGCTCTGGGACCCCAGGCACTAAGGATTGCCCTAGTGTCCCCCCAGACAGACAGGACAGACAGGACGGACAGGATGGACAGCCCCAGCACCAGGCTGCACCCCATGGGCAGGAGCTGGCTCAGGGCTCACCTCTTCCTGCTGGCAGGGGATGATGGGCACCAGCCTGTCTCCCTGGAAGTCCTGCCATCCCTTCAGAGGTAAATAAATCCTTCAAATTCAGCATTATTCCCCAGGAGGGAGATTCAGGAGCTGAAGCCTCAATCTGCCCTTTGCAGCATGGAAAAGCATCGTTCCCTGCTCCTTGTCCCATGCTGCTGGAGCCACAGAGACAAGGACACGGCAGAGTCATTCAGCATTTGTCTGTCCAGCCCCGGTGCCCAGAAGGATCTGCAGCAGCACAGCTCCAGCCAAAGAGAGTTACCACCAGTCCAGGAGCAGCACCCACTAATCTGGAGCCTGAAGTTCAAACATTAATTTCTTAGCAAGATACAACTCCAAATCCAGCTCTGCGAGCCATGTCTTGGCAATCTCATGTGGCTCCTTGGAAGGGTTTCTAGATGATGGAGAATCCTCAGATGGAAAAGCTGCTGCACTGGAGCCCAAGCTGCTGATTTGGAGTTGTCTCGTGTGGGACTCACTGAGCTGGGAGCCAACAGGCACTTTGGAACTTGAGTAAATAGAGGAGCTGAACAAACGCATAGCTGGTTGTTGCTCAAAACCAGCCTAATTTCCTGCAATTGTTTGCAGGGGAAAAAAAAATCAACAGAAAATAACCAACCAAAAGCTCGGTGCCCACACAGGCAATGTCCTGAGCTAGAAGAGGTGAGGGAGAGAGAGGTCCTCATGAGATGCCATGGTGCTTCCAAAGAAAGGTGTTCTGGCTCCGTGCAGCCCAGGAGACAAGCTCTGTGATTTGAGGAGAAGCCTGAGAAAAGCTGGAGAATCATAGAATCATTAAAGTTGGAAAAGACCTCTAAGAAGATCATCAAGTCCAACCGCCAACCCAAAACTACCATGACCACTAGACCATGTCCTGAAGTGCCACATCTATACGTTTTTTGAACCCCTCCAGGGATGGTGACTCCACCACTGCCCTGGGCAGCCTGTTCCAATGCCCAGCCACTCTTTCAGTAAATAATTTTTCCCTAATATCCAATCTAAACCGCCCCTGGTGCAACTTGAGGCCATTTCCTCTTGTCCTAGAGCTAGTTACTTGTGAAAAGAGACCAAGACCCACCTCTCTACAACCTCCTTTCAGCCAGCCTTTGGTTTACTCTCTTTTTTAAGCAGCCCATGAGCTCCCTTGCAGCCTGTATCACCTTCCAGCAGCCCCAAAATGAGAGAGCAGACTCATGGAGGTCAGGTGTGGGTTCCTAGAGTGGGCACCTGGAGCCCAGCAGGTGCTGCAGGGATAGGAGCATCCCTAGCCGTGGGACATGCAGCCAGCAGGAAAGTGTAGGGCTCTGCAACTCCTGCCTTAGCCATCCAGAAAAGCTCTTGGGTCTTCACAGTGGTGCCATGGCAGGGCACCCACAGCCCCCAACCCTGCATGAGCGAACACAGGCTCTGGGGATTTTTTGCAGGATAACAATAACCACAGCAATCTCATGGGATGCCTCGACTCACTGGTGCTTCACACGCAGCAAAAGGGACGCCTATTAATTTGAAAAAAAACCAAACCAGAAAGCCATGAGCACATCTTGCTCGTGGGCATCCTTCCCCTGGGGACAGGCACTCCTGTGGCATCAGGGTGGATGGAGCTTCCCCGGCCCCAGCTCCTCGCAGGGGCTCTCCCAGTCACCAGGACAAAACCTCTTATGGACAGGTCGTGTTTGCTGAGTACTTCCCTTCAGCTCCTGGGGACACACAGTGCTGGGCGCAGGCACATGAGGGTGATGATGCTCTTTCCAGCCCGTCAGTAACGAGGACGATGCAGAGTTGCATTTCCTAGAGAGAAAGATTTTGCAGTCAGCTGGAGGAGCATCTTCGTGAGAGCCCCCAGTGCAGATAGTGGCTTCTCATCAAACCTTGGTGGGATGGAAGAGTTTTTTGACTCTAAAGAGAGCTCATGGGTGGGTGAAAAGGGCACAGGAACGAGCTGGGCCAGTGCAGTAGTGGGAAGCCAACCTCCAAATTCAGGCTGCATGAAACAAAGCCAGGAGAATGGGATGATTTCTTTAGGGATGTAACAAGGCTCCCTCCATAGGCCCTTCTGCTGTGCAAGGTCTTCTCCAAGGTGTTTGCCTTGTCAGCTGCCTCATTAAAAAGCAGAGAGAGGCTGGCTGGGTATGGAAGGAAGGACCATGGGGTACCCAAGGAGCAGGAGGCATTAATTATAGAATCAGAGAATGGTTGGGTCGGAAGGGACCTCAAAGATCATCTCGTTCCCACCCCCTGCCATGGGCAAGCACACGTCCCACTAGACCAGGTTGCTCAAGGCCCCATCCAACCTGGCCTTGAACACCTCCAGGGATGGAGCATCTACAACCTCTCTGGGCAACTTGCTCCCAGCCTGGTCTAGTGGGAGGTGTCCCTGCCCATGGGAGGGCAGTTGGAACTAGATGATCTTTAAGGTTCCTTCTAACACAAACCATTCTATGACTCTGTGATTCCAGTGTCTCACCACCCCCATAGTGAAGAACTTCTTCCCCTAAAACTTCCCCCCAAGTTAGTGGGGTAAGCATCCATAAGGGGAACTCCATGGGGCCGGTGCCACCAGGCACAGGGGCTCAGCCGGGCACCCAGCGAGTGGGGAGGAGGTGCAGGGGCTGCGGGCATGAGGGTCCCACAGAGGGGACCAGTGGTGCATCTCTGAGGGGTGATGTAGGGGACACAGGCCAGCGCACAGGGACAAAGCTGTCAGGGACTGGGGGTTTAGGGGACTGTAGGAGGTTGTGCTCCATGCCCTGTGGCAGCTTCATTTCCAGCACCCCAGGTGGGAAACCTCAGCACAGAATAAAATTCATGGCTGGCAGCCTGTGCTCAGCATCCCATCCCGTGGGTCCAGGGCTGAACCTGCCTTTCAGGGCAGGACCTGGGCACAGCCTTGGCAGCCCCACAGCCGTGCCCCATTGCACGGGACCTTGGCACTCACACGTGCCCAGGATCCACATGAGGAGTCGCAGCCCTGCCCTGCATGTCTCCAGGTAGTCTGCCTGTGGCATACAATGAGCTTACTTACTTCTTGGTTCCGTCTTAGGGAAAGCAAAGTATCCCAAAGGATGGCAGCAGCTTTTAAAGACAGAAAGAAGCCTTGAAATGACCTGCAAAAGCTGGGTGATGGGAGGGATTGCCTGCAGTGCTGGGATACCTGTTCTGTGAGAATAGGCTGCAAGAGCTGAGGTTGTTCAGGCTGGAGAAGAGAAGGCTCTGGGGAGACCTCATTGTGGCCTTCCAGCATCTCAAGGGGGCTACAAGAAAGCTGGGGACGGACTTTTACAAAGACCTGTAGTGATAGGACAAGAGGCTTTAAACTGGAAGAGGGGGGATTTAATTAGAAATTAGGTAGAAGTTCTTCACTGTGAGGGTGGTGAGACACTGGCACAGGTTGTCCAGAGAGGTTGTAAGCTTCCCCAGAAACAGATGTGAGTCTGGATGTGGCTTTGAGCTACCTGGTCTAGTGGGAGCTGTCCCTGCCATGGCAGGGGGCTCAGAACTAGATGATCTGTGAGGTGCCTTTAAACCCAAACCATTCTATGATTCTATTACATGACCCATCACTTGGGTCAGCACATGGGCTGCAAGCACTGAAGGGACCCTGGGCCATGCATCCATCCTGCAGCAGGACCAGTCCTGCCCCCAACACCAGCTCCTGGGATCCAGCTCCGGACTGAGGAGCAGTGCAGGCTTCTCTGCAAACCCTCCAGGCTCTGGTGCTTGCCCTGCGGCAGGAGCACATCCCTGGAAAGGGTTGGCAGCTCCCCAGATCTGACAGGATCCATCGCCAGCTCTGTCCTGCGCATGCTGCACTCTCCTGATGTGACATCTCAGCCACCCCGCAGGCCCGCAAGTCGGGGACAGGGATGCCGGGAGCACCGTGGGGATGTGCAAACACAGCGGGTGCTGAGCACACGTGCACTTGTAGCGGGTGCTGAGCACCCATCACTCACCCGTGTGCCCGCAGGAGGGGTGAGGATGCTGCAGAGGCACGTTTGCAAAGCCTGGTGCATTTGGAGTCCTCCAAGCCCACGCTATACATCATCCGCATACACAGGGGATGCTCACGCTGCCGCTGCAGAGCCCAAAGCCACTCTAGTTTAAGCCCCGCTCTGCCCTGGCAGATGCTGCATTCCTCAAGGATAACGAGTCAGTAAATAATCCAAGCTGGCACAGCCGGAACTGGCATCACACACGTCGGCTGGCACCTGGCCTGCTGCCCGCCTCTCCCTGTGCTCGCAGCGGCTGCAGGAACCAGGACAGGATCTGGTTTCCTTATCGCCCTCCCACACTCACCCTCTGTCCCGATCCCCTGCGGCTCCTGGGCCTGGCCAGCCCTTGGGTCACACCAGGGCTTGGCAGCGGCACGGGGGAAGCGTTGCATTGTGGCTGCCCACTGCGGCCTGGCTGCAGGAGAAAGCAAGGATTTCCTGGCCTGGAGCAAGTCCTTCCCGTCTCCTCCCAGCAGCTGAGGGCTTTGGGGCTGAGCGTGGGCTGTTTCTGATGGGCTTTGGACTGGGAGCCAGTGGCTGCCCCGCTCAGAGCTGCTGCTGACTGTGCAAGCAAGCAGGAGGCAAGCGTGGAGCTGAGGCACTCTGCTTGACACCATCCTCCACTGCCCAAATCTTCCCCTCCAGCTCTTTCCTACCCATGTGCAGAATCCTCAATCAAGCAGAGCCTGTGGCCAGCACAGAGATGTCCCCTCCACACCTCCAGTGCCCGTACATCCTCACCTCCAACTTGCCACGGGGATTGGAGCGCTGTGGGTGGCCTCATGCCACTGCACGGGGATTACAAGAAGGGCAATTCACCCATTGCCATCCTCAGCCCAGCACCCCTGGCAGATAGATGCTGTGGGATTTGTGTCCAAGGGGCCACAACCTGCAGCTCCCTGCCCGGAGCCAGGCAGCAGCAAACGGCCCGGCACGTCTTCCAAGGTTAACTGCTCACTCATACACAGAGACCTGGAGAACGGACTGGGAGAGTCCCAGCTGGGGACACCTGGTCAGGCAGCTCATGTGCAGGGCCGCGGTTTTCCCTCCTCAAATGTCACTTCTCCTTCCTGCGAAGGAAGAAGCGGGGCCGAGGTGGGGGCAGCTGCTGACACCCACCCCTCGGCGGGCTCCCTGCAGGCACCGCTTTTGCTTTCGCTGCAAACAGCCGTGCCGGGCGATGCCGCAGCTTCCGCTGTGCCGCAGCCACGTGGAGATCTTGCATGGCGGCTACACCTGCCAATGGCTTTTTTTAGGATAAGGGGCTGATATCCTGCTATTTTTCCATGATTCAAAGTTTCCAGTCCCAGGGATGGCTGCAGCATCAGGGCTGCCACGCATCTCCTGGCCCAGGGCATCCCCAGCACTTTGTCATCCTCCCCCAGGGATGGATCAAGGATGGCACCATCCTGCCCACGGTGAAGGCTTTTCTGTGGCAGCCCAGGGATGCTCACCCTGCAGGAAGCAGCCAGACCCCGTGCAGCACCCAGCTCCAGCTAAGCCCTTGGCTCCGGCTCTCTCCCAGCGGAGGTCTGGTTTCTGTCCTGCCGTCTGCTTGTCCTCCTTCGCTTCAAACAGTCCCCGTTTGTTTGGCTCTCGGCTGGAGCCGGGGCCGCGTGCCTGGGCCGCCTGTGCACAACGGCTCCTTGTTCACCACCTCCCTCCCTGCTCGCCCCTCTCCTGCTTTAGCAATTATCCCAATTAGCCGTGCCCTCTCCTTGCTCCTGGCTGCACTGCGGACCCTCATCCCCCCTGCTTCATGCTGGTGGCAGCAGCGCTGCTGCCTGCAAGGGGCCACCTCGGGGCCAGCAGGACGTGGGCAATGGGACTGCCAGCTTCCCGGGTGGGAAACAGGTGAGTTGTGCAAAATCCGGGTGTCTGGGGCCTGTGCTGGATCTCAGGGCTCTCTTCCAACCTCTTTGGGGCTGGAGAAGGATGAGGAAGCCGTGCCTGGACTAAATCGCCTTGGCGGGTGCTTGGTGGGTGCAACCCAACTGTGCAGAGTGCTACCCCTGCCTCACTCCCCGGCGCGTGGGAGCAGCCAGCCGGCTTCCTGCAAGCTGCGACCCACGTGCCACCGCAGCGGCACCGTCCTCCCACAGCCGCCGGCTCACTTGGCAGGAGCCTGGGGCGAGCGGTTGAAGTTTCCACCCGCCAACGCAGGCTGGGGCAACCACACAGCACCATGAAGGAGGCTTTCCACAGCGGTTCCTGGCAGGCTGTGTTTTGGGGCTGCCTTCCCCTTGCCCCTCACTCCAAGAAGGACCTTGAGGGGCTGGAGCCTGGCCAGAGAAGGGCAATGAAGCTGGGGAAGGGTCTAGAGCACAAGTCTGGTGAGGAGCAGCTGAGGGACCTGGGGGTGTTCAGCCTGGAGAAAAGGAGGCTCGGGGGAGACCTTCTTGCTCTCAACAACTCCCTGAAAGGAGGTTGTAGAGAGGTGGGCATCAGTCTCTTTAACCAAATACAAGTGATAGAACAAGAGGAAATGGCCTCAAGTTGCTCCAGGGGAGGTTTAGGTTGGACACGAGCAACAATTTCTTCATGGTAAGGTTGTCAAGGGCTGTCCCAGACTGCCCAGGGCAGTGGTGGAGTCCCCATCGCTGGAGGTATTTAAAAGCTTTGGAGATGCGGTGCTGAGGGACACGGTTTAGTGGTGGGCTTGGCAGTGTTGGGTTAATGATTGGACTGGATGATCTTAAAAGCCTCTTCCAACCAAATGATTCTATGATTCTGACTTCCTGAGCCCGCAGAGGGGCTGAGGTGCAGTCCCTGGGGAGGTGCTGGGTGCAGAAGCATCCCATTCTGCAGAGGCCAGCAGGAGGGAGACCATTTAGTCCTGCACCCTGACAGTGGCTTGTACATTCCCCTGAAATCCAGGGCAGCCAAACCCCATCTTCTTTCCCCATGGCATGGTCCTGAGCCATGGCCAGCCCTTGCCCTGGTCGCTGCAGCAGGGAGGCAGCGTGGGCAGCCCCTGGGCAGGCTCCTGCCCGCACTCTGCCAGCAGCCACAGCACTTTCGCAGGGGCATCACCAGGCAGGGCAGGCAATGCGGCTGCCACTCCCAGGATGGCTCCAAGCACCCCCTCTCATGCTGACAGCAGCCCCGGGCTCCTGGGGTTTGATCTTTACTGCTCGAGCCGGCCTGTCCGCTCCCATTTGTGTCTGTCGTGCTGCCGAGGGACGCGAGCGCTGGGCTCACTCAGGCTGGCAGCTCTGCATTGGCACCAGGCAGCCCCAGGCAGGCAGCCCCCACGCTGGTGCAGAGCCTCCTCCTCAACCCTGCCCACCCCAAACCCAGTGTCTTGCAGAAAGCCAGAAACCCAGAGACCTCCCCAGAGTCCCCTTCTGCCTTGCTGGCATAGTCCTCACCCTCGAGCCTGCACCCAAAGCTGCACCTTCTTCCCCATCCACAGGACCATGACAGCACCAGAGCATCCTGGGGGTTTTGTGGGAGCTTGGCACAGCTTCCCACCTCCCCCTCCAAACCCACACGTGTCCCCAACAGACAGAGACATGGCCCCCAGTGGTCCAAGCCTCCCTGGTTACCCCTGTCCTGTCCTGGGGACACAGTGCAGTCCCCGATGGCACCTCGACAGCTCTCCCAGCACTCTGGGCACGCTGGGGCCCCTTCCAGACTGGAGCAGTGGTTTCTGTTACATGGAAAGACCTCAGGTCCCCATGTTGCACTGGGGATGAAGATGGCTCTAGTGTGACCACTCACTTCCCCGCAGCCTGCACAGGAGCACTGGGCTGCGGCAACCCCCTTGTTCCCAATGATCCCTCTCCAGCCAAGGCACTGGGCTGGAGGAAGCTACAGGGAAAGACAAGCCACAAAGTCCTCCTCGAGCATCCCAGGATGGCTCCTGGCACCAAATATAGGTGCCAGTCCTCCAATGGGCCAGGGCCTTGGAGAACTGAAGAAATCAGGGGGAGGAAAGAGAAGATGGAAACCCCAAGGCCAGATGATGCTGTCAGCCCTGGGACACCTCCTCAACAACGGGTGCAGCACATCATCCCTACCCTACAGGGTGCAGCCTTCATGGGCCCTCTGCCAAGGTCTCGACATGGCTCCCAGCTCCCACTCAAGGCGATGCCGAGAAGCTCACCAGCTCCTGTGTTTCCTCATCCCTACCCCTCCACCTCCTTCCTGCAACCGCCTGTCCCCACATCTGCAAGCCACCACTCTTCCTCGAGCTGAAACTCTCCCCCCTGTGTGCTCAGAGCAAGCAGCAGCTCAGCTCAAACCGCAGCGAAGGAGCATCTGCTCCGGCAGCCCCTGCGCGCCCGGCAGCTGCTGTGCCGCAGGAAGCTGCCACTGTGCCCGCAGCTCCCCAGGAGGGTTACAGGCGTGCAGGAAAAACAGACTTCTTGGGTCAATACTCAGATTCCCCCAGTCGATCTAGAAATCCAACGGTGGTGCTTCACACAAGAGCATCAGTTACCCAAGCTGAGCAGAAGGGATGGCAGGAGACCTGGGGGTTGTTGCTGGCTGCTGGGAGCAGGGATGGGGGAGTGTGTTGTGCCGCCAGGTCCTGCTGGAAAGCCCAGGACAGCCACGTTGGGACAGCAGGATCTGACCACTCATAAGCACGGCCACAGCTTTGCGCATGAAGCTGCACCCAGAGCAAGGGGCAGCAGCGGCCAGGAGCCAGGCAGGGCTCAGCAGGTCTCATCATCTGTGTTGTGGAAAGTTTTCCTGAAACATCTGAAATCCTATTGCAAAACCAAATTGCTGCTTCAGTGCTGGGCCACTCTTTGGAGTTGTACCCCCGGCTGAAGCAGCTGCCAGGAGGGATGAGCAGGAGCTTGGGCACTTCTTCACCCATGCCAGGACCACCTTGCCCCACCGCGCTGCTCACGGGCATCTTGAAGCCACCGCAGCCACCACGCCACCTCCTTCTCCTGACCCAGTTTGTGTCTCACTGCTGCATCCCGGCGAGCCGCGCTGCCAGGTTACAAGTGCAGGCAGCGCTGGGCTCTCCCAGGGAGACGGCAAAGCAAACGCTACATGCCACCACAATTACAAGACGTCTGCCTCAGCCCCAGCACGGCACCGGAGCTGCTCCACCAGCCCTGCACCCGCCCAGCCCGGCGAAGGAGGGCTGGGAAGAGCGGACGCATGCCAGCTCTGGTAGATGCTCTGGTTTCTGCTGAGCCTCAAATCCCTCAGGCTGTTAAACCCAGCATCAGCTGGGCTGGATGGGAAGGGGGAAGGTTTCTGCAGACCTGCCATTTCTATTTCTGGGCCACCTTTATTCTGTTTTACTTGGGCACAAGGTGTTTTCTAAAGGACATGAGTCTTCCTTGCACCCTCTTGCCCCTGAAATTCAGTTCTGGGTCTTTGTGCTCAGCCCCTGCCCAGGCCAGCAGCCCCCAGGGAGCTCCAGATCACCCCCCTAGCTCTTTGTAGCACTGCAGGACCAGGAGGGAGTTTCTGATGTGACTGTGATGCTGGGGGGTCACCAGTAAGACATCAAATCCTCCTTGCCTTGGGAGTCCATGGGACTGTGTACATGGTGCTGGGGGAGATGCAGCCCCCAAAGGAAGAAGGGGGCTCTGATGGGAGCCAGGAACCCCACGTGCCCCATGGGGACTGCGGCTAGTCCCGCTCCTGTAACAGAGTCCAGGCCCCTGCTCAAAGCACGGCCAGCATGTTGTTCTGGATCCCATTCAGGGCAGCTTTGAACATCTCCACGGCTGGAGATCCCACCACCTCTTTGTGCCCCGGCCCAGTGTTTGACCCTCAGAGTGAAAAATCTTTTCCTGATGTAGCTATAGGCAAATCCAGCTGGAATTGCCCACATTCTGGCTTGTGGCTATTGATCCTTATCCTCTCTCCCTCCTCCAATGTGGAGAGCAATAAATTTTCCATGAGTCTTCTTTTCAGGCAGCTGAGCAACCCCAGGTCTGCAGGCAGTGAGCTGGTGGGGAGGGAAATGAAGGTCACTGGATCCGAGGAGAGAGGAGATGGCCTCTCTGGCAGTGCTCCATCGATGTCCCCCCAGCCCATGTGCACCCTCCTCCTCCTCCCTGCCCTCTAGCCATCACTGCAGCACCAGCAACGTGGGCACCCACTTCACACCAATCACTAGATCAAATGAATGCTAAAAATGATGATTATACCCCTTGGGATCTGTTGGGGCTTTAGGAACATCCATAACCTTCAGGTTGGTCAGACCACCACATGTGTAGTCTGTCGTGCCGTGGAGTTTGTAATTCCCATAATCTCAAGGTTTTTTGTGTGGTAACTCGTGGAAGAGCCATAGGCCTTAGACCACTGTGCAGATCTTCTGAGCATCATTTTCCTCATGGTGGAGTCTCTGTAGAGGGCTGCAAGCCTAGAAATGACCACCTTCAAACACCCATCAATGCGTTAGGACTGGACTGCAAGAGCTTCAATGGTCAGATCCTGACCACTGCCAACCCACACACTTCTGTTTCAAACAGCAACCAGAGCAACCAGCTCTGCAGCAGCTGGTTGCATCCTTCAGCAACCAGCTGGCAACAAACGATTCTGCTGGTTTCTTGGCAGATTTTTAATAGCATCCTTCCTTCAAAATGGTGTTTGCTCTGCCTGTGCAAGCTGCAGACAGCTCCTGCGATAGCTCTGGTGGAGCTGGGTGGCAGATGCACGGTGTGAGAGCTACCCTGATTTCTGCTGGTGTCCACGCTGGGCTGTTGTGGGGGCTGATGCCATCTCAGCCAGGCCTGGAGGGTCTCAGCCTGGGAGGGTGGCGATGATGGCACTTGGGGTCCCTTCTCCTGATGCTCTGGTCCAGGAAGGAGAGACAATCCTGAGGGGATGGAGCATGGCACGATGGAGGATGAAAAGACAAAGACTGAATGTGGAGTGTGGGTACCACATCTGCATCTCTCCCAGCCACGCCGGGCTGGGTTGTCCCTCTGGCACCACAGACCAGCTGGGCTGGTGCCTGGCCCACTACAGACCTGCCGATAAAGCTGCTCTTTGGAAAGCTGGAGATGAGCTCATTTTTTTGTGGGTGAATTATCTGTGTGATGAGTGATTCACCAGCACAAAACAAGATCATTGCAAGAAAGAGGCTGGATTTTGGAAAGAGCTGTTGATGTGTGCAGGACCCGTCAGACGAACCCCATAATGAGAGCAGCAAGCAGTAAATAAAAGTGGGGTGAGTCACTGCAAAAGCACCCCAAATGCTGCCACCAAAAGCACGGACAGCAGAAGGCAATGCCCAGTGAGAGACATGTCCCGTAGAGGGGATCTGGGGTGTGCGGCAGGAGGGTTTGGCACACGCGGAGCTGCTGGTTCACTCGGGTTGAGTGTCACCACAGTGCAAGGACAGCGGCAAGTGAGGAAGGAGCCGTCCCGCTACAAGGGGTCTTTCTTCACAGGCGTTATAAATCCAGAAGGGCAATGAAATCCTGAGTGTGCAGCTCGTGATGGCTAATGCAGATGATGAGGAAGAAATTTAGGGTAAAACGATCTCCTGGCATCACCGTTCATCTCAGCGGAGCTGCAGCAGAGACAGTGTTACGTCTCTCAGTCCAAAGGTTTAGAAATGATCAGTTTGTGACACTGGAAAGTCATGAGTGTTGCAGAAAGGAGCGGTGGTTGCAGGCAGGGCGGTTCCAGCAGGACCAACACCAGCTTGATTACAGCAAGTAACCACTTGATTACAAAAACCAAAACTTGGTTCATCGGGGTGGCCTGAAGTGAACTCACTGGCAAAGCTGCTCCTGTCCACGCAGAGCTTGAAGCAGAACATGGGGAATGTCAGGTCCACTTGAGCTGAGGAGCTCCCTCCAAACCCAGGGGCACGCTTGGCCTGCTGGAAAGGCCTCACAAAATGGTAAAATAAATCAGTGCTGTTTGTAAAACCCAGGCGAGCGTGCCACATCTCATCAGCGCAGCTCAGGAGACAAGCTGAGAATGCGCACGGGCAGCATAAAGAGGTGCATTAATGATAACGAGATTTTTATGGAAGATAATGCAGCATATATCGTATATATGACAAAGTTAGGTGTTCGAGTCAGGATGCGGAGAATGGCCAGACCCAAAGGTAAATGTCAGAGCTGGCCACAGGGGCTGGGCTTTGGTAGGGACATGACTCGAGAGCGCAGCCAGCCAGGCTCAGCCAGAGGTGGAGCATCTGGGCTTTGAAGGGTGAGATTATTTGGGGTTTGGGGTGGAAAGCAGAGATCTTGGTGAACCAGCTCAGCAGAGAAAAGGGAAACTCTGCACCTCGAAAAGCAAGCCTGGGAGAGCAAGTCTCACTGAGCACTCACGTGATGGGATGAAAACTTGGGGCCAAAGCACAAGACTTAACCAGTGGCCACCAAGGACACCATCAAGCTTAGCGCAAGCTGTAGGAGAAGAAGAAGTGCCAGGCATTGGCTCGGGCTGCAAACTGCTTCCCAAGTCCCTGAAAAGGCAGAGGAGAGGCTGAGAAGTGCTGCTGTGTTTGGACTGGGAGGATCCAGCACCACATCCATTGAGCACACGAAGCAGAGACCAGCAGCACCACTGGGGCAGCACAAGGATCTCCAACACCTTGGCACAAACACGCTCTTGTTCAGCAGAAAAGATGTCTGATATCATTTATGATTATTTTTAAATAGAGCTGTTGCTTAACTCGTGGAAGAGCAGCGTAACAACACCGTGGAGCTGGGTCAGCGCAGGGATGCCGTGTGAATTAATAACAGAAAATGGCTCGTGCTCACTCACTTCCTGCAATTTCCTTCGCTGGGTGAGTTCAAGCACAGCACATCGGTTCGTGCTATCTGCATCCAGGAGTGTTAGCAGGAAAGTGAGCAAAAAATGACACGGGGAGGATAGGGAAGATGGAGGGAATCCCTCCTTAGCACCATGAGGGTGCCAGACAGCAGCAGCCTCACATCGACTTCGGCAGGTGAGCAGATCAAAGAATCATACTTTGAGGGACTAGAGGCAAAGTCATTACAAAATCCCTCATCCAAGGAGAAACCAGATGATTAAAAATACAGCCGCTAACATTGTCCCTGTGGATTGCCAAGTGGAGGCACTGGTGGGTGAAGCTGCCTGGTCCCCAGGACTCAGCCACGCTCTTGGCTCGGTCCAGCCCGAGGATGGAGCGTGGCTGAGTCCTTGGGGTGCTGGAGGATCCCTCTGGACTGGGTGGGTTTCGTCACCTCCTCCAGGCCAGGCATCTGTGGGAGATTTTTAGCATCATTGCCTGGAGTGTGGATGGTCTGATCATCCATGGGATGCATAAGGCCTGAGGGCGCTGAGCTTCCCTCTGGTCTGATGGTGGGCGTGCAGAGGTGAGCTCCAGCT
This sequence comes from Eurystomus gularis, assembly GCA_013400335.1. Lineage (NCBI taxonomy): Eukaryota > Metazoa > Chordata > Aves > Coraciiformes > Coraciidae > Eurystomus > Eurystomus gularis. The sequence goes on along the minus strand of VZZY01011264.1, from coordinate 278,142 downwards.
TCTGCGTCTATCCCACTGATGGAGGGACCAGGGGACAACGATGACGTAAGCACAGCGTGGCTGTGCGGTCACAGCACTGCTCCAGGCCCCCCCAGACCCCTCGTTACAGGGGTGAGCAGTGGCTGGGTCTTTGCTGCAGCAAGGCTGGAGGGCCAGCAAGCGGGTCTAGGCAGGGTCACCTTTGGGGGGTGGCATCAAAATTTCAGGGAGATGGCATCAGCATCCAGGCAAAATCCTGGGGACAGCTGGGGAGTATAAAGAGCTTGAAGGTGGCAGCAGGTGACATGAGCAAGGAAGCTCCAGTAGCACACAAAGGAGCCTGGTGAGCCTCTGTTGTCAGGGTGGGATGGGGGCATGGAGTGGTTTTGGGTTCTGGTGTGCATGTCTGGGTCAGGGAGGCTGGCTGTGAGCTCTAGGTGTGAACGTGGCTGGGGTGTTGGGGGGCTCCACGCAGGGCTGGCTGCTCCTCTTGGCTGCCTGCCTGTGGCACCCAAAGTGGGGGGAGAGGGCAGCCCAGCCTCTGACATCATCCTTCCAGGGCGGGATGCGGGGTGTCCCCAGTCTCGTATCTGCCTCTGCCAGCGAAGGGGTCAAAGCAGCAAAGACCCCAGGAATGCAGGATGCTCCCTGGGGGCTGGTACCCAGCGGTGCTGTCACCCCACACACACACTGCTGAGCCCACCACATCCCCAGGGACCAGCAAGACCCTGAGCCCTGCTCGTCCCTGCCCCGAGCTCCGCAGGGATTGGGGCGCTCAGGGGGCTTTTGACCTCAGTGCGGGGGTAGCCCCCTGCCCCGCTCCCCCGGGGCTGGCTGTAGGGGGGGGTCAGGGGTCCCTTGGGCTGCGCTGGGGCGCACGGCTCTGATCCGGCGGTGGGAAAAAGTCTGGGAGGGGGTGGCGAGATACTAATTCCTGGTGTTACAGCCCAAAGCTGCGGGGGCTGCTGGCAGGGGCCCCTCTCCCCGCTCCCCAAATTCGCTGCCCCCGGAGCAGCATCGCCCGCTCCCCGCCGCGCCGCGGAGCCATTTCCAGCGGCGGATGCTGAGTCACGGCGGCCCCCCCGGGCAGCACCGGGACCCGGCCGGGGTAGGGGGGCGAGGGCGGCAG
>VZZY01011264.1:221912-275775 GCA_013400335.1 Eurystomus gularis | reverse complement strand
CGCGCTGTCTGTGCGGGGGCCGGCGCGCTGCGGGTGCGGGTCTGCGTGAGACCTGCGGGCCCACCGCCCCCGGGGCTGCTGCTGTGCGGGAGGGGGGATACAGGCTGCTTGTGGGGTGCAGAGTGCAGGATGTGGCCCTGTGATGGGAGCTGCAGGAGGCGAGGCCTCCCTCCCCAGGGCGGGCATCGCAGGATGCCTGCAGGACCCCAGGGCTGCCAGGGCATGGTCCCCGGCGGGACCCCCACTGGGGTCGGGCGCGGAGCCAGCCCCCCCACGGCTCTCGGGCATCCAGGGCTGAACCTCCCACGGCCTCTCAGCATCCCCAGGGGCTGCTGCTGCAAACAGATGGCCCCCCCGGGCCCCTTCCGTCAGGCCTGGCAGGGCTCGGCGGGAGCAGCAGCCCTCTAACAGGATTTGCAGCGTGATGGAGGAGAGCGCCTTCGCCCTTCTCAGAGGAGAGACAGGCTGTTGCCGGGGCTGCTGAGGGAGAAAATGGCCACAGGCTGGTTGCCTGGCCCCCATCTCCTGCCCCAAGACATGGCCTGTCCTCTCCAGCAGCCCCGGGACAAGGGCAGGGAGCTGGGAAGGGAGAGAGGAAGCTGGAGGGGGGTGGGGGCGGATAATAGCAGGGACAGATCAGGAGCAAGCGATGGAGGTAAAAATAGATCCACCGAGCAGAGGAGGGGCTAAACGTGAGAGAAAACCCTGAGCAGAGGCAGGTCGGTGGGGGAGCCTGCCCGGGAGGGGCCCTGCATCCCAGCAGGGCGCGGGGGGGACCTGCCCAGCTGGCACCCAGGGCAGGGGTGGGATCGGGACCCTACATTTGGGGCTGCCGAGGAGATGCCGGGGGGGAAATACCTGCCTGCTTCCACTTCCTCCGGCCCAAACACACGGTGTGTGGACAGGACCTGCAGGGCTCAAGTGCCAAGTTGCTGGGATGCAGGCGAGCACGCATCCCGAGGGAGCGCTGGCAGCTGGTAGATCCCTGAAGAGCCTGGGATCCAACCCCCTCTCGCTTTTCATTTCCAGCGAGCACAAAGCTGAGCTGGGGACAGAGGTGCCAGGGACGGAGGGGAAAAGGCCCGGGCACCAGCCAAGGTGAGCTGCCCTCCGGTGCAGGATGCCCCACGGGAGCTGCCAGTGAGGCGAGTGGGAGAGCCGGGAAGTCAGAGCAAAGGAATTTGCAAACACATTCTGCAGCGCCACAAGGATCCCACGGCACGTAAACAGGAATAAAGGCCGGGTGGAGGTGGGGGCCGGTGTGAGGCGAGCGCTGCCCCCGGTTCCTGCGAGACTTGCCCCGGATTCACCTGAACCGGGCAGTGCCCAGCACCACGGTCCCCAGTTCACCATTCCTGACTCTGATCCGGCGTGGGAAGCACCAGTGAAGGGCAAAGAGGGGGGGCTGCCGAGTGACGGCCAATGTCACATTAACGTGAAGCACTGCGGGGAGCCAGCGCTTTGATCACCTGCCCAAGAGCATCCTCGAAGGCAGGCAGGATGCCACTGTGAGCCCTGCCTTTCCCTGCCCACCTCGGCCTTGCGCCCAGCACCCTTGGGCCTGGCCAGAGAAGAGGGGTGCGGGGCCCGCTGGCGCTGCCCCATCTCCCCAGGATGCTCTCCCATGCCAGCAGCTGCTTCCTGTGCTCCTGCTCCGCCGCCAGACCGAGATTGAAAGCTCAGCAGGCTGCTGGCATGTTTTAGCCTCATGCAGGCGTCCCTCGGAGACCCCAGAGCAGTGGACAGTAATGTGAAAACGATACTCATGTCGTGTCTGAAAGGGCAACAAGTCATCATTAAAATGGAGGCGATGAAAATCATCCACCCGGAGAAGTTTTCGGAGCTGCAGGCCTCGCAGCCGCGCTATGCGCCGGCCCCGCGCCGCGAGCCGCCCCTTGTGGCCAAGCGCGCCTGGCCCTCCGAGTCTGAGATCATCGTCAACCAGGCGTGCGGGGACATCCCCGCCTTGGATGCCACCCCTGGCCCCCTGCCGCTGCCCCGGACTCCCCCCCTGCCGCGGCGAGAGCGCGGGTACCAGAGCCAGAGGAAGGGCAGCTCGGAGGTCTGCTACCACCGGCAGCCGCCGTCGGACGAGGTGATCGTCAACCAGTACGTGCTGCACCCCTCGACACCCTGCGAGCCCCTCGAGTGCCCCACCTGCGGCCACATGTACAACTTCACCAACAAGCGGCCCCGCATCCTGTCCTGCCTGCACTCAGTGTGTGAGGAGTGCCTGCAGATCCTCTACGAGTCCTGCCCCAAGTACAAGTTCATCTCCTGCCCCACCTGCAAGCGGGAGACCGTCCTCTTCACCGACTACGGGCTGGCGGCGCTGGCCGTCAACACCAGTATCCTCAACAGACTGCCGGCCGAGGCGCTGGCCGCCAACCCCGTCCAGTGGAGCAGCGACACCGACCGCAGCTGCTACCAGACCTTCCGCCAGTACTGCGGGGCTGCCTGCACCTGCCACATCCGAAACCCGCTGTCTTCCTGCACCATCATGTGAGCCCCGCGACCCTGCCCGCGCCTCCCAGCACCGGGGTGGCCGGCGGGCGGGAGAGGACGGCGCAGCGCCGAGGACGGGCCACGGTCCGTTCTTTGCCGGTAGCACAGCTTGGGGATGCTCTACCGCTCGCCCTGGCCAAGGACATGGGACTGGCATCGTCACCGGCGCTGGCAGGGGGCACTGGGGACCCTGGGACCTGGCAGCAGCCCCTTCCACTCCGGTGGTGCCCGGGGAGAGGGACACTGGGATGGTGAGCACATCTACCAGCGCATCCAGGGGCTCCAGCTCCCCCAGGTCCCGCTGTGCATCAAGCATCTTGCCGCGCTCCTTCCCCAGGCACCTTCTCCCTCCTCTCTCCAGAGTGGACACTGGGTCCCGACCAGAGCGACCCCCTCTCCATTGTCCCGTGGCTGGTGGTGGCACAAGGAGCCCTGGAGGTGCACGGCGCCAAGCCGGGTTGCCCACCCGGCACAAGAGGCAAGGACAGGTCCCCGGCTGCCCTCCCCAGCCCCCTTCTCTGTAAGTTATTTGCCAAAGCTTTCATCTCAGCGGCCAAGCCGCCATACGCCCGAGTTGTTGTAGCCACGCCAAGCCGCCGCACTGGCCCCTCGGTTGCGAGCCCACACGCGGCCCGTTTCCTCCGCAGGCCCTTGAGGAAAGCTCCACTTTATCCTCGTTTTGGAGGATTCTTGTTTTTTCCCCGTCCATCCTCAGCTGCCCTGTCCCAGGCCACTACGTGTTCACAAAGGCATTGAGCTGTGCCCGTTCTCTGCTGCTCTGCCCGGGGCTCTGCACTGATGCCCCGTGGGATGGCTCAGGAGAGCGGCGTGGGGTCCAGGACCCCAAATTGCCAGCGCCAGTGAGGGGATTTGGCTGGGCAGGGGGGCAGAGGTCTGGCTCCTGCCCACAGGCCCTTCCTGAGAGCAGCACCTCTGCTCTGACCCCTGTGCGGAGGGGCTGGCAGGGCAGCAGCCCCCTGGGCACAGTCTTGCTTTCTCCAGGGCATCTGGAGGGGTAAGTTTGCTGCCAAAAAAGCAAAAAAAAAAACCTAAAAAAATAAAGAAAAAGCCATAATTTGCAGGTGCTCCCATGGGGCTGAGCACCACAACCTGCCACGGCCGTGGCACCAGGGGCACACGCCACCTGCTCCCAGGGCACCGGAGCTGGGTGAGCCAGAGGGCCCCCACAGAGCCCCCACCCTGGAAGAAAGATCAGCCCCCAGCGCTGGCCAAAGTCCAGCATCCATCCAGGGAGAGGGACCAAACCACCCCCCCGCCCGCCGCAGGGAGCAGGCGTTGCCGCCAGTGCAAGCCCCAGGTACCACCCCGCTGCCGGCGGAGAACGGGGGCCGATACCGTTTCTGTGTTGCTCTGCCAATGCCTCCCGCTGCTGGTTGTGACAATGATCATGTTTTCTACCCGGCCTTGTTCTAACCCCCATCAGCCTCCCCAATAAAGATTATATTGGAACGAAGGGCGAGCTGGCGTCTCGGGGGCGCGTCGCTGCGGCAGGAGCAGGGCTGGACACCGGCGGGCTGCTGCGCCTGGCTGCGGTCGGTCTGTGGGGCAGGCTGGGAGGCAAATACTCAGAGGAAAGGCTTTTCTGGGCTGACACCTCCTCCTCTGCCCTGGTTCTTGGCTGTGACCTGATTGTGTCCCCTCCTTGCCTGGTCCCTGGTCCCACCGCACACGGCCGAGCACTGTGGGGTACCCTGCCCACCTTGGCAAGCAGTCCCCAGCCACACAGGGCTTTAAATACCCATTGGATGTCCCGTTCCTCCTCGAGTGACGTGCTATACTTGGGGGGATGATTTGGCAGTGTGGCAATTTGGATTTGCCCCTTCCCACTGGTGAAGGGAACTGGGCAGGGACACGGGCAGTGCTGGGCTCCCTCTGCCCTGCTCCGGTGAGGCAGATGCACCCGTGGGCCCTGCCACCCTCTCCCACCATCCCCAGTGGCACACAGGGCCTGGCATGCACCCAGCAGCGCTGTCGAATAGCATCAGTGGGGAGCACCCACCCTCTGCACTGAGAGGACCCCAGGGTCACTGTGATGGCAACTCTCCATCTAGGAGAGGCAGGAATCGGCAGCAGAAGCAGCCAGGAGGATGCTCCTGGGGCAACGCGGTTCCCCGGGGCATGAGCTGTGCACGCAGGCTAGCGTGTGCACACGCGTGTTCATGCATGTGGGTGTGTGTGTGCTCACATTGAAGCTTTCGGTGCAGGCACAGCCCCCCAGGCCCAGGGCTGGCCCCCAGATTTCCTTTCTCTGTCTGCTCACTGCTATGGCCACTGTGGAGCAGCTGCTCCCAAAGCATGGGCACAGCCCCCCCAGCTCATGGCTGAGCCCCAGGGGCTGTGAGGTGGCTGCAGATCCTTGTCCTTGGCTGCTGGTTCCCCTCTCGGGGGGGGTTTCTATACCTGGAAAACAAAACCACATCCCAGCCCATGGGTGCTGAGTGCCATCCCTGGCCCCAAGCACACTGTGGCCATGACCTGGTTCCCCGGCCCTGGACCCGCATCCCCACCATCCTTTGTGGGTGTGGGGGGGGACATGCAGCAGTGCCAGGGGCTTCTGGTGCTCACAGCATCCCCCCAGTGAGCCTCAGGATGTGGCTGCTTGGGGAAGCTGGGGCAGCCCCAAATCCAGGATAAGCATCTCATCACCCCAAAGGCTTGTCCTGAAGCCAGGATGAGCATCTCCATCCTCAAGGCCCCAAAGTTACCCAAGCAATGGGTCAGCTAGGGCAGAGGTGGCAGCAATTTTGCCCTCAAAGCAGGAATTTGCCCTTTTTATTACATAAGAATGAAGGGCACAGTGTGCCCCCCTCCCCCCCCCCGCCAAGGTACCTCTTGGGCACAAAGTAAATTTAAAACCGCTAATTTGATTTTGAATTGCAATTAAGGAAGAAATGGGGCCTTTTGGGAAATGGGTGACAGCCCATTTTTCCAGCCCTATTAACCTCGAACGAGCTCTCCCTGGAAGAGGGGGCCCGGGTGTGCTGCAGGGGGGCAGCGAGCAGGGTGGTGCCAGCCCTTGCAGGTGAATTAAAAGTCTTTCGAAGTCACTCTGGCATGCCAAGCCCTGCAACGCTCCCATGGCCACTGTGGCCACGCTGAGCTTTGTGCCTCCAAGCTGGGTTTTCAAAGCGCTCGGAGTCCCACCAGCTGCTTAAACATGGCCAGGATGTTGGTGTGGGAGCAGCTTGGTCCACGTGTGAGCAAAGATGCTCCCAGATGTTCCCAGATGAGCTGGTTGTAAAAAACTTCTCCTTGGTGTAATGTCTGTCCCAAACTGGGATGAAGCTCTGGGCTTTCCTAGTGTCCAGGTTGGCCTGTGGTAGGCGAGGGAACGTCAGGGGTTAAGTGGCTCCTGGGATTGACCCTTCCACAAACAGCTTGTTTTAGCTGTGGGAAGGGCCAGGAACTGGCAGCTCTTTGCTGGTTTGGGGTCAGCCTTTGGCACAGGCCCAGGGGATGGTGGTTCCCAGCTTTCTCCCCACACCAGCTCCCACAGTCTGTCTGGTGGGTGCCGGAGGTCGCACCAGGCTGAGGGTGCTCTGTGCTCTTGCTGGTTTTGGGAGGGTGGCACAGGGCAGTGCCAAGGCTGGTCCCCATGCATGTGACCCCACTGGTCCCCATCCTGCCCCACCACCCTGCCAGGAGGTTGCACAACAGGCTCAGTTCTCCCTTGGCACAGAGGGAGGGGGATTCTGGCCCCAGTGTGGGGGCCACAGGCTATGCTGGGCTATTTGGTAGCACCAGCCAGGGACAAGGTGGCCAAGCATCAGAGCTGTGCCTTCCCTGGGGACATGCAGCCTTGAAACCCTGACCCGGCGCAGTCACGCACCCGAAACAGCCATTTCAGAGGAGAGGAAGCTGCTTGCAGTGGCCTCTGCCAGCGCCCAGCTTTCACAACGAGGTGCAACCCCACCATGAGAAGACAACGGGTTGTGGCACAGAGCTCGAGAGGCTGTGACAAGTCCCAGAGCAGTGCTGGCCCTGCAAATGTGGAGGGACTGCTGAGCTGGGAGCTTCCTTGGAGTTAAATCCAGGCGAGGGCTGCCTGCCGGCACAGGCACTTGCTCCCACTCGCTCCCCAGCTCCACACTCAAGGCCAGATTCCGGCACTGGAGGTTCTCCCAGTGTCTCACCACTTTGATGCTGCAGTCCCTCCAGCTTCGCTCTCACAGGGACAGGACGGGGACAGTGCTGGCATGTCCCCAGCACAGGGGCTAGGCAGGGAGGGGGAGATAGAGCTGCACCTCCCGGTGCCAGCAGCTGGGAGAGGCAACGGGGCATCTGGAGCGCAATGGGGTGTCAGAGGCTTGTGGGAGGGGACAGGGAGGGCTGTAAGGGGGGGGTGGATTTGGAGGGCTGTGCTGGAGTCCATCAGCAGGGAGAGGTGTTGGGGGTCAGCAAAGGAGAGCTGAGGGGCTGGTGAGAAGGTGGATGAGGGCTGCATGGGGGTGTGAGCAGTGAGACTGGGGCGCATGGAGAGGCTGCAGCGGGGTGTGCACGGGGCCACGGGATGCACATGGCTGCTGGTGGGGATCAGAAGGTGTCTGTGTGGGGCGCCTGGGAGGGCTGTGCCAGGGGATGGTGCCCTGCAGCCACCCGCGGGTCTCAGCTGCCGCTCACTGTGCCATGGCCCACCCGCCGTGCCCCCGCCGTGCTGCTCGCTGCTATCGCGGCGTGCTAAATATAAGCAAGTCCTTGGGAGCGGACATTGCAGGCAGGCTCCCGCACCAGCCCAGCCTGTGTGCCAGGACACTGCGGGCGGCACTGCCGGGCTCCGCATCGCCCGCGGGGTCAGTCCTGCACCGCGGCCCCCCAGGGACCCCGTCACTGCTGGGATGTAAGTGCCTTTCTCTGGCTTTCCGAGGAGAAGCTCCAGCTCTGAGAGGAGCACAGACATGCCAGAGGGAGCATCGTGCTCCCCGCAGGGACAGCTCTGGCCTGGTTTGCCCAAAGTCCCACTATACCCCCATGTAATGTAGGGCAGGGACACATGCCCGGCCTCCCACACTGCAGCAGAGCCCCCCTGGGTGTCCAAGCATCCCTCTTCCTGCAGGCCCCACCTAGCCAAAAATGCCCCCAGCCAGTGCAGAGCTGACGCTTCTCCTGATGGAGCTGCCCCACTTGGTATAAATAAATATTCCTCAGTGCGCCAGGGGTGGCCCAGCCTGACCTGTTTCGGGGTGCCCTGCTCCCACCATTGCCTCCCGCGCCTCGGCGTTTTGCTGGAGCAACACGCGGCAGCACCAATACTGAGGGTAGCCCGAGTGCCCCAGCAAAGCCCACAGCCCCGCGGGGTTCCCATTTGCTCGCTCCTCACTGAGCTGGCTCCCCTCACAGAAGGAAGGGGAAGGGGGGGAGGTGAGGGTACCCTGCAGTACCCCCACAGCCACAGCCCTTGGGAGGTGCCCGTGGCACATTTCCGGGGGAGAAGGGCAAAGCCAGGACATGCAGCTGGTTGCACAACCCTGGCACGGCTGGGCAGGAGGACAGGGCATGGTGGTGTCAGCCAGCCCCTCGGCGGGGATGGGCAGGGCGGGGATGGGAAGGGCAGGGGCCGTGTAGACCCTTGGCAAGGCACCAAGAGGAGGCTGGTGGTGATAAATGAGAGCACCACATAGAAACATAGAATGGTTTGGGTTGGAAGGGACCTCAAAGATCACCTCATTCCTACCCCCCAACCATGGCAGGGACAGCTCCCACTAGACCAGGTTGCTCAAGGCCCCATCCAACCTGGCCTTGAACACCTCCAGGGATGGAGAATCCACAACCCCCCTGGACAACCTGGGCAAGTGTCTCACCACACACAGAGTGAGGAACTTCTTCCTTATATCTAATCTAAATCTCCCCTCTTTTCCAGTTTGAAGACATTACCCCTCGCCCTATCACTCCAAGCCCTTGTCCATCCCCAGCTGTCTTGTAGGCCCAGGGTGCGAAGACGGGTGCCAGCACCAAGGAGATTGACCCTGCAATGGAGTCTTGGGAGGATTATGAGGGTCTGACACATCCCTGCCACCCACCACCAGCCCTAAGGCAGCTGAAAGCCTGGAGCAGTCCCTGTCCCCTTCCCCTCGGGTTACAGGTGTCCCCGATAAGCTGTCGCCAGCCCTGTGCTCTGCAAGGGTGCAGAGGAGCCACGCCATAAGCTGGGCATCGCCTGGCTGGGACATGGCCCCCGAAGGAGGCTGGCTGCCCAGTAAGGAGCAGAGCCCACATTCTGCTCACCACTGAGATGTTCCTGCCCGCCACAGCCGGCCCAGCTCCCTGGCAGCCGGCCAGCAAGTCCTGCAGCCCCATGGCCACGCTCGCTGTGGGCTCCTCCACCCGTGGTGCCCAGCTGGAGCTGGCTGCCAGCACTGAGCCGCAGGGGACGGAGCCGTGTTTGCTCTCATATCTCCACGCAAGGCAAGGCACGAGCACGGGCTGGCACCGCTCGGCCAGGGCCGGGAGGTGCCGCAGTGGGGACGGGCACCCTCTCGCAGGGTGGCTGGGCACCACGGGCTGTCCCCATCCCCTTGTGTCACTGCTGGGCCCCAAGGGGACGTGCCCAGCCCAGCCCAAGCACTGAACTCAGCTGAACATGGCCGTGGTACAAATGCAAGTTGTATTTTCAGACTGTGCTGGGGAACACCAGTCCGTCTGTCCTGGGCGTGGGCAGCGCAGCCCATGGCACAGCCTTGCTCTGCCTGCAGAGTCCCTTTGGTTCCTGGCTCTATGCCAGGGACATGCCCCTAGTGCAGGAAGGACTCCTGCTCCATCCATCCCTTTGCTGCTGCAGAGGTCACCCAGTTCCCAGTGGGGACCCCCCAGCTCTGGGGTCGCCTCCCTTGGCTGCCCGCTCCAGCTCCTCTGCTGCCTCAACCTCTCCGGGCTCACTGGCAGCACTGGGGTATCCCGAGCACCGGGTTCACAGTCTTGCTTCCAGGCTGGCATCACCACCCAGCACCATCCCCAGGAGCAAAGCATGAGCAGGGCTCCTCTCCCCACGCGTGGCCCAGCCTGGAGACACAAACGCAGCGCTACTTATCGAGGATGAGGAAGAGTAGCACCATCAGGACGACGGGGACGAAGATGAGGAGCAGGCTGAGCATCTCGGCCACCAGCAGCAGTGCCAGCGCCAGGAGGTAGCAGCAGCGGCAGCACCGCTGCAGCCGCCCCAGCCCGCGGATGAGGCAGGGCGGGTAGCGGATGCAGGGCAGGCACCCGAACATGCGGCTGGTGTGGAAGCGCACCTCGAAGCGATGCTCGAGGGCACCGGCGAGACCTGGGCGCCGGGGCGGCAGGGCAGGGGGCCGGGGGGTGGCCAGGGTGCCTGGTGAGCTGGGCTGGGAGTGCAGCAGGAGCAGCTCCTCTTGCAGTTTGCAAATCTCCCACTCCAACATGGGCGTCTTCTGGCGGCAGATGGGGCAGCGCACGCGGCCGAACTCGGCACCGGCGGCTGTGTCCATGATGGCGCGGACGCAGGCGCGGCACAGCCCGTGGTTGCAGTTGAGCAGGGCCGGTTTGTGCCGCTGGTCATCGTAGGGCTCCGTGCAGATGGGGCACTCGTCCTCGCTGCCCGCCAGCACGTGGCACGGCTCTGCTGCCACCACCACCTTGTCACCTGATGTTTCCACATCCTCTCCAGAGAAGCTCAGGATGGAGCTGGAGGCACTTTCCAGGCTGGGCGACCCTCCCCACGCTGCTGGGCTGTCCCCACGAGGCAGGATGGGGCTGGTGGTGGTGGCAGCGGGAGGGTCCTGCCCCGCAGGCAGGGAGGCACCGTGGGCAGGCGGCTCGTCATGCCCGGACAGGAGCGGCTCTGTTGCATCCTCCCCCGGCGGTGGGTCCCAGCAGTTCCCGGCAGCAGCGGGCACCTCTCTGCAGAGCCGGGGTGGGTCCGTGGGGTCCCCCGACCCCACGGTCTCGCTCTCACCCTGTGGCCTGGCACAGCCTTCCCTGTCGGCTGCCTGCACCCGCTGAGGACCAGGCTCTGCCTCCTCCCCTGCTGCTGGATCCATGGGGGCGGCTGCTCCACGGGCACCCCCCGAGTCTCCTCGGGGCTGGGTGTGGGACGTGGGAATCCACAACCCCCCTGGACTGGGTGCTCCAGGGCAGGACGTGGCCTTCAGCACGGCTGCCAGAAGGGTTTAAAGGCAGTGGCGTCCGCGCAGAGTCCTGTCACCCCTCTGACATGGTTCGGGGTGCCCTCCCAGACCAGCGGGTCAGGAGCCCCAGAAGCACAGCACATCCCCATCACCCTCACCAAGAGACCACCCCAAGAGGGGTATCGCAGTAAGCATCCAACAGCCGCTTCCTTCTCGATCCTTCTCCTCCTCTTCCTCCTCCCCAGCGCCGACGCAGTACTGACCTGCCACGGGCTGGAGGAGAGGACAGCGAGCGGGGGGCTGCGGGGCGCTGCCCGCCGTGGGGAGCAGGCGTGGGGAGCAGCGTGCAGGCAGCTCTGCCCGCCGTGGGCCAGGCAGGGCTGGGGCCGAGCCGGGCTTGAACCAGTCTGGTTAGTCCGCTTCTGGAAGCGGCTCAAATGCAGGCGGCGCAGGGCAGGCGGCCATGGCTGCGCCAATCAGCAGCTGCGGGAGCCGGGGAGGAGCTGGGCCCACGGCCGCCTCTGCTCCTCGCCCAGCCGAAATGGAGCCTCTTGTGCAGCCAGCTCTCCCCACAGCACTGCCCATGGGGCACGGCCACACGGGCCCTGCGCTGCCCCAGTCCAGCCCCGCACCCAGCACAGCGCACCAGTATGGGCCCTGCGCTGCACCAGTCCCATCCCTCACCCAGCACAGCGCACCAGTATGGGCCCTGCGCTGCCCCAGTCCCATCCCTCACCCAGCACAGCACACCAGTATGGGCCCTGCGCTGCACCAGTCCAGCCCCACACCCAGCACAGCGCACCAGTATGGGCCCTGCGCTGCCCCAGTCCAGCCCCCCAGCTCATCCCTGTCCCGCAGGTTGGTCCCTGTGCTGAGCCACCTCACCTTGCCATGCCCTGTAAGCAGGGCTTGGAAGGAAGAACGCAGCCTGGAGAGTGCCCCATGCAAGGGGAAGGTGTCACCCGTGTGATGACCACCACGCAGCAGCTCTGTGCTGTCCCGGGGTGCAGGGACACCCAGCCCAGATGGGGTCTGCAGAGCCAAAAGCTCTTCACAGCAAGGCAGCGGGACCCAAAAAGCCCCCCGGTTCCACTCACTGTGGTGCACGGCAGGAGCAATGCCCCCAGGCACCACTCGCCCATGCGGGACCCCGTGATTTGGTGCGTGGGAGGGTGGCTGGGTCACAGGCGTGGTGTGGCACTGCTGTCCCTTCCTGCCCCAGCCTGCTCCCAAGGACTGTTCCCAGCTGATTCATGCCCTGGGCCCTAATTGCTATTTACACAGTGGCACCGAGTTCGCTGAACTGGGGTAGGAAGGTGGTGGCACTGGTCCCACTGGGGCAGTGGTAGGGCCAGGAGGCTGCCAGGGAAAGGCTGGAGGCTGCCAGCTCGTCTGGCCACGGCTGGAAGCAGCTCCCACGATGGGGTGGAGGACAGGTCCAGCGGAGCAGGTGCTCAAGGAATGGGATAACTCAATGGGAACTGATACTCAAGGAGCTCAGACCTGAGCATCAAGCAGGCTCAGGAAGACAAACATGCAACAGAGGGATGGAAGCTTCCTCCTGTGCCCATCCTCGTTGGCCTTGGCTGCTGGAGACAGGGGGAACAGGTCTGTCAAGGCAGCCTCCTGCAGCAAGCGCTGCCGCTGCTGACTAACGCCAGGGTGGAGAGACTCCCATGCAACAGCTCACTTCCTCTGGGTCCCACCACAAACAACGGCCGCTGCCAACACCGCAGCTCCAGCAATGCCTGCGGGTGCTGCTCACCCAGCACGAGGACCACGGGGGCTGGGGCACACCAGCCAGCAGCTCGGTCCCACGCAGGAGCCAGCCAGCAGCATCCCACCACAGAGACTTCCCATCTCCGCTCCAGTGGGGTGTGGGCACGGGGAGCCAGGCTTCACCCGCCCCAGACCCACACCCCCAGGAGAGGGGCTCCCCCCGCCCGCTGCGGCCCTGCTGCCATCAGCAAAGGGCTGGTTGGGTAAATCCAGCCCCTCCACCAGGCCCTGTCCTGGCTGGGATAACCTCTGCCCAAGGATGGTGCCAGAGGCGGATCGTTTTGCTGGGTCCTTTATTCAGGCAGTTTGCGGGGAAGGGGGAGGCAGGGAGCCAGGCTTACGACCAGGTTTCAGACTGGAAGCGCTGGGACCTTTCCAGGGCTGTTAAATGCTCCTCTGCTTCGGAGGGCGACAGGCCACCTTCCAGCTGCAACACCGACTGAAGGGCTTCAGCCACCGCCGCTGGCATCTGCTTGGAATTCCTGGAAGATAAGAGTAGATGATGGAGGGCGAGCAGGAAAACCGGGAGTATCTCTGCAGCCCCAGCGCTGTGGCAAGGCAGCCCGTCAGCGGGCAGGGGTCCCTGGGGCCAAACCCACCACCCCGGCACACAGCGCAGGCTGCCAGGGCAGTGGGAACCTGCCTCACCCAGCAACCCAGGCTGCCTGGCACTGAAAAAATGACAGGCTTCGAGGAGCAGCTCGTACCACTCCCTGGAGAGCAGCGCCGTTACCCACACAGGCCTTTCCAGCGCTGGCATTTGCAGGCAAAGACGTGGCCGTGGTTCCCAGGCCCCCGTAAGGGAGCCTCACAGCTTGGTATCCTTAACTCTGGCCCCCGTATTGCTCCATTTCCCATCACCCTCATTAGAGGGACACGGAGAATATGCATGAGTCATAATTTATCGGCAGGAGGGCAGGAAACTGTCCTTTCATCTCGGGAAACATTCAGTGTAGAACATGTCTGATCCTGGGCTGGGTAAGACGACTGCTGGGAAGGAGCAGCCGCTTCTGTCCGTCCGCTGCCTCCTTTCAAGGAACCTGAAATGATTGTCTCAATGGTGGCATTTGTAACCCAAAGCCAGCTCAAACCCCAGAATAAGAACGAGTGAAGAAAATACAAGCTCCCACGTAGAAAAATACCCCAATAGGATTTAACACTTCCGAGCGCAAGTATTTCTTATGGGAAATAGGAAATTCAGACTTTTTCCTGGAGAGTTTCATTTGATGAACCGACTGTGCGACAAAACGCATCTCATCAAAAATTTCCCAGGCTGCTCCAATTGGCACGAGCATCTGGCGACGTCCTTGCTGTTTCCCAAGAACAAGGCAGAAATCTGACTTGCGTTTGAAGCTGATTAACATCCCAAAATACGCAGAAAGGAGGTCTTCTTTTTTTGGAAGAGTCATATTGTTTCTGAGTCAGGCGCTGATATGCAAGCCTGGCTTGTGATGGAAAACATGTCAAACATCTATTTTTTGCAGGGGAAGAGAGACGTTTTCAACTTTTTTTGCCCCTGAGCGATATAAGCTGGGTACAACCACAGTGTAAATAGAGCCCCAGCTCCCCAGAGCCTGTCCCAGCCAGCACGGGCCCAGGAAGGCAGACACACCGTGACCCACGGCCCCGGGCCGCTGCTCAGGGACACACAGCCCAGGACTCACTTTCCCCATCTTTCTCCTAGTGTGGCTGAAGCTGTGAATACTATTTTTGGGTGAAAAAAAAAAGGCATTTTCAGGACAGCCCACCTGCACCTTCCCAATGGACACCGCACGGGCGGTTCAGAGCGTGCGGGACAGGGAGGGGCACTGTGATCCGGGCAGCTACACGTGGTGTGGGCTCTTCAGGAGGGGTGGGACAGTGCTCACTGCTAACAGGACAGCTGCCACTTGTGCCGGGAGGATAAGGCTCTCAGATCCCACCTGCCTGATTGAGGCCATCCCATGCCAGGGATGAGGACAGCAGCAAGTTGGGTCTTGGAGCAACCCCAATGTCCAAAAACCATCCTCATGGCCGCTACAAAATCTCGTAATGGGGAGAGCTGTGCAGGCCTTGCTCTTTCCAAGACACTGATCCATTTTTGGCAGCCTCTGGGGTGTCTCCATCAGCACCAGAAAGCAGCAAAGAGGACAGAAGGAGGAGAGGACAGAGCCATCAAGACACCATGCCCAGTGGTCTTGGGTCCCAGGGGTCTGAGACCCAACAGTCTCAGTATTTGGGCTGTGGATGGAAGCACAACCCCACATCCCAAGTGCAGCTTGATGGAGGAACCAAAGCCCAGATCCGTGGGTAGGAATCACTGGGTTGGGGTGAGGGCCCCGGAAGCCCTGCGACAACGGTGAGGCATGCCAGACGAGGCAGCAGCAAGTGAGGGGCAGTGGGTGGCCTGGCTTCTGCTTCCTTGGCAGGAAACAAAAAAATCTCCTTCTCCCAGGAATGCAGAGAGGCCAGTCTCGCCCTGCAAGGCATCGGGGAAGTTCCTGCTCTCGTGCAGGACAGGGCAGAAAGGGCCTCCTGCAGTTGCTGCTCGTGTCGACAGTAAGGCACAGGTTCACACAGTCCTTTCCAGGGCACGGGGTGCACGGCAACCACCATCGCCAGCCTCTCGCCAGCTCAGGGAGCCCAGAGCATTTCACAACGCTCGCCCCAGGCAGCGGGTGAGCAGCCTCCTCCCTGCCACACCGGCAGTGACTGGGGCAGGCAGCTTAAGGGCTCTGCCCAAGAGAGGAGCCAGAGCTAGGAACAGAGCTGCAGATGCTCTGCTTCCAAAGGGTGGACCCCACTTTTTGGCCAACAGTTCACCCGGTGAATGACTGCAGTGTCAAAAGGAGCAGGCTGTGGAGCAACGGTGGTGTGTCCCTATCCCAGGAAGGCAGTTTTTGATGCAAAGAACCAGCCAGAGTGTGCCGAGGGTCCCAAAAGCTCTTGCTCACGAGCACCAGCACTGGTGAAGCTCTGGTATATTGTGCTTTAAAAGCCTCCTGCCCACCCAAGCAGCCACAGAAACCGCACAAGCCTTTTTCTCTCATTTCACCAAGCCCCGCTGGAGGAGAAGGGTGTGAAGAGGCCAGGGCTCTCCTGACCCAAGGGGCTCTCCTGATCCAAGGCCTGGCCATGGTTCAGAGGCCGGGCAGCTTGCTGGCATGTCATGGACACAGGCAGTTGAGAAGGATGGGCACATGGGGTGGGCCGGAGCAGCATTACTGTGGCTCCAGCTCTGCCCCTCCTAGTTGGAGCACAGGGTAGGTAAGAAATGGCCCTTTCAGCTCAGGGCTTGTTAAGCAGGACATATGGAGAGGAGGAATGAGCTGGTCCCTCTGCAGGAATTCCTCCAGGGAGGTGGAGAAGCAGTGCTGTGCAGCCCCAGTCCCCCAGAGACCTCTCACTCACCCAGCCAGGTAGATGTGAGCACTCCCGCTGCTCAGCAGCTCCCACACCAGCCTTCGGTTCTCCCGGATGCGGTGCTGAACATAAACCTTCTCCTCCTGCAGGGAAACACAGTGCTGAGCCGACCAGCCCTGGCAGCAGCCCCAGCTCCAACATGCCTGCCCAGCCCCTGGGGACTGTTCTCAGGGGCTCTTTGCCAGAGCTCGGGGCAGCACGGCATTCCCAGAGCAGGGGGCACAGGAAGAAGCAGTTGGATCAACTATCACATGGGGAAGGGGATCCCTGCACCTCATGTGAGTGTGCTGGGATGGGCTGGTGGGAGATGGGTGCAGCAGCTGTAGCTCCAGTGGCAAACACACCTCAAGTGGCCCCCCCAAATCCTTTGGATGCCCCTTCCTGCTTCAGCTCCGGTGAACAGCCAGGCCATGAGCTGGGGAGTCCCAGTGAGGGCTGCTCTCCTGCCCTTTCCTCTCCCAGCATGGGTAGAGGATGCTCTGTGCCCACCCCTGTGCCAAGGTTGCTGCAGGGCAGAGACCCTTCCCCAGACCCCTGGCTGCTGGTCCCAGCCTTGTCACCTGCTGGAGGCCTGAAGTAGGTTGGAAGGGTGGAAAGCTTGAAGAGACAAGCTCAGCCCCACTCCCCGCCCCTGCGCTGTGCTTGGGGACTGGATACAACTGGCTTTTGGTGCAGTATAGCCCAACTGAGGAGAGCTACCAAAGGGTTAATCCACAGCAACTGCCTACTGCCCTGGCTTCTGCCCAGGAGGAATACCATTGCCAACGTGCTGGCCCAGACAGCTCCTTGGTGACAAAGGTGACACTGTGACGGAGGCCAGGCCCTCAGCTGCAGGTCCCACCACACAAAGCCTACTCCTTCCCATGTCCTCCTCCCTCTCATCCAGCCCTAAAGGCAACAAGGCTCTTGCTGCGTCTCAGGCTCCCTGCGCTGCAGTCCAGAGGTGTGCGCAGGAACAAGCCCAAGTGGCAATCAGCCCTGGCTGTCACAAGAGCTGGTCACTGCAGGGTCAGCAGGTCCCACGCGGCTCCACTGGTTGCATTGCACTGCAGTCAGGGCCCCCCCGGCACGGCTCCACGGCTCCAGCCCGGCCGCCGGCGATGCAGGAGGTAAGCACGCCCGTGGCGAGCACCAACACGGCCGGCCGGTAGCTCAGCTTCGGCATCATTAACATTAATCAGCTAAGTGCTGACAGAGGCTGGGGCGCTGAGCGGGTCATGTAAGGACCTGCAGCTACCTAGAAACCAGAGCACCTCAGTGACAAACTTGGGTCACGATGTCTCAGCTAAACCCCAGCATCCTGCTGAGCATTAGTGGCAGCCGCATTAGGCTGGGATCAATCAGTCTGCACCACGGGGCAGGCGTGATGTGACAGAAGGTCACTGCAAAGGGGACCTTACAGAGAAGAGAGGGAAATCTTGCTCAGCTACGGAGCATCCCAGCTCCTGCCACAAAAATTTGGTGACTTACTGGCTGTGACATCTCCTAGAGCCACAGGTACAATGGCCTAGTGCGGCACGTCCTACCTGGCTGCGCTCCTGCTCGCCTCCCTGCGTGGCACTGCAAGGACTCGGTGGCAGAAGACACTCATGACATACTGCTTCACCCCACGGAGCAGGCAGAGAAGGGAGGCCGGAAGGCACGCTCCGACGTGAGTCCTGTCCCCCCAGAGTCTGCGAGGGCAGGAGGAGGCTCTGGGACTGCTCCCAGATTTGGGGAGCGGTAGGTCCCCCTTCACTGTGTGAGCCATCGGGAGGAAGGCAGACTGGTCATCCAACAAACCTCTGCAGTGCTGTTCCTGCTCATCAAAGCCTTCACAGGAGCATTCAACTCATGCCTTACACGTGACTGCATAAAAGAGGCTGGCTTCATGTCAACGCATGCACGCAGCCAGGAGAAAAGGACTGGTGCAGCTGAGCCACCTAGAAACAACCATTCTCACCGACCTTCTTTATCAGATCTCTGTTTCAAAGGCAGGCTGAGCTTCCAGTGCCATCACGGGCCAGGGCAAGGCAACGAAACATGGT
The DNA here is from genome assembly GCA_013400335.1 of Eurystomus gularis. Taxonomy (NCBI): domain Eukaryota; kingdom Metazoa; phylum Chordata; class Aves; order Coraciiformes; family Coraciidae; genus Eurystomus; species Eurystomus gularis. The sequence continues at coordinate 257,957 of VZZY01011264.1, read as the reverse complement.
CCCAGCTCACAGAGCTTCCCCAGCGACATAAAAAGCCCTGCAGCCCAGAGAGGGGCCGAGAGCTGCCCACCAGGGGCACTGCCTGGGAAATAAGGGAGCAAAGGGAGAGGCTGAGTTGTGGGGGTGCTTCTACCCCCAGGGAGCTTTCTCCTGCATGGCTGCGGCTCAGGGAGAGCTGGCAGGGAGGCCAAGCTCCTCAGCTTCAGCCAGCAATCAGAGGGACACTGTGGGGAGGGTGGCACTCAACCAAGAAAGGCTATTGCCCAGTGACCCCCCCAAGAGGCTGGGGAGCCTTTTATCACTCACGTGGCCCAGCCAAACAAAGCTGGCTAAGGCCTTATCTGCTCCAGCCCTGTCCCAGCAACCTTTCTAGCTCAACTCAGCCAGACATGTCGCAGCTGGGCAGCAGCACAGCAGCGCTGGTGGGGACCCCGGCCAGCATGGTGTAGAGGAGTGAGGTGACCACTGTGCCAGCCCACCAGGCCCTTCACAGGCCATGCCAACAGGTACAGGGACCAGAAACACTGGCAGAGCCCTATCAGTGCTGCCTGAGATGCTTCTGTATCCACCCTCCTCCTCTGGGAACTAACCTGGTCCCTGGAGAAGGCTGTGAAAAGCGTCAGGAAGCCCTTTGCCACCAGCTCTTCCCACTCCGCTTGGCAGTAGAAGTCTTTGGATTTTTGGCGGCAGCCGAAGAACAAGCAGTTCCCTGCAGAGAACAGACCAGAATGGCCATGCTGGGTGGGCCAGATGTCCTGTGAGTGCTGGGGACTACTGGTGCCCACAGGACCTGTGTCAGAGCCCCAAGGCTCCCATCTCTCTGCTCTGCCTGCTGACAGCCCTGGCCTGGAAGAGCCAGGAGCCACGTGAGCATGGAGCCAAGTGACCTGTGGCAACCAGAGGGCTCTGTGTGCTGGAAAAGCAGGAGGTGAGGAACAGGTAGAGCAAGAAGAGCCCCCCAGGGCTGCCCATTCCCCTCCAGCAGCCTCAGCTTCCTGCTGAGACCCACAGCAGAGCCAGGGGAATGAGGATGGGACAAGGACAGACGTACAACTCCTTGTGCAGCAGATGAGCTCAATAACCCATCTCCACTCATAGAGAGACAAAAGAGCCTCTGCAGAGCCCTGCCATGATGCAAGGAGCACAGCCTTGAAGTCTTGTGAACAACCATGGGCTGCACATGCCAGGGTCTCGTCCTTACCTGCCCCAGAACCCCACTTGCTCCCACTTAAATGCAGCAAAGCCTGGGCCTGCCCAAACCCCCAGGAGCCCCCAACCCCTTCTTCCCAAAAGCAGAACGCAGACCAGTCTGCAGCAAGGGGCATCCCCAGTTCCCCCATGACCAACCCCCACCTCTCCGTCCTTGTGCCACCCGCTCCTGTATCGCTGCTCGGAAAGGTGCCACCCCTGTGCCAGGGCCAATCATGATCACGGGGGTGTCAGGGTCAGCTGGGAACTTCATTCCTCCTTTCTTCACCCAGAGAGGCACCCGGACATCACCTGCAAAACAAACAGACCGACTCACATCCCCCCACCACCACTGCCTGTGGCACCCTGCGGAGGGTCAGCCGGGGATCCAGCTCTGCCAGGATGCTCTGACGATATGGAAGGCACCCAGCTCACCACCACCCCCACACCAAGGCACCCCTGGTGCCCCAGGCATACTGTGTGTGTGTGTGAAAAGCACTTCAGCTGTCTCAGCACTGTCTGCAAGCACCTGAGTGAACTCCAGAGCAAGGCAAGAGCCCCACAGCACACGGGCTGTGAGACAGTCTTCTCCTCATGCAGCTGTTGCCAGTGGTGGAGGTGAGCAGGGATCTCAAACTGGCTTTTGAGTAAGGGAGAGCCAAATTTGTCTCCTGTGGGAGTCAGAGGAGGGGTGAAGATCCCCATTTAGACCCAATCTTGCCCTGGAATCGTACAGAGCAATTCTCTACCATCCTGCAGCAAGGAGGCCCCCTGAGCTTGTCACATTTGCTTGGGGACCCAGCTGGAGGGGTTTTGTGGTTAAAGCCGATGAGCAGTGCACACAGGCTTTGCAGGACAGGATGGATGTACTCCAAGGAAGGACCTTCCTTCCCAGAGCTGGTGCTATGGGGCTGGAGGTGTCCAGCAGTCAGAGCGCTACCAGCTCCAGGACACCAAGAGCAGCCCACTGTGGGACAACAGGGCAGAACCAGGAGCTCAGGGTGACCAGGGCAAGCTGGAGGGGCACACGTGCTCTTTGGAGGATGGGAGCAGCAAAGAAGGATGGCTACTATGAGTTCAGCCCACCAGGCCAAGCCAGGGTGCTCCAGCTCCCTGTGGTAGTGGTGCTCCACCCAGGGTCCAAGCAGCTCCAGTGCATGGCCAGCATGCACACAGTTCTGTCATGGTCCCACGGGATCAGCGCTGTGTGCTGCGGTGAGCACCCCAGGTTCTGACAGAGTCCAAGAATTACCTTGCTCCGGGTTGAGAGAAGCCAACCAGGTAGAGCAGAGACCACGGCGGGGTTTGCTGAGCCGCGTTTTGTACCGCACTACTGCCATGAGGATCTGGATCCGGTCAGGATGAGCCTGTGTCCAGACAGGAACCATGAGAAATGTGAAGACACCCAGCACAGCTCTGCAGGAAAAGCCCAGTGCCTCCTCCAGGGACAAAGCCCAAGCCCAGCTCCAGGGTGCCTGTGAGACTCGTCCTAGCCTGAAACAGCCGCTCAGATGCGGAATGAAGCACACCCTTGCCCAAAACCTTTCCAAAAGGGAAGGGGGTTTTCCCAGAGAAGCAATGCTGTGGGAATGCGCTGCACAGCTGGCAACCTTGAGGGACTGTTCAACCCAAGAGGCTCCCACAGAGAGCAAATGCCACCAGTGCTTGGGCTGACATCTGCCAAGCCACCCGGGCCAGGTCCCACTGCCACCTCATGGCAGCGGCAGGAAGCAACACTCGCCCTTCCCATGGCCACGCCACCCAGGGGTGCTCCCAGTCCCCGTGGCACCACCTCCCACTGCTCCCCACGACAAGGACACCAGACCTCTGCAGTGCTCTGGGCCAGCCCCGGTACCTGCAGGGCTGCAGGAGGGCAAGCGCCCTGATTCAGAGGCTGGCGCAGGGTTAACACCCAGCACGTTGACCTGCCACATGCTCACAGCAGAGTAGGGGGTTCAGGTGAGCTGTGGGTGCTGAGGGTCCAGCCTGAATGTCTGCAGCATGCACGGCACCAGCGGTCAGCCCTGGCCCTGCCAGAGCCTCAGCTCAGAGCCTGCCGTAAGACTGAAAAGCTCTTACCAGCATGGAGGAGGCGATGGAGAAGGCGCGGGGTCTGATGCGAGGGATGAGGTCCAGCAGGTAATCAGGTGGAATGGCACATGTGGTGTGAGGGAAATCCCAGAGGGCCTGCAAAGCCAAGCAGGTGGCTTTGGAGAGCTCCAAGGTGAGCCCTGGAACACCCCAGAAGGCAGCCTGCCTGCTCCTTGGGGCGTCAGGAGCTGTCTCACACTGCCCTCAGCCAAAGGCACCATGCCAGGTACCCCTGAGCACCAACCGCTCTGTCCCACTGCCCTCCCCTCAGACCCAGGCTGCAGCACAGGGCCCACCACAGAGCCCAGAAGGATTTGGAGCAGGTCTTAACCACCAGTGGTAACCCAAGGACACTTCAGAAAGTGGGTGAAGTAGATTAAAAAAAAAAACCAAGAAATGACAGCTGATCATCTGCCTGGGTGCTTGATGCCACTGCCAGGCTCCTCCAGCCTCACCTCGAGAGTGGTCCTGCGAGGCCGGTTGCAGTAGCTGTACAGCTCCTCCTGACCCTGCGCAGAGCTGAACTCCTGCAGCTTCTCCCGCTCCAGCTCGTTCGTAGAGAAGTAGGACAAGAGCTCGAAGAAGGAGCGCCGTGGCACGCAGGAGATGTCCAGGTAGTGGGTGACCAGGTGCCGGACGGTGCAGGGCTGTGGCAAGAGGGCAGGCAGGGATGTGCCTGGAAGACAGGGCCATGAGGAGAGCTCAGGGCCAGCACCGGGGCCGGACACCCGAGCACTGCCAAGCTACTGCTCCCACAGCTCTGGGCTCCCCAGGCAGCCAAACAAGGACAGCCCTGCTGCCTGCAGGCACCCACATGCTGCATGAACATACCAACTGTAGCTACTGCCATTGCTGCTCCATCCATGGGCCTTCACTCCCTCCTGCTCTCCCCAGCTTGCTTTTCAAACTCACAGGTTTGCAACAGAGGAAGTCAGTGGTGTTGGGCTGTCCCTTCCTTAACACAAGGGCTTTAGGACGATGCCTTATCCATATGGGTCCCACCTTCCCTGCTCACAACACAGCAGAAATAACCAGCAGTGTCCTATGGGATATGCCTGTCCTCGTCTCCTACTTCTCTCCCAAGGGTGTGAGATGTGGCCTGAATCTCTCCAAGGTTTGCCTGTCAGGCAAAAATCTCAGCACCAACAGACACAAAAGATGGAGGGGAGGGGCACCAAGGGGACAGGAGAGAAAACTCTCCCAGTACCATAAAATCAAAGAATGGTGTGGGTGGGAATGGACCTTTAAAGGTCGTCTCATCCAATCCCCTTGCACTGAGCAGGGACATCTGCAACCAGAGCAGGTTTCTCAACCAGTGCAACTCAACCAGTGAGGCCAACCTCACCTGCAATGGGTCCAGGGATTAGGCAGCGACCACCCCCCTTGGGCAACCTGGGCCAGGCTCTCACCACCCTCATTCCCAAAGATTTCTTCCTTCTCTCTAGTCTACATCTCCCGCTTCTTGTTTAAAACCATCACCCCTTGTCCTGTCCCAACAGGCCCTGCTAAAAAGTCTAGCTCCATCCTTCTGACAGGCCCCCTTTAAGTACTGGAAGGCCACAAGAAGGTCTCCTCGGAGCCTTCTCTTCTCCAGGCTGAACAAGCCCAACTCTCCCAGCCTGGCCTCCCAGCAGAGGGCTTCCAGCCCTCCCATCATTGCTGGGGCCTCCTCTGGCCCTGCTCCACCAGGTCTGAGGACTGCTGAGGACTCCAAAGCTCTAGTTGGTAGAGGTTTCTCTAGTTGCTGGTGCTGGTTTGTGGCTGCAGAACCACCTGCAGTGAGTCACGAGGGTGCGGGCAGAGTGGGGAGACCTGCACAGCCCAGGCAAGGAAGCACAAGCTTCCCAACTTGGGACTAGGGCTGGGGAGGCTGCAGGATCCTCCACACTGTGCGGGGGGCTGCAAAGACACAAGGCACAAGTGCAGCATGGACCCTGCTGGATTTCTCCCACGAGTCACCCTGGCCCTGACACAGGATCCACACACGCAAAGCGTGGGGAGGGGAGTCCTCACGCTGTGGGACAGGCAGGTGTCCTCTACCCATCAGCCACTCCCAACTCCCTAACAACCCGGCTGACAGCAAAGGACAACCAGAGCTCCAGCCAGAGCTCAGGGGCTGCCCTGTCCCTGTCAGGACCTACCGGGCTCCGTGGGCTTCAGCACAAAGCTCCTGTCCGGATCCAGGCGCAGGAGCTGGCAGAACTGCTGCACGTCTTCAGGGCAGTTCTGGGGCTGGATCATCACCACATCCCCTGCGCTGAACCTGGGGATGCAGCAGGACCTGCTGAGTGCAGACACGGGGCAGGCCCACGGGCGTAGCACCACCAGCCCGACCAGCACCCGCACCAGGGGAGCGGCCACAACTCAGCCGGTGTCACTGATGTCGTGCTCTCTAACCTGACAAAGCAAAGGGGATCCACATGTCCCCATGGAGGGGGACAGCACAGCAGGGACCACGTCCACGAGGCTGCAGCCTCGGATATTACTGAAGAAGGGGAGTGGAAGAGGACGGCAGGCTACGGGACACCCGATCCCACTCAGCAACGCCCGGGGAAGTCAGGAAAATGCTCACGTGATCCCTGAGCCTGTGACATCAAACTCGATGAGTCGGACATCCTGGAAATGGGATTCTGCTGTGACCCGCTGATTGGACACCACCCGGGCAGCGAAGGGATGCAGCTCGGAGGGCACAGCCCTGGGCTGGAGCAGGTCACCACGGGGGTGCGGGGTGTCCTCAGCCAGGTAGTGCAGGGTGTATTTTGGAGGCAGGCTGTGGGGAGCAGAGCAATGCAGAGCGGTTACCTCCATTCCACAGCTCCTCTGCTGCCATAGCGCTAGAGGCTGGCGGCAGGGAGAGGCCTGAAGTCTCCCACCATATCCACCACCCACCACCCCGTCCCCTGGAGCTGCCGTGTGGAAAGGGAACACAACACAGACTGCCAGGAGAAGGAGATCCCCAAGGCTCCAGAGCAGGCAGAGGGAGGCTGGCTGGGCACTCACGCTCAGCAGGTCTGCCAAGGGCAGAGGCACATCAGGACAGAAAGATGGGCAGAACCTTGCCTGGGCAGCTGACACACACCCCCAGGGGACAAGGGGACACCCCATTCAGAGACAGATGGGCCACCTGTGGCCAAAGTCCAAGGGGTACTTGAGACACCAGAAGCTGTGTGAGGAGGCTTTCTGGCCAAAGCAGAGTGTATCTCCATGCCAGAGAACAGCCAAGGAAGCACAGTATTCCACACCAGCCAGTGCCAGCAGTGCCTGCCCACCCTCTGCACTCACCGTACATTGGGACTGATGAGCTCAAGGTCAGGAGGGAGTGGATACAAGGTGAGGATCTTGTCCCATAAGGCCAGGAGCCATGGATCGATCACTGCATCTGGCCTGCAAGCAGGAAACCCAGGCTGCAGCAGGAACCCCTTCAGGCTCAAGCGCTGCTGCCCCTGTCCCCAGACAACACCCGTGCCCGCCTTTTGTTGCACAGTCACTCCATGCCATGCTGCTCCCTTCCAGCTTCACATCTGGAAACGTGTCCCAGCCACTCTAAGTACTCACCCTCTGGGACCCAACTGCTGATGTCTGAACAGAACCAACAACCCCCCCCAAGTACAACCAGTGGCAGCCACTGACCCCTCGAGCCACACACAGCCTCTGCCCCGCGTGAGGAGAACAGCAGCACCGCTCAGGCTGCTGCAACGCCCGCAGGTACGTGGCTCTGTGACGCAGCTGTCCCCTGGTCTGAACAGGACTGGGACAGAGCCAGGAGATGCTGGCACATGCTGGGGGTTGTGGGACACCCTGGAGAAGCAAGTGACCCAGGTCCTGGCACAGGAGAGTTATGAGCAGAGAGTAGCACGTTCACAGAGAGCAGCAGGAGGCTGCTGGCCAAGGCTGGGGCGCAGAGGCAGGCCTGTGGTGGGAGCAGCAGGCTGCTGGCCCCAGGCTGGGGTGAAGCACACACAGCCCTGCTGTCAGCCCCAGGAGAGCACTGTGGTGCACCCCAGGGCTCCCCCCACCACCTCTCCACTGTGCTCTTACCCCAAGTCATGCTGGTCGTCTCCCAACGCCACTGGCAGCAGAGGGTTGCCCCCAAGCTGTAGCACCCGTTTGTGCAGCTTCTTCGCAACAAAATTAAACCTAAGCAGAGAATAATCCTGGCTGCAGAGGGCAGGGCTGCTCCAACAGGACAGCAGGCACCAGCTACATGAGCCAGCACGTGCTGCCAGGACCATGCCGGAGCAGTGCAGAGGCAGGTCCAGCCAGAGCCAGCACACACGACCTGGCCCCATGCCCTGCCCAGCCTATGCCTCCATCCTGGGTCAGCTCAGAGAAGCATCCGGATGTCACCTGCTGGGCCACACAGGCTGTGCCCAGCTCCCAGAAGTGACTGGGGCAGCTCCAGCTTCCCTTCAGAGCAGCTTTTGTGCCAGGCAGAGAAACACTTCCTTGCCTCTGTCCCCTCACTGCCCCGCGGAGCTCAGGCACACTCCCATCCCTCCCACTACAGCTCTTTTGGGCACATGGGGACCATCTTGTAGGAGAGAACTGGGACCAACAGGGTTGGCTTCCACCTAAAACTCTGTGTTTCATGTTTCCTGTTGGCTGGATCCACTGAAACTGCTGTGGCACAGGCCTTCCTGCAATCCAGACAGAGAACCAAATAGCTCTAATAACTGACTGGGCAACGCTGTCTCAGACACTGCAGCAAAGCAGCTACTTGGAGAGACTGGGAGGAAAGAAATGGGCAAAAGCCCAATTCCTGGTGGTTAGGAGGGACATGAGCTGGGAGGGCATGGATTTTTAAGGCTGGTGTGAGCTACATTGCTAGACCTGCTGCTCTAGAGTCAGGCTCTGTCTCCCTTTACTCACTTCGTTTTCCATCTGCTCTGGTCTCGCCTGCAGACAGAGCTCTGAGGAGCAGCTGTCACGGGCAGGAAAGGAGCCGCAGAGCTGCTTACTTGGGATAGGAGGAGTCGCCAAGGCCCAGCACAGCGTAGTCCAGCTGGCAGAGCGAACTGGGGGGCAGGTTCTTCCGGAACAGGAACCGCCAGAACATCTATGAAAGACACGGCTGGGGAGTCACGCTGCTGCCGAGGAAGCCCTCCCTGCCTGTCTGTCCCTAGTTGCCTGCTCACGCACCCACCAGGCCCCTCCTGCTCTCTGCTGAGTCCCAGCAGAGTGGGGAGCACGGCCTTCTGCAGAGGTGACCCCTGAAAGGAGCCACCACTGCTACCTGCCAGGAGGATGATGATCTGTGAGCCCTCCACAAACCCCTTGCTCTTTCAATGGTGGGGCCCCTCTCAGCTGCTAAGCTGCTGAAGCCTCACCCACTCCCCACCCACAGCCCATCAGTAACACGACACATGACTGGTGCTGCTCCAAAGCTCCCCCCTCCAAAAATAACCATTGCTCAAGCTGCTTCCAGAGAGAAATCCAGCCACTGGACCCGGGATATAAAACAACATGTACAGGTGCACATCTTACCTTCATGTTGTCAGGTGGGTCACCCTGGCCAGTGGTTGCACACACAAATACCACCAGTGGCTCGTTGATGAGGTTGGCCTGTGGGCACAAACACAGAAAGGCAAATTCAGGTCATCAGCCTACGAACATGTGTCCCGACTGCCCCAACACGGCCATTCGTGGACTGACCACACTCAGAATAAAACCTGTAGCCCCACATGGCATGACCTCCTCTGCAGGTACTGCACCAGCATGGGCTCCTGGTGCTCCTCACCTTGCATGGTACAGCTGAGCATCTGTCACCTAACACAAACTCTATCCCGAGTCATTGCTCAGTTTTCACACCTTTTTAGCTGAGTTAAGCACAAGCTGCCCTCAGCCAGGGTCTGGTGAAGCACTTCAGGTCACAGCAAGGATAGAGGATGCCTGAGTGCCAGAAATGGGTTTGGTGGAGACAGAGCAAGACCAGAAGTGCCTGGAGCACCTTCCTGCGTCACCACTCACCACCTCATAGCTGTCCAGCGCCTCTACTCTGCACTGGAGGTGCCGTCGCTTGGCTTCTCTGCCAATTCTCTCGGCCGTGTCTTCAGCTGTCCCAGTTTGACTGCCAAAAAGAACCAGGAGTTTCCGCCCCTCCATCTGCCAAGAGACAAAAACCTGAGCAACCACCAGGAGGCGAGGGGAGGTGAGGGGCAGCAGAGCTGGGTGTCACGCTGACACCCACCCAGGCTTTAGAGGAGTGCTGGTGGCTGCGGGTTCAGGTGACACGCGTGGGGTGGACACTGCAAAGAGCCATTAGAATGGTTTGGGTTGGAAGAAGCCCCAAAGATCATCTAGTTCCAACCCCCCTGCCATGGCAGGGACACCTCCCACTAGACCAGGTTGCTCAAGGCCCCATCTAACCTGGCCTTGAACACCTCCAGGGATGGAGCATCCACAACCTCCCTGGGCAACCTGGGCCAGGGTCTCACCACCCTCAGGACAGCTGAATAGTTTGGGATTCGAGTCTCCTGAGCTTTCTTTCCAGCCTCGGGCAGTGCTGAGTGGGGACACTCTGGGGAAGGGCCGGAGCCAGGGGGGCCGGGGCCGGCCCCAGCCCCCCGGCTCCCGCCTCCGCCATTGCTGCCTCCTTCCACTCACCGTCCCCGTCGCCTTCCGCTTACGTCACCAGCCGGCACCGCCTCCATGTACGTCATCAGACTGCGCCGCCCAGAGGCCGAGGCGCCGGGGCCTTGCGTGCCGGAGTGTGCCGGGGGTACCGGGGGCTGTGTCCCGTTCCCCCCACCCCGGGCAGCGCTCATGTCCCCGCGGCCGTCGGGACGATGCTGTTCTCCCTGCGGGAGCTGGTGCAGTGGTTGGGCTTCGCCACCTTCGAGATCTTCCTGCACGGCCTGGCCCTGCTGGTCTTCTCGGTGCTCCTGGTGCTGAAGGTGGACGGCGAGGCCTCGGCGCTCTCCTGGTGGGTCGTGTTCGTCCCCTTCTTCGCCGCCGACGGCCTCAGCACCTACTTCACCACCATCGTGTCTGTGCGGCTCTTCCAGGATGGGGAGAAGCGCTTGGCCGTGCTGCGGCTCTTCTGGATCCTCACCATCCTCAGCCTCAAGTTCGTCTTTGAGATGCTGCTGTGCCAGAAGCTGGTGGAGCACACCCGGGAGCTCTGGTATGGGCTCATCATGTCGCCTGTCTTCATCCTCCTCCAGCTGCTCATGATCCGAGCCTGCCGTGTGAACTGACAGCGAGGGAGCGAGCTCCGGATCGATGCCCTGGCTCACTGGGGAGCCCTGGACTTGTAGCGACAGTCACCAGGCTGTTCCCCATCTTTATTTCTGCACAGCGGGAGGTGGCAGGTTCCACAGGGTCAGCACTACGTGAGCGAGGGTCTGTAATTAAGCACGCTGCTGTCCTGTGTAGCGTTCTGTTTCTTCAAAAGATCCCTTTGTGCCGTATCCTTATTTCGGTTCACTCAGCTCTTAGTGTTAATGTGTCCTGCTGTGCAAGCACTGTTTGATATGCCAGTTATCTTATTTTAAAATAAAAAAGCATGGAAGGGCTCGTCTTAGTTATAAAAATCTTTTTTCCCTAGAAAGCATGTGCACTTAAAACCGCAGCTTGGAGAACAGGAATTACCTGTGGGTTGGTTGGTTGGCTGTAGATACCCTCATACACCCTAGACCACCACCAGCCAGAAGCGCCGTGGCTGCTGCCTTGCCTGTCCTGCCTCGTCTGTGAGTCCACGCTTACAGCAACGTGCCGGCTCCAGCAGCAAAGCGCATTTATTTCCATCTGTTCCCTCACTTCCCAGAGCCCTGTGTTCCTCTAGTGTGCTGGCCGGGTTTTATGGGACCACGCTCTGAGCCAGAGAGAACCAGAATTGAACGGAAATTTGGGGTTTTTATTTGTATTTCATATCTTTTCACTAAATATCAGGATAGGGCTGTTGGGTGAGGCACAGGGACAGGAGTATACACGGCTGATACTGGTTGTGAAGGGGAGGCCATGTCTTGCTGAACCCCAGCTCTGGTGTGAAGCGCTGTCCTCAGACCCCCAGGGTGAGTAATTCAGTATTGCTCAGGGGAGTGAGGATCAGTGTGTTAAGTGCCAATGTCATGGGGAACTTCCCGTGCCAGGGTGCCACCTCGGTAACACGTTCAGCTCTTGCCACAAGGGTGTTGAGAACAGTGGATCTGTCCCTCACCTCTCTGTGAGATGCCAGCTGTTGCTTTGGAGCCCAGGCCCAGAGGAGTGGTCTCCTTCTGACACCGAGTTTTACAGACCTTTGTACTCCATGGATGTTGACACTGACAAAACATCTGGTAGCCAGGGCTTCCCCTCCAACCTCTGCTCCCTAGCCTATCCCTGCCTGCCCCATCTGCCCAGCTGCTTCTGGTTCCACCCTCTCTCTGCTGCTCTCAGGATCTGTTTCATGCAGAGCTGCTGTGTAACCAGCTCTCCCAAGTTGCTTCACAGAAGCCTGAGGAGCACCTGGAACATGCTCATGGGTCTAATCTACCCTGTGAGATGCTCTGATGACAGTGAAACAAGCAGCTGCTCCTTTCCTCTCTAGAAAGCGGATAGGAACTGCGAGGAATTCTCTTGTAGGTGGCAATGAACCTTCCTGCTGCTGATGGCTCGTCCTTGCTGCCACGGAATGATGGTGGGAGAACTAGCAGCCTGATCCGGCAGGATCCATAAGCTAACACAGATTGAGCCCAGATGGGGCCATACTGGGTCTTAGCCCCTGCTGCACGGTGTGACCTGCTCCTCACCAGCCTCTCTTCGGGTGGCACCTGGCTCCAGCCCTGGCTCCGTGTCCCCAGTGACTCCAGATGGACGGTCCTGCACTGGCACCAGGGTCCAGTGCTGGAAGCACAGGATGAGAGCACCCAGTTTGTTCAGTCCTTGCACACCCTTAGGTGGCGCTGGGCTCCGAGCACTGGGACCTGCCTTACCAGAGCTCCTCTGCTCCTACTCCACCTTCTGATGTGGTCTCTCAGGCCTTGGTGTCACCAAGGTGCTGCCGTAATGTCCCCAGATGCTCTCCTGGACTATGCACTTGGAGCCAGCCGTTTGCTCACACGGGCCAAGCTGTGGCACGCCAAGGACACGTCATCTTGGAGGAGAGCGACCAGCTGCTCCTTGCCTGCTTCCACCTCACACCAGTGTGAGTTCATCCCCACGCTCTGTGTCCTGTGCTGTGGTTGTGCCCACAACGCGCCCAGTCGCTCCAAAGGCCCAGGCCATGGATGCGGCATCACCTGCAGCCACGGATATTGCGTCAGCAGCAGCCACAGAGTCACTGGGGTGGGTCTGGGGAGGGTGAGGGCTGGGGTGTGTTGGGGGAGACAGTCAGTGTCTGCTGACAGGCATGAAGAACCGGAGCCACAGAGCGTGGGAGACGTGGTTGGTGGAGGCGGAGAGGAGCAGGAAGAGCAGCAAAGCCTCTGAGTCAGGAGGGGACACTCACTGAGTTGCCCTGGGGACTGATGGGTGCAATTAAACTGCCCCAAAGAAGGGGCAAACCAAAAAAAAGAAAAAAGAAAGATCAAACAAGTGAGCACATCCTTCAGCCTCGCTGGAATGCTTTGCAGAGGAACAGGGCCGTTTCCTGGTGCTGGGCCCCGGTGGGGCTCACATGGGACCATCAGCCCTGACCGAGCAAACAGCCATGTCACCGAGGCGTGGTGCTCACCACGGGGGACGATGCCACATCCACCCCCGTGCCACCCAGCTCACCTGCCAGCAGCTCTTCCGATATTTTGCAGCTGCCCTAGGGAAGAGACAGCAGCCAGCATTTCCCAGCTCTGCTCCTCCGAGGTAAGGGAAGATCCCAGGTGCTTTTGGGGACGCCGGGGTGGCACGTCGCTGAATTATGACACTGGGGGTGCCTGCATGGCCGGGAGCGGTGTGAATTGCCTGGCAGCCAGGACCAGCCAAATCCCTTCCTGGGACCCACTCCTTGGGCAGAGGAGTCACCTGCTGTGCCCAGGGCCACCAAGCCCTGCAGCAAAACTTCCTGGCACAGTTCCAGCATGCCAGCCTCTGGTTGGGGTGATTTGGTCACGTAAAACTCCTTCTGGGAGCACCCCTCCGTGAAATCCTGCTGGAGCATCCACCAGCTGACATGGCTTGAGGGGACGAACCCTGACACCGTCCCCTGCCCGGTTTGAGCCATAGGGTCCCTGGTGCTCCCTGGTAGGGGGAAGGAAGCTCCTCAAGTCTTGGGCCAATAGACTACTTTATACACTGGGATATACTCTGGCAAAGATAAGATCTCACCCCTGGGTTTGTTTTGGTTGCTGTGGTGGGCCAGCTGGGTTTCGCTGCCAGCTGCGCCTTTCCCAAACTCCGCTGCGGCTCCTCGGCTAAAGGCGTGCGTTGGGGGGTGCCAGCTCGCTCCCAGCCCGGAGCTTTGGCCCTGCGGACATGCTGGGGAGTGGGCAGCCTTCCTGTGCTGGTGCTGCAGGCCCCGGTGGGTGCCCCAGCCCCGCGTCCCTCCAAACCCCCAGGGTCAGTGGGGCAGGAGCCCCCACACAGCCCGGCCTGGGTGCCAGACCAGCAGCGCCCTGACAGAGGGACAGTGCTGGCCCAGGGTGTCACGCTGCTCTGCGTGTCACAGCTCCTGCTGGGAAAGGACCAGCTCATGGAGAGACATGTGAACTTAGAGATGGCTACGCTGGAGGGAGATGAAGCTGATGCCATCATTTCCAGATGCCATCTCCAGAGCAGAGCCCAGCCTGGGACAGCTCAGCTGGGCTTCATGCATGAGAAGGACAAGGGTCCAGCATGATCTGAACTACCACAGGGGCATGAGAGCTTCTAAATGAGACAGATGAGAATGGATGGTCCCAGGGATCTCCGTCTCCACCTGCATCTTGATGTGGGCAGCATCTGGGGACTGTGTGACCTTCTCAGTGTGGTGGTGGCTGTAGCATCCTCATGTGGTGGATGGCTCCTGGTCAGGAGCTGGGAGCTGCTTCACTGGAAGGACCCTGAGGTTGTGGATCAGGCAGTGTCCTGCCTTGCCTGGGCTCATGGGAACCGAAGCCACCATATGAGGACAAGGCTGGGAGAGCAGCAGCCACCCATCCAAGAGGAGGATGCTGTGGGAGAACAAGCTGGAGGGTGCTGTTTGTCCAGCACAGACAAGCTGGTGCTGGGAGATGTGGAGCTACAGGACTGGGTGGCACAGTTGGTGCCATGGCTTGGCAGCTGAGCCCTGGGACCTGGAGGTGGGCTGTGTCTCTGGAGTGGTCCTGTCATGTGGAGATAGCTGGAATTGCCCAAAAAGTAAAGCCAAGTCTTGCAAGCCCTAACTGGGAGCAGCTGCTGACCACCTACGAGTCTGTGTGGAAGGCTCAGAGGAGCAGGGAATGGTGATGGGCAGTCTGTTCCTGCCTCAAATTTTCATACTGAGGCTTAAAAACCTGCTAAACTGGGTGAGATGCCTCCAAATACCTCTTGAGGCGGATGCCAGCACAGTCTCCTTTCAGCCATGGGGTCTGGCTCTTGCTGCTACCATGATTGGCAGCTGTCACTCATTTCAGATGAGGCTTTGCGAGGTGCAGTTTGAAGTCTGGCTCCCTTCTTGCCACATTCTCAGGTTGTGTGCCAGGGGCTTGAGCCACCCAACACCTCCCCACCCACCAGGGACAAACAGCCTAATCTGAGTTGGGCTTTAAGGCTGAGCACAATCATCTTAAGTATCTGCACATCATCTGCTGTAAGCCTGTCTCTGGGAGGGGACTGGATGCAGAGAAAGGCAGATTTGTCCTCAGTGGCCCCAAAACTCTGCACAGAGCCTGGGATAGCACTTTGGGAACCCTCTGCCTCCCAAAGGTGGTCACCCACCCCATGGTGCTGCAGCAGTGCTGGGGGCACAGGGCATGACATGCTGCCATGTCCTAGGACTCCCAGCTGAAGAGAGGAAGATGTTAGTGCTGAGGGGGGCCTGAACACATTGGGTATTTCTTCCAGCCGGGCTCCAGCGATGGTGCCAAGGCCGTACAGCAGGTCTGGAGTGTGTGCTGGCCACCTGGGACTCCTGGCAGGTCCTGCCTGGGGCTTTCTCAGTTCTTTGACCCCAGAAGGTTCGGGTTGGTGGGTGAGACAAAGCTTTGCTAAAGCTTCTCCATCACCTGCTCTCCGTGGTTGAAACTCTTCAGCCTTTTGCGATGCGCTTTGCAGAGGGTTCATAATCCTGGCAGCAAGCCCACATACCTGATTTTTCAACCTTTCATTTTCATACACGCCAGCAAAAAATGGCTTAAGCAAAAGTGACTGTTGCTCAAAAAGAAGCTCTTAACTGGAAAGCTCCTCTCTTCCAGTGGCCTCTGGCCACTCTTACCATTGCTTCTCCCACATTACCCATCCCAGATGTTGTCTGTAGATCAGACATATCCAGTCCATGCTTACCACCAAACAGAGCAGAAGGTAGCTTCACGCCTTGGTGCTCAGGGGTTGTTTAGACACCTCCCATCCCATCTCCAAAGCACCTACCTCTCCTTTACCAGCCTGTGCCTTCAGCTGTAACTTTGCTGCTCAAGGACACAGAGACTGTGGCCAACTGGCTCCACTGTCAATATCAAAACACTGATATTTTTATTGATATCATTAACCTCGGGGATCTCAGCAGGATGCAGGTGTTGCGCTAAGCCCCATCTGAGCGCCATGGGAGATGGAGCTGCCCCAGGACCAGCACCTGCTCTGTTGTAGCTGTGCACAGGGATGGGGATTGGACTGGGACATCCACAGCTGGCACAGGGGCTGGCTCCAGGCATGTGGCCCTAGTCCAGAGCACCTACAGCTGAGAGGTGGCACCGAGACAGTCACAGTCAGGGCAATCAGGGCATGTTTAATAATGGTCCACACTGGGAGGGACGATAGGGAGGAGGAAAGGTCTGGTGTGCTATTTGCCAGCCAGGAACAGCAGGCGTGGGCAACCACGGCAGCTTTAAATAGCCCCTATTCCACCAGTCTTGCTGGAATCAGACTGGAAGGGAGCGCTGGAGCTGGTCCCTGCTGGGACAAGTCGCAGAGATACCTGAGGTGAGTCTGGAAGGGGAAGGGGAGGCAGGAGCACGCAGTGCGGCTCACCTGGAGACAGGGGACCTGCACAGAGCCACTGCCTGCACCTCCACGGCCAGACCTGGGCTGACCTCGTGGTGCGGGAACCGAACGGCTGGGAAATGAGAGACTCTTTTGACCCTGAGTCAGGGTGGTTTCCTTTCAGAAGGCACAGGTAAAATGTTAGCAATTGGGGTGATCTCATTGCACAAACACCAGTGCCTGGCAGTGATGGCTGAGCTGGAACCCCGCAGAGCCTCTGTACCAGCCCAGCAACTTCCTTCTGGGTCTCCAAGAGTCATTTTGAGGGCTGCGGACAAAGAATTATATGTCAAAAGCAGATCAAATAGGGGTGTGTGTGTACTCTGGCCATATTTCTCCATAGCAGATTTGCCCACCTGCACTCAAAAGAATGAGACATTTAGGTCGCTTTATCGATTGAGAGCAAACAGCACATTTCGCACATCCCTGAAGGCAAACAGGGCTGGGGCTGGTCGGGACGCGAGGGGAGCCGCGTGGGAGTGGGTGCTCCAGTGGGCCAGGCACCCCGTGGCCCATCCAGGTCCTGCGATGCTCCACCCTCAGGCACCACATCGCTCTGAGACCCAGCCCACCTTTTAACAGACAGACACCTCTTTGGGTGCGATTATCTGAAGAAAATTGAGGGCTGGACTGTCCGTGGCGCAGAGCCGGGATATTGTCACCTTGCCAGAGCCCAGCTGCGGCAGCATCGCCTGGGAGAGGTGCAGGGGCACGAGGGGAAGCTGCCTTTCCTTCCTGGAGTGCCAAGGTGGATGGAGAAAGGGCTGGTGCTCAGCTCATTCAGCAGGAGAAGGTAAATGTTAAGGCAATTATCCAATTAATTAATCAAAGGACCTCTGTGGGAGCCTACGAAGGGGGCAGGCGCAGGCACCATCGGGGCTGTGTGAGATGGCGTGTGCTGGGGATGTGATGCAGGTTTGGGAAGGTGTTCTCCAGCGAGCCTTTCTCCTGGTCCCGCTGGAGCTTATGGGCTCTGCCTCCCCCCAGCCGCACCTCCTCCCAGCTCCAGCTTGCTGTTGCCCTCAAGTTTTTGCACAAAGGACTTTGTCAACAAAATTATTAAGCCATTACCGGTGACTTGGCTCAGAAATATCCGGCGTCAACTGAAGTACTCACTTCTATCGGATTTTTTTAGCTGAACAATTTACAGGTAGTATTACCTCTCCCAGCAAAACCTCTGTGCTGGCTGCCACCTCTGTATCCACCTTCATCCCCCAGCCCAGCCTGGGGGGTCTGTAGGAGGCAGCAAAGAGGGTGCTGGGAGAGTGGAGGTCCCTGGTCCCCCTCGGCCAGGGCAGCTCAGAGCCCTGCCCCTCCAGCTGGGTTTCAGGGAGGAGGAGAGCTCTACAGCAGATGGAGGAGCTCCCGTGAAACCAAAGTGTCCTTGAGCCATCCACCCAGACCCAGCGGTGCCACACGAGCCCTGCCAGGCTCTGGGCACCCAGACAGGCTGCTTCCTCAAGGAAAGCGCTGCTGAAACTGGTTCTCCTGTTTTTCATGTCCACTTTTTCTCCCAAGGGGAACGATCAGGACACCAGGAGGTGGATGAAGGGCTCCCATGGATGGGGGATGTCTCCTGGCCTCACTCCTGGCTGTAAGGGGTACAGTTGCTGTGCAGGGAACAGACACATCTGCCCACGTTAAAAGGAACCGGCGCCCCACAAACACAGCTTTTATGGCAAGCAAAACATCGCCGGGTGCGGTTGCCCACACTCTGCTCAGTGGTGTCCACAGGATGCTCTCACCAGCTTGGCAGCCTCTGGGTGCTGTGCCCATCTCAGAAGCAGGGCTGAGTTTGGTCCTGCCGTCCTTGCTAGGACAAGGTCCATGAAAGATGGGTGGCTGAGGGCTCCAGAGCACAAGTGCTGTTCCAAGGCCCCTTTAAAGTCAACACATCTCCTTGAGGGACTGGATCCCTGATGTAGGGCCACATACCATGGATGGGACAATGTGTCCCTGTGATGGTACATGTCCCCACCTGCTTGAGTGCATGGTCCCACTCACCACCTTAATGAGAGGTCCATTGCTCTTGGAGGCTGCAGTGGTGGACCTGGAAGCATTGAGCAGCTTGCATTTGACGTGTGGCCCCAGCTGCTCCTCAGTTCCTTACTGGGACAAGCTCCAGGCTGGATGCAGACTTGGAGCACTCCCATCCATCCCTTCTTTCAGCAGCCCACGAGACCCTGCCATACACCGTGGCCAGTTGCTTCTGTGTCAGCTTAGTCCCACCAAGGTCTGTCCTTCCCTGCCCTTGTGCCCACGTAGACCACATCGCCTGGTCTGGGCTTGCCCCAGGCTGGTGGCAGCCGGTTTGACAAAGGGCTGAGCATTGCAAAGAGACCCAGATTCCTGGGAACAGGGACAGAAACAGCAGCTCAGACGTTCTTATTGCCTGGGATGAGTGGATGGAGTCACCACAAGCCGAGGGAAATCACAGCTCCCTCCCAGCTGGGAAATCATTACCTGTCCTTCTGGGGTGAAAGGCAATTAAGATATTATCACATAACTGTTTCTTTACTACAGAAGGATCAGGAAGTGATGCATGGTGTTCCTCAGGGGTTGGTGTTGGGGCTATTGCTGTTTAATATCTTTATCAATGACATGGGCAGTGGGATTGAGGCACCCTCAGCAAGTGTGCTAAGGACACCAAGCTGAGTGGTGTGGTTGACATGCTGGAGGGAAGGGATCCATCCAGAGCCTGGTGATGAGCATCTGGGGGTGAAGGGCTGGAGAGCAGCCCCGGGGAGAAGGACTTGGGACTGGTGGGTGAGAAGCTGGAGCTGAGCCGACGCCACGCACTCATGGTCCAGCAGCCAATGTCCTCCTGGGCTGCATCCTCAGCAGCATGGGCAGCAGGGCAAGAAGGGCTGGCCAGGAGATCTGAGCCCCAGCGGCATCAGGGTACGGGACAGGCACCCAGCTCCGAGCAAGTTGCGGAGAGACGCACCTGAGACAGAGAGCATCTGGGGACTGCTGCAGCCCCGATTGCACAGGGTGGCACTTTCAGTGCACAGTGGGACCTCTGAAAGCACCAGCCACAGGGAAAGGTGCAACAAGGGTTCCCCAACAGGTATGTCCCTTCGGCATTGCTGTGCTTGACTCAGCTGAGATAAGGCAGCTGAGAACAGTCGAGATCACCCTTGTGATAGCCCTGGCAGCCTCTTATTGGGGAGCTGAACCAGCAGGAAGCAGCTTTGCTGTACAACCCAGAGAGAGCAGGTCCCTGTGTCCACCAGCCCTCCCTGTCCCAGGGCTCTGTGCCTGGGCTGCAACACCCTGCCTGTGCCACAGAGCCTCCAATGTGTGCCCAGAGCAATGGGTGGCTGCTGGTGGCACTGGGGGCTGTGAGGACCTGAGTCCTCTCCACTGCCCCGGCTCTCCTCAGGCTGCCCACTTCTGCAGGGACCCTCAGCCCAGGAGCAGCTTGAAGATGGTCACACACGGGAGAGGGGTGACCACAGTCCCAGCTGGACCATGACAATGTCTTGGCTCTCTTGGCCTCTCCTGTCTCCTCTGGCAAAGCTCAGCAAGTGTTGCTGAGCTGCACCTGACAGGACCATCCTCCTCCTCTGATGTGATTTTCCTTCTCATTGCAATAAAACTTATTACCAAGGCACCTAACTCCATGTGATTTCTGGGCACTGGGCACTCCCACCTCTTGTAGACCTTGTAGAGACTCAGAATGGAAATATTAGGACTGGTGAGAGCAAAGAGAGAGTGGAAATATGTGAAATGTGTGTGTGTTGTGGTTTAACCTGGCAGGCAGCTCAACACCACCACAGGCTCACTCCTCCCTGCCCAGAGTGGGATGGGGGGGAGAAATGGGGAAAAAAAAGTAGAATTTGTGGGTTGAGATAAAGACAGTTTAATAGGACGGGAAAGGAAGAGGTGTGCGGAGGAATGACAGAAGAATGGGAATACACAAACCAAGTGGTGCACAATGCCATTGCTCACCACCAATCGATGCCCAGCTAGCTCCTGAGCAGCAGTCCCCAGCCAGCTTTCCTCATAGCTTATATCCCGAGCATGACATTGTACGGTCTGGAATATCCCTTTGGCCAGTTTGGGTCAGCTCTCCCGGCTGTGCCTCCTCCCACCGTCCAGTGCTCGCTGCTGGAGTGGAGTGAGAAGCTGAGAAGTCCTTGACTTGGTGTAAACACTGCTAAGCAACAGCGAACACAGCAGTGTGTTATCAACATTGACCTCATCCTCAATCCAAACCACGGCTCCTAGCCAGCCACCAGGAAAAGCTCTCCCAGCCAAAACTAGGACACTGTGGAAGCACCAAGTAACAGGGGGACAAGGGTTAAAAGGAGAGGTGTGTGCTCACTGCTGCAGGGCTCCTCTTCTTGATTTCATTCAAATGAGAAGGAGGAACTAATTGGCTGAAGATAAGGTGTCAGCAAGACACCAAACTCAACTGTAAATATATCTGTAAGACAAGCAAGACAACTGATATTCATGAGTTTTGCCTAAGGCAGCTGAGGTCTGAGATAAAATAATGGGGAAAAGATCTTCAAGCAGTATCCACTTCCAAAGGAGATAAAAGGCAAGTCCAGGCTGGGTTTGCTGCAGGTGGTGGAGGAGCCCAGAGCCAGCAAGGACCCACAGGCCAGCTTGGAGGGATCCCACCTGGGCACACACGTCTGAGTGCTGCTGGGTGATGGGTCCAAGAGTGCCACCAGGTGAGCTGACCTTACCTATTGTAAAATAAAATCACCTTCCCCTTCTACAACACTTCATGTTGAGGGTTTTTTTCGCTTTCCCATGCTCTCCTCTCTTTGGTGCCTTTCTTTACTCCTCTTGGATCTGATCCTTCCTGGTCATGCTGAGCCAAGCCCAAGTGGGTGCCGGACCTGGAGGACTGTTGTGATTGCATCAGACCTCATCACAGCTGTCTCAGTCTGCTGGCCAACCAACCCCTCGTTCCTCTAGGATCCCTTATTTTATCCCAATATTGCTTTTCACAGGGAAAGATCTGATTATCCACCAGGATTTCTGAGTTACACAGCTTAAGATAGTGTCAGCCTGGGGACAGCTTTTGGAGCTGATCTCCTTGCAGCTCTCTCAGACTAGTGTTGTTCCAGCTGGCCATGTCCAACCACCTTTCTCCTGTGTTTGGGTTTTCAGGAAGCTTCACCACAATGTTCGCTAACAAGATGCACTTCACCTATGCCATCATTGGGACACTGATTGCAGTCTCCATCATTGCACTTGTCCTCAGCCTGGTGAAGATTGAAGATGTCACCCTGCCACCTACGGTCAAGGTAAGCCCAAAAGAAGGTCCATGAGCACCACTGCAGAGACCAGTCACCTTGGGCAGGTGCTCAGAGACAACAGCTTATCTTTGGGGTTAGGAAGTGGAAGGGGATCAGTAGGAGCTGCCTTGTAGCTGCTCAGTGGCTGTTTTCTTCCCATCTCAAGGCACAGGAAGAGGAAATATAGCCTGGGCACCTCAAAGTCAGGGGTGGGGGGAAGCCTCCTCTCAAACTAGCCACTATGTTATGCGTTTGACATGTTTTGAGATTACGTTGGAGCAGATGGGTAGGGCAAAGCCCTGCCCCGCTCCCTCTGCCCTCCCAAGGGCATGACACCGCAGGGTGGTACACCTCCACACGGCCTTTGTTCCTGCCAGCTCCCACCACCCTGTCCTAACCCGCTCACACCACAGCACAAGCATTGTGGCTGCGCTGCGTCCCTCCCCTGCAGCTGGGATCCCACCCTGGCTGCTGGAAGAGGGTTGGCATAGTTTTAGGGTGAGGTGGAGGGCTTTGCAGGGGAGAGACACATGGCTGGGTGCTCCTGGACTGGGCCAGTCCCTGCCCAGGCTGGGTGCAGCCATGGGGGTGGCAGGAGCACTGGAGATGAGAGAGTTGCTGGCCCCAAGGTGGTGCCAGTGTAGACACAAAAGGTATGTAACCGAGAAAGCAAACAAAAAAGCATGAGGAAACAACCAAGAGACTGTTTGTGTGAGCTGGCATTGCTGCACAGTTCCCAGGACAGGGAATGGAAAGTCCCTTCTTTGCCATGAGAAATGCCCATGCTGAGGCCACACACTGTCACCGCTCTGCCCTGCCGCAGCACAGATAGCTGTGCCTTACAGAGATGTTTCTGGGGCATCCTCTGGCCCCGCCACCCTGGCAGGGCCATGGTGGGGCCAGGGACAGGCTGCTGCTCCTCCAGCCAGCCTTATGTCTCGGGTTTTCCTTCCAGTACGGGATGGTGTTTGATGCAGGCTCGTCTCACACCTCTCTGTTTGTCTACGAGTGGGATTCAGACAAGGCGAACAGCACTGGTGTGGTCAGCCAGACCTTGTCCTGTGATGTCCAAGGTCAGTATCCTCCTGCCGTGGGCTCAGTGCTGCTCTGCAAGTTCGTGTGGTGGGTGGAATGACTTGGCCCTTCCTCTTGTTGACCTGCCCATGCTAGGCAGTTCTGTCCATTGGGCTGGCACAGTGTGGGGTCCTGGCTGCAGGCAAGGCGGTCCCTGACTCCCCACAGGCTTCACTCATGGTTGGAGGGCCCTCAGCACCATGTAGTGCCCACACAGTTGGTGGGACTGAAGCACCTTGGTATTTCTCTGGATTTTCAGTTGTCCACCTTGGACTGGCCCCAGCTGCCCAGGCTGCTGACCTGGCTGGGGAAGGTCTCACCCAAAGAGCTGGGGACATTGCTGAAGGCATGGGAGATATGGGGAAGCCATAGTAAAGGAATGTAAATGTGGGTCAATCAGATCTTGCAGGACCATGGGACTCTGGAAAAGCACCCTTTGCTGAGGTGACAGACCTCACTGCCCTGTGCCCTCTTGCTCCTTCATCACTGTCCTCAGCCATTCCCAGCAGCCTGTCCCAGCCTGACTCTCTTCCAGGGCAAGGCATATCGAGCTACGCCAACAATCCCCCAAAAGCTGGTGATTCCCTAAGGGAGTGCCTGGATAAAGCCCTGAAGGTCCTTCCTGCTGCAAAACAGAGGGATGTCCCAGCTTATCTTGGAGCAACAGCAGGCATGAGGCTATTGAGGTATTGCTGTGGGGCATGGGGGCGATGGAGCAGTGACCAAGCTGAAAGCAGCCACTGCCAGGACATAGTGTCCTGCACGGGGCCAGGCGCTCCCAGCTCTCATGATGCCCTGAGAAAATGGTAGGAGAGTGGGGAGAAGGCAACCCAGTGGTGACACATGGGTGGCTGAGCTGTCCTGAGCGACTAACCCTGGGGCAGAGAGGCTGCTCAGAGGTGTCTGTTGGCATTCTGGGACCCCACGTCCCTGGATGGTGCTGCAAGCCTAGTTCCAAGCAAAAAATGCTTCTCAGTGCTCTTCATTTTTCCTTAAACACAAGGGAGTGGAGATGACACCAGGGCATGTGCCATCTGCCCAGAGGGATGGGTGCTGGTGAGCGAGCGGGGCAGAGATAGGAGGCAATGAGGTGCTGTGGGCCCTGCCCTCATGTTTCCCCAGCCCATATTATCTCTCTTTAAATGTTAACCTTCATTTCATGGTTCCTGGTTTTATGGTTGCAGATACTGAACATTATTTCCGTGCCCTGGCAATCAGACCCCTTCCCAAGGAAGGAGCTGGGTTGCCTGAAGGTTACTTGCTTCAGAGGTTTCCCCAGTCTGAAACCGGGCTGGCACCCTCCCAAAATCAAGCTCAGCAACCAGCCCTGGCTTTGCTGCAGCCAGTGGATGTTGTTCAAACCTGGGGTTTACAGCACAGTACCGGCCTCCAGCGCTACAAAGATACTTAGGTAGGGAAGAGTGGCCTGGAAAACCTTTGTGTGACTGGGATCAAGCCGTACTGGAGGGAAGACATTGCTCTTGCTCCTAGAGTTGTGATGCCAAGTCTAGACAGCTGGGATTTATGCTGTACGGGCAGCTTTGACAAGTTGTGTAGCAGGAAACATCATTTCACACAAACTCCTTGTTGCAAGTACTGGAATATGTGGAACTGGGAAAAAAGAACAGGCTGTTTCCTTGTGTTTCCTCTGTAGTATTGATGTAGCTGGGCATGTGTCCTGACCTTTGAGTCCTTCTTAGGGAACAGAACAGCTCAGCAGCAGACCAAGTCCTGGCCGCAGTTGCTAAAACAATGCAAGAGTACCCCGTGGCTTTCAAAGGGGCTCGAATCCTTACAGGAGAGGAGGAGGGGGCTTATGGCTGGATCACCATCAACTACCTGCTGGACTCCTTCACCAAGGTGGGAGAAGTGTGAGGCACCCACTCCTTCTTAGCTAGTACAGCTTTTCTGGTTTTTCTTAAGCTTGGTTAATGCAGAGGAAAGGTCAGGGTTAGTGACTTTTGGGAATGATCTTGGGGAAGCAGCCGGTTATCCTCTGGCTTGCCCACAATGAAAAAGAAATAAGGAATGGGGGTATCTCTGTTTAGAGCTAAGGGCACATCTCCACACCATGTGGACACAAGGTCTCTTGGCGACAGTGAGGTTGGCCGTGCAGCCTTGTGGGGACCGTTTCTCCTCCTGGGCTTTGTTTTGCTGCCCTGGGAAGGTCCATCTCTATGTGGCACTGGGAGACTCCAGTTTTTGTTCAATGTGCCAATCTGAAGGAAGCTTGAACCGGATCTCTTTCCTGCCACCCTCTATCCCAGCTGAGAGTGGTGCTGGCACCATCGGGCTCCTGTGCAGGCTGCTGGAGGATCTCTGTCCTTCCCCTTCCCTCTTCAGGAAGGGCAGCCCCTTCAAGTTGGGTCCACACCAGTGCTTTGGTTTGGGGACCCGTGGCTCAGAGCCACCTGAGCCCGCAGACCCATCAGACAATTCAATCTCTGCTTTTTCTGGCTCTGATAAATGGCCAGGCTGGTCAGGCAGGAAAGGCAGTGGGGCCTCCTGTACAGAAAACAGTTGAATTGAATACCTGTATTCAATATATATATATATATATATAAATAAAATATATACCTATTTAGTAACAAAACCTCATTCCATGGGCTGAGAATTTTGCTCAGGGCAAGTAAGCCCAGCTGTGCACTACTACTCTCCTGTCTTGCCTTGGCAGTTCTCCCCCAAAGCACACACGTGGGTTCGTCCAGAAGCAGCCAACATTCTGGGGGCACTGGATCTTGGAGGAGCGTCCACTCAAATCAGCTTTATGCCTGAAGGTTCAGTGATGGATGGGAAGGAAGCCTCCAGGTTCACGCTGTACGGGTATAAGTACAATATCTACACACACAGCTACCTCTGCTACGGGCAGAACGAGATGCTGAAGCGACTGGCAAAGGAATTAATTGTGGTGAGAGGGGAACTGGGGGATAATTGGACTCTGGTCTCATTGTACCAACCACAGACTTGTTCATGTATAAAATAAGAGCAGGCAGAGAGGCATCAGCAGGAACTGGAGCAAGTACAGACTCCTTGGAGCATGGGTCAGCAGATGTGGAGAGGAGCATGGGAAGTATCACAAAGGGTGGCTTGGGAGAAATCTTCTGCCTTGCACAGGGTGTAGAAAAGGCAGGACCAGGCTCTTCTTGGAGGTGCAAAGGGACAGGACAAGAGGCAACGGGCACAAGCTGGAACATGTGAGTTTCCAAGAAGATGCAGGGAAAAGTTTTTCTCCGTAAGAATGGTCAAATAGGACCCAGAAATGCTGTGCAGTCACCATCCTTGGAGATATTCGGAACTTGATGGCACAAGGCTCTGAGCAACATGGTATAGTTGGTCATGCCTTAAGAGGGGTTTGGCACAAGGACCCTATGGCCCCCCCTGAACCTCAACTACTCTGTGGCTGCACAGACCTGAGAAAAATGAACCAGAGAGCTTCCTCAGGCCAGTCTTTGCAAGGTCAGAGTGGAAGAGGATCTTCATGGCACTGCACCTTGCAAGGAGCAGCAGCTTTGGCAAGACAGAAAGGTTTGCTCATGCTGCACAGCCAGGAGCGTCTCAGGTGGTGTCCCTGACTGGGGCTGGGGCTGGAGACAGAGCTAAAGCTGGGGTGGAGAGGGCTTTGCATGCCCCAAACCACAATCCTGCTGGCCAGGGGAGAGATGTGCTGGGCCCCTGAAACTGGTCTGCCTCTGTGAGAGGGGAAATGAGACAAAGCAGAGAGAGATTTAGTGCTGAGCTCAGGCTGGGATTGCAGATGGCCAACAAGACCGAGGTTAAACCTCAGGAGAGTCTTTCCCTGCTGAGGAGCTGGGAGATGCCTGCACCCATGGCTCTGGGGGAGCGCTGGCTGAGTCCTGCTGCCTGGCATGCCCACCAAGAGGGTTTGGAGGAGGCTACAGCTGGTGGTTTTGCTGTTCCCAGGAGTCGTCCTCCAGCACACGAGTCGATCACCCTTGCTACCCAAAAGACTACAATGAAACCGTCTCGCTGTCTTCCTTCCGCACCAGCCCCTGCACGAACCAGAGCAACCCACGCCTGGCCCTCAGCGACAGGAACGTGACCCTGGAGGGCAGGGGCAATGCCAGCGAGTGTCTAGCTGCTCTCAAGAAGCTCTTCAACTTCTCGGCGTGTGGCCAGAGCCAGGACTGCACCTTTGATGGCATCTACCAGCCCCCCGTCAGAGGGCAGTTCATTGTAAGGCAAATCCCATCCTCCTACCTCCCCAGCAGAGCATGTCCCCAGGTGCTGTGGTGTCCCACATGGCACTGCCACCTCCCCGCAGCAGAATGGGGGCAAGAAGCTCCCAGTTACCACTGCCCCAGGGCACACCAGGGATTGCTGCTGGCTGGTTGCCACCCAGCTCTCCAAACAGGACCATGTGGTGAATGCGACAGACCATGTTAATAAAAAAGGTGTTTAGTCAAAACCCAGGTTTTCAGGACAAAAGCAGCCTAGCCAGAAGCCTTCGGGCAAGGCTCTGCTGGAGGCACCTACCCCTCGAGCCCATCATCCCTGCTAGGAGATGGACAGCAATGCTCTGGGAGACAAAGATGGGACAATCCCAACAAACCACACCTTCAAGGGAGATGGGCGCAGCTGCCCGGGGAGTTCCCGCTGTAGCTCAGCAGCATTTCTGCCTCTTCCCTTTCAGGCCTTCTCTGCCTTCTACTATAACTTCAAGTTTTTCAACCTGACCGAGGGGCAGTCGCTGGCCACTGTCAAGGAGACCATCGAGCATTTCTGCGCAAGAAGCTGGGAAGATGTACGTTCCTCATGATGACAGGCTGTGGGGAAGCTTCACAAGCAAAGGGGTCCTAGGGTGGGGAAAGAGGAGTGGGAGCCGGGACCATCCTGCACCCCTCCCTTGGGGACCCTCCTTGCTCATGCAACCCTGGGAAAAGGGCAGCCAGGGCAGGTGAAGGCAGCAAAATCTTCCCTCCAGCACAGGACCTGGGAATGGAGGTGGGTCTGTAGCCCTGGAGGATGATGAGAGGAGAGCCAGCTGCTGGCACCACTCTGGAGATTAGTCAAGTGGGGATAGATAAGGCCAAGAGATGTGCTAGGACCACCATGGAGCAGAGAGCAGGAGCCCCTTGCACAACAAGGCTGAGACAGTAGAATCTGGGGCAGAAGGAGCTCAAATGAGTCTCTCTGTTTCTATGTGGAGTGTAAATCCTCTTCAAAGGAGTCGCCCTGTGTGGACAAGTCGAAAATACCTGCCTAGTCCAGAAGTTCCTTCTGGGTGCTGGTGACTGCAGAGCCATTGCCCCTAGCGCAGCCATCATCGGGGCAGTGTCCCTGCATGGACATTGCCTGCAAATAACTTCCCTTCCTCCCCAAACATGTCCCCACTCCAGCTGGCTTCTAGCTACTCTGCAGAGAATCCTGAGCGACTGCCCAAATACTGTGCCAATGCCAACTACATCCTCACACTTCTCCTCGATGCCTACAAGTTCAACGAGACCAGCTGGAACAGCATCCTCTTCCAGATGAAGGTAGGCAGCAAACCCAGGCTGTGTGCTGAGGACATAAGCCCGCTTCCCGCACTGGGGGCTGGGAGAGCCACGGTCCAGGACGCCCTGCCTGCCCCATATCCCAGCATGGCACAGGGTGTGGGGCCAGCTGCTGCACCTGGTTTGGGCCATGCAGGAGCTGGTGGCCCTGTGTCATTGGTGTGGCTTTCCTGGGGGGCTAACTCATCTTCTCTTCTCTCCTCGGGCAGGCGGGCAGCGCTGACGTCGGCTGGACACTGGGCTACATGCTGAACCTCACCAACATGATCCCAGCAGAGGCTCCAGCGCGGGTGAAGGGGCACGTCCCTTCCCTGTGGGCTGCCGCTGTTGCCTTCATCATCCTCACCCTTGTCTTGGGCCTTGCTGCCCTGCTCCTGTTCTTGTGGGTGTAGGAGCACGGCTGCATTCCGGCAGCAGCCTGTTGGGGCTGGAGGGTGGTCTGCACTGTGGGGCCCCGTGCCCCTGCCAGCAGGATGGGCAGCGTGAGGATGGTTCAACCACGTTGAGCATGTTAACCTCTACAGCGCTGAAGAACCGAGGTTTGGCCTCCCACGGGACTGACCCCAACATGCAGTTAGGCACCATGTGAGGTTTCTAGAGGAGCTCCATTCCCATGGAGCCCTGCTGGGATCAGCCTTCACACCACAGGAACTCCACCATGCCTATCATCTGCCTCCTTACACTGCTATGCCTGTTACGGGTATGGTCTCTATCCCACTGGCTGGCACGTGGGGCTGTGGAGAGCCATGCAAGAGCTCCCTGAGTGCCAGGCTGGTAGGGCACAGCTGCAGGCACTTGGTGACAGGATGCTTCGTGTAATGCTGGGTCTGACCATGGCAAGGGTCCGCAGTACCCAAGCTGGCTCTCCTGAGGGTGCATCATTTGGCCTTATCTAATGGTCTAGGAGACAGAAAGGAAACTGAGCATCCAAAGTCAGAAGTATGGTCCATGCCTCTACAGAGAGTTCATCCCCTCCCATCCCATCCCATCTCATCTCATCTCATCTCATCTCATCTCATCTCATCTCATCTCATCTCATCATCTTCCTTTTCTTCTGGGATAAAGGGATTGATGTTCCTGAGTGTCTTCCTCAGACCAGACTGTTCCACCAGCAGAAGGCCTGGACACTGTGGGTGTCAAGCTGGGACTCCAGGAGGCTGTGAGTCCTGCCCTGACCCTATGCATGTGGCTGAGCTGGGTCCTGCCCAAGATGGCACCTTTGCCTTTGGTTCTGCTCATTTGTTTTCTGCCCTGTGGATGATTCATGTTATTATTTGCCACCTGGCAGCAAGGACCTGACCTTTGGTGTCTCTGCAGAAAGGCAGCAGCTCTCATCACCCAAATAAACATTGTAAAAGGCAGCGATGGGGAAACTCCTGTTACTTTGCTCCTGAACAGTCACAATTTTGTTTCCATCTCCCAGATAAGGGCTAGTGACGACGACAGGGACTCAGGGGAGAGTCAACATCACTCAGTGCTATGGAAGATGCCCCTGGAGACCTTGCAGCATCTGCCAGACCTCAGAGAAGACCCAGCAGGCATGAGGACAGGCCTTCTTCTGAGGGCCACGGTGTCTCACCTCACCCATCCACTGGCTGCCAGTGGGACTCCCCAGAAATGTAGGGGAGGGCCCTGGGAGCTGCCCCTGACATGTCCCAACAGCATTCCCAAACTGCCCTGTGTGCTGGAAAAGGAGGGTGAGATGTCTGTGTGGCACAGACACGGGGTGCAGCCAGAGTGGAGAGGAACCTTGTGCAGGAGAGTGGAGTGGGGAGGAGAGGAGAGGAGAGGAGAGGAGAGGAGAGGAGAGGAGAGGAGAGGAGATTTCAGCTGGAAGGGACCTACAGTGATCGTCTGGTCCAAGTGCTTGACCAGCTCAGCACTGACCAAAAGCTAAAGCCTGTTGTTAAGGGCATTGTCCAAATGCCTCTTAAACCCCAACAGGCCTGGGACATCAACCACCTCTCTAGGAAGCCTGCTCCAATGTTTGACCACGCTCTTGGTGGCTGTGGGTGATGCAGCCTCTTGTCCCAAGATGGAGCAGGACACATCTGCCCCACATTAGGCTGCAGGCTGTAACCAGCTCCATGTTGATCCTGTTGCCGTCAGACTCCCCTTCTCTCTTCCCCAAGTCGCTGGTCCCACCACCTCCAGCCACCCCACTGCAATGTGGTCCTCATGCCCCCAGTGCTGATCCTGCCCCACATGTTATTGCGCTCTCTCCTAGCGCATCTTCAACCAGCAGTGAGGTGAAAGGAAAAGCAAAGAGCACACAGCTACAGGGAGGATTTTTTTCAAAGCCTGTGCTGGTCCCAGCTTCCCAGGCTAGGACAGGAGAGCCCCACATTACAAGTTCACAGCTCCTGGACATATGTGGGTGATTCCACAGCCTGCAGCTCCTCACACAAGTGTGGCAGCAGGACCTAGTGGCTTCAGCTGCCTCTGGAGCCAGGGTTGCTAGAGTCTCTCATAACCGGAGGAGTTCCTCTGGCAGCACATGGCTGTGAGCAGGCAGAAGATGAGGATGAGCATGATGGCCAGTAAAACCGTGGCTGCTATCCAGTTGCTTCTCTGGAGTCCTACAGCTCTCTGGGGAGTCTCTGATGGAATCATGTTGGTGAGGTTGAGCATGTAGCCCAGAGTCCAGCCCACGTCTACATTAGCGACCTGTGCAGACAGAGGAGGAAGAGGGATGTGAAAGGCTGCAAAGTACCATGCAAGCTGGAGAGCTAGAGAAGACCTTAGCTGTTGCAAAGGTCCTGCTCCACAGCCACTGTTTCTGTGCACTCTTTGGGCTGCAGATACCCTGTTAGTGAGACAAGCTGGGGGACACCATAAGTGGCCCAGGCCAGATGTCCCAGCCATGCCTGTGACGTAACTCCAGAGTTGCCGTGGCATGGACAGTTGGCCATGCTGCCCTGTTGTCTCCTGCTCCCACACCCAGGCGAGGCGGGGGCAGGGTGGGTGTGAGCCATTTCACAGCACAGAGCGTGGAAGCCGGGGGCTGCCGGGTGCTTTCCTACCTGCTGGACGAAGTGGATGTTAAGCCACGTCGTGCGGTTGAATTTGAAGCCTTGCAGGAGAAGGGTGAGGGCGTAGGAGCTGGCTGCGCAGGTGTCACGGAGGCAGGTCCCGTTCATGGTGGGGAACTCCTTCTGCAGCTGCAGAGGTGGAAGACAGGGGGCTGGAGCACGGAGTGGTGCTTGGTGCACCCACAGTGCAGCTGGGAGCAAGGATCTGGGAGTGCCTGGGCTTGGGGTGCAAGGAGGACGCGGGAGGCTGCAGGCTGCTCTCCCATCTCCCTGTCCAGAGATCTCCCAGTTCCCTCCAGCTGCTGTCTACACAGCAGAGGATGTGCTGCGATGAGCCCTCAGGCTGCCCAGCACCAGGCAAAACGTGGGCATGGGGCTGGCATCTCCTAGGCAGCATCTCACCGTCTTCCAGCTGCTGTTGCAGAATTGCCCAATGGTGGCATTGACCAAGCTCAGGGACAGTCCTCTGGTCAGGTTCAGCCAGTGAAAGGTGTGATAAAGCCCCGAAAAGGCCTGTGGGTGTTTAAGACCAAAGTCAGCAGGTTAGTGAAGCACCCAGGCCACTGTCACCCCCACCCCTCCCTCCAGATCCTCTGCAGGGGTCCCTCAGGCCACCACCCAGCACTGCAGGGAGACAGCTGCTGACCCACAGGGATGGAGCCCCTGGGACTGCTCCCCACACCAAAGGAGGTCGGTGCTGTGACAACAGAGGTCTGGGTCTGGCTGGCACACTGGGAGCACCCTGCGTGTCTCCATGCATGGAGCACATCCCATCTCCCAGGGCTGCCACTGTTTACACGTCTCTCCTACAGCATTTTTCCCGGGGCCATGGCCAACCTCTGGTGCCCCCAAACCCCACCACAGCCACAGGGATGGAGGCTCCTTACAAAGAACTGGCCCCGCACGGGCGGCTGATAAACCCCATTGAACCCGCACGTCCTGTTGGCCTCGCAGCTGAAGTTGAAGAGTTTCTGGATGGCGGTGCTGCACGCTGTTGGGTCCCCTGTCCCCGTCACCGTGAGGACCTCTGCAGGGCTGGGTGTGCTTGGTGCATGGACACAGGGACTGTCATAGAGTTCTGCCATGGTGACGTTCTCCTGGTATCCCGCGGGGTAGCAAGGGTGTGATACCTTCTGGGGAGACGGGCTGTCCTGGAGAGAGAAAGCTGTTAGCATCACCCTGGCACTGAGGATGAGGATGGAAAGGAGAGAAACAGCCCATGGGCAGTGCCTGTTCCCACACTCCCATGCAGGACACTAGTGTGCTGGCCTCCACCACCCAGGGGTCTTGTCCACAGGGTGCAGGCACAGAATCATGGGGACAAGCATGGCATGATCACACTGCGGTCAGGGGTCAGCTACAGCAATGGTCGCGTGCCCAAGGCCTTGGGCATTTGCACCATCTCCTGAGCATGGACCGTTTTGTCCCCTCTTCCTTTGTAGAGTCACCAAACTCCGGGGAGAGCCAAGGCTGAGAAGCCATTTGAGCAAAACCAAAATGGACACTGATTTCTCTTTGCGATGTGCTCTGGACGGGGTCTTTTCTCCATTCCAACCAGCACGAGCCAGCGCTGAGCCCTCACCCCACATCCAAGCTATGGCCATGAGAGTCCCCCTGTGCAGCAACAACACCTCTCCCATGCCCAGCGTCTACTGCTGAAGACCCGCATGTTCAGATTTCTACCCATAAAATCAATTTATTCATTACCATACCGGTGCTAAAACATCTCACTGGGTCTCCCCCAAACTCGGCGCACTCAGCAAGTCCATGTCTGGGTCCTTCCAGCCCTCTGTGACTGAGGCTGGGCTGACAAAGCCCCTCCATCAGGACAGAGATGGAGATCTGGTGGGAATGATGGTCCTGGGACAGTGGCTCCAGGCACCCACCATCCCGGCAGTGCCTGTGGTCAGGCATCCTGCTTTGGGATGTCCACCTCCATCTCAGCTCAATCCTCCTCTCTGCCATTGGGACGTTCCTGAGATGGCTCTTGCCATGGTGGCCATGTTGTATCCACCATCCTCACTGGGGTTTGCACAAAGGCACTGGGCCCAGCAGCTGTCACACCCAGTGGGTGCTACGTCCCCAGCTCATCGAGATCGGGGCTCAGGCTGCAGCACAGTAGAGCAAGGCTGGAGGTGGTTACCTGGTGTAAGGATGCTATCAGCATCTTCAGGGCTTGCTTTTGCCCATAGCAGAGGTAGCTGTGGGTGTAAATGGAGTAGTTGGCCCCATACAGCCTGAGGAGGGCTCTTGTACTGCTGTCGTCTATGGTGGTCCCAGGAAAGAACGTGATCTGGGTTGAAGCTCCACCAAGGTCCAGAGCTCCGACCACATCCTCTGCTGGTGGGTGGGTCCACTCGCCTGTGAAGGAGCACTGCCCAGCACCAGGAGTTACCCACAGGCACCCTGCACGGGGCAACCACAGGGCTACTGGCTTCCCAGCCCCGACCACAGCACAGCAGGGAGAGGGGACCCCCTCTGCCCTCTTCCGGAGCCTGCACCTTGACAAGCGTCTCCAGCAGGTAGTTGACGGTGATCCAGCCGAAGGAGCCCTCCTCGTTCCCTGTGAGGATCTGAGCTCCACGGAAGTCCACAGGGTACTCGCCAATGACCTTGGTGACCTCGGCGAAGACCTGCTCGGCCTTGGTGCTGTTCTGCTCCCTGCGCAGGGAAGGAGACAAACACCACGTGGTGGAGGAGACAATGGCTGGGGAGCTTTTGGAGCAGGGCTGACAGCAAGAGGCTGCTGTCTTCTGCAATGAGTGGGGCTTCTCACAGACGGGGCAAACCACCACATCCCCCAACTGCTGTGTTGGGAGTCACCCCAAAAATGCCACCTGAGCATCTGGGGAGGTTCATTAAAGCAAGTCTGGCAGAGGAGGATCATCCACCTCTGGAGCTGCTGCCAGGCTGGTGCTGGTGTGGGCTGGGGTATTCCCCATGGGCATGGCCAGCAGCTCTCTTGGACACCCCGCTGGGCTGCAGGCAGGGATGCTCTGCCCATCACCATGGCCAGCCCTGGCAGCAGCCCCCCATGCCCCCAGCCCCCCGTGTCCCCAGCCCCCGTCCCAGCCCCTGCCCCGGCTCCGCTGCAGAAACACGTGCTGGGGAGGGGTCGGGGGTGCGCAGNGCTGGCGATGCCGGGTCCTGCAAGAGGGCACCCTGGGATGGCGGGAGCTCCATGGCACCCGGGAGGGACAGGACAACAGGGGACATGTCCACCCGTCCCCCAAGCCCAGGGAGCTGCTTGGATCTCCTTGGTAATACCCAGATGTCCCAGTCACAGCCCAGAACTCTGCTGTGTTTGGTGCTGTACAGATCCCAAAATGAAAACTGCTGACCCAAAGAGCAGTTCGGAACCGCTTACAAAAAAACCAGCAGAAACACAGCAGTAGTTAGGGACTTCTGAAGAGCTCTTAGGAGGCCCCGTGGGAACACGAAGCTGCATGTTCCAAAAGAAGCTGTGAAGAGATGTTGTGGGAAGAAGAGCCAAGGAAGTGATTGCACAGGAGAAGGAGCAAACTCTGCACATCCAGTGTCTCAAGCTGTGGGTTAGTGCACAACCACCAGCGGCAAGACTGGACTGGTTCCAGGAACCATGCAAACTGGAGGCCAAATTCCTTATCCACCTCCAGATCCCAAATTCCTTACCCACCTCCAGATCCCCCAAATTCTGTAGGGTCCCTAAGGTGCAAACTATCCCCCAACACTTTCCTTTGGCTTTTCCACCAGGCCCAGCACAGGCTGAAAGAGTCAGATGGCCAAGGACGCTGTGAGGCTGGGACTGCCATCCAGGAGGCTGGGAGAGATGGACGGACACATCCCGGCACACTCACCATCCACGGTGCAGACGTCCACCTGGGAGACGATGCCGGTGCCGTTCTCCTTGTCCGCAGGCCACCGGTAGATGTAGAGAGCCGTGTGCGTGGAGCCGGCGTCAAACACCAGCCCGTACTGGGGGAGGCAGAGGGGACCCGGGGTCACACCACGCTCGGGGTTGCACCAAGGGCCACAGGGCTTTCTGAGAGCTTCTGCTTTCGCTTCCCGTGCGTGAATGCGAGCCGCACAGATCTGCGTGTCCGGCCGCCCTTTAGCAGCCCTGCCCAACCTCCGGCCCCCCCCGATTCAGCCTTTGGACGGAGTTACAGCTCAGAAAGAGAGGAGGTGCAGGTCAGCAGAGCAGGGAGACATCCAGGCATGTCCCAGAGGGCTCGGGCTGCCAAAGCTGCTCCAGGACCTTCAGGAGTGGCAAATCTCACAACCCCTGGCTATTTTTTAATAGTCTGCAAAAACCAGCAGGAAGCAACGGGGTGGGGAGAGGTGCAAACCCACCACCCGCTTCCAAGAGCCTGAAAACGGAGCAGGGCGAGCGCCTGCGGTGGCAAAGGCAGCAGCCCCAGGAGGAGGGCTGCTCTTCTCTCTCCTTTCTGCCCAGGGAGCCAGGACCGTGGTTTCGGCGGGTGGCTGAGCTGCCCAGTGCTGCCCTGGTTAGGCTCAGCCCGGAAAAGCTTGGCTGGTCATGGGAAGACTGGCAAGCGGAGAGGGAGGCAGGGCGGATGGAAGGCCGGGGGCGCGGGGGCTGGTGGCCCTTCCCGGGCTCCCGCGGGCCCCACCGGGCACCTACTTTGTTCCTCGTCGGAAGGGCAACGTCCCCCGTCAGCGTGAGCACCAGGAGGAAGACAGCCACGGCCAGCAGCCCCAGCACGGCCACCGAGCTCCAGCCCAGCGCCCTGAGCGGCCGCGTCTGCATCCCGGCTGCTGCGGGGAGGGAGGGATGCTCTGCGCACGGGCACCCGGCGGTCCCGTCCCGCAGCGACCCCC
>VZZY01011264.1:194192-220824 GCA_013400335.1 Eurystomus gularis | reverse complement strand
TGGGCCGGGGGGGCAGAGGGGCACGGGGGGGATGAGGACAGGGCATGGGGGTACTGCTGAGCCCCAGTGCGGGTGGGAGGGGTGGGAGGCAGGGGAGCACGCTGCCTGGCAGAGATGCTCCCTCCGGGCGTGCGGCTTCATCCTCTTTCTTATAACTGTAAGAGCCCTTTTGACTTTCAAATCCCAACTGCACATAGTGAAGCAGTCAGCTTCCTGTTTTCCCAAGGCACAGGCGATTTAGATCCAGCAGTGCCTCTGAGCCCCTTTCCTCATGGGTGTTGAGGTCCCCTCTGTCTATCCCAGTGAGGGATGCTGCAAGGTGCGAGACATCCCACCAGTGTTCGTAGAGCATCTCAGTGCACCCAGTTGTGCGCAAACACATGCAACAGCAGCCTAAGCTCTGGGCACAGCTGTGAGCTTTCCACCTGTCGAAATGTCCAGGCATTGCTCCTCACGGCACCGTGCAGCAAGGTGCCTCTTCTTCAGCTCTGGAGGCATCACCACCCCGCTCTGGTCCCTGCTGCTCCAGGGAATGTGCCATGTATGGCAGCAGGAATCAGTATTGACCAGCTCCGAGGTGCCACCAAAAGACTGAGCAGATCAACCACATCTCTTGGCTTCTTTACCACCCGCTGGACTCCATCCCCACTCCCTGCTTTCCTCCCTGGGCCTCACCGGCTCTGTGCTGCCTTCGGATGTTCACAGAATCACGGGATGGTAGGGTTTGGAAGGGACCTCTGGAGATCTAGTCCAAGCCCCCTGCCAAAGCAGGTTCACCTATGGCAGGTTACGCAGGAGTGTGTCAAGGTGGGTTCTGAAAGTCTCCGGAGTTACCTCCTGCCCAGTCAAAATGGAAATTAGTCCCCACCAGAGCAGGCGGAGCCCATTTCCCACTCCCTCCCGTGTGCAGGATGGTGTAATTTATCCCCATTTCGTATTGTTCCATGGTGCCTGGGACAGAATCTTGAAGGATGTGGGCTGGGCTGGGGACTTTTGCCATGGCTGTGTTACCTGGAGCATGGGAATCACATCCCAACGACACAGTGATCTGGGGAAGCTCCAGTAGGGCTGAGAGGACTGGAGAGGTGACAATATAACCATTCATAAGCTGCTTCCGTATGCTCTCTTCTGACCATAGCCACCATATGGGAGAGGCTCCTGGCTGTAGGATAAGGTCTGATAAGGGTTTCCTGTAGTTCCATGTCCCATGACATGGCCCAGAAGAGAACAGCTGCTATCCATCATGACACATCTCATGTCACACGGGAGATTGATCACCTGCGTTTGGGTGATGCTGACTCCAAAACAGGAACTAACATCTCCCTTCACCTTGCCAAAGGTCTTTCCTCTCCTATTCAAGCCACCCACCTGGCCTGGCCAAAGGCCGTGGGGGTCTCTGTGGTTTTGTGCACTCACAGGAGAGTTGTGTAGCACCCAGGTGTTCCCTCAAAGCACCGGCTGGGTTGAATCACTTTTCTAAGCTGTGTCCAGAGCTCTTGGGGCACCCACTGATGGGCTGGAGTCTGGCTGGCAGCCTAACACCAAGGATAGGTGGCAGCCTGGTGTGCTGTTTGTGTGGCTGGTGGCACGGAGCAGGGCAGTGCAGGAGGAGGAGGGAGAGCTGGGCATTTAGAAAAGCTCATCCAGACCAGCCGTGGGGTGCTGAGCAGGTGGACTTGTCAGCGGCTATGTGCCAAGGCTGTTGTGGGCAAGCAGACCCTTTGGCTTTGCTTCTCTGCTGCAGGTTCTTACTGATGCCTCAGGGCTGATTCTGCTGGGGGCTGAGCTCTGGCTGGATGTGCAGGAGGTGCAGGACCTGCTCTGGTCCCCAAGGGCTTCTCCACGCCCCACTGGCCTTGCCTGCCCGCGCAAAGCTATCGCTGTTGGCACACCAGCTTGGCTACAGGGCTATGTGTGCCCAGATTGGCAGGAGCTTTCTGCCTCTGCCCTTCTGCCTGCCCTTGGGGCTGCAGGAGAGGTTGGGGGTCACTTGCAGGCAAGGACACTGTCCCTGTGTGCCTTCTTGCCTGATGTGGCATCACTAGGAGCCGAGAAGAGCTGGACCAGGCAGGAGACATGTGGCTGGAGGTGCGGTTCCCTTGCTGGGAGTAGAGAGGACCCTCTCAGGGACAACAGATGTGATCTGATGGTCCCAAGTCTTGTGGGATGGGTTTTGCAAGGGTGAAAGGCATGGTGGCAGCATGTGGGTGCTTTGAGGGCTCTGCACCCCAGAGGGAGTGGCCACACTGGGAACCTGCCAGGGCATGGTCCTGCTCCCCTACTGGGACTCCTGCTAGCCACTGCTGTGCTTCCCCCAGTGATGCTGCTGGGAAGGGAGATGTTTACCTGCCACCCAGCCGGTGGTTTGAGCAGGGCGGAGGGATGGGGTCCAGGCTGTGTGCAGAGAGGGACTTGAAGGGCTGCAGTTGAGAAGGCGGGGCTGAAAAAGCCATGCTGAAAGTCCTGCAGGGAGGGAGTGCTCAGAAGGAAAGGGTGTTTCAGCCCTGAGCCTGCCAAGAGCTTCCCGTAAGAGCAGCCATGCACTGGAGAACAGCTTCTGTAGGTAGGGAAGGGAAGAGTCCCATCTTGACAGCTTCCATTTCCATCTGTGAGATTTGCATTACAAAACTGGCTTTGCAAGCGCAGAAGTGTGAGCTGAGGGCTGGGGCTGTTCTTGCAGGTTGGAGGAGGAATGGACTACAAAGCCAAGGCCGTTGCGGGTCTCCTGGCAGCCACCTGTGTCTTCAGCATCATCGCCCTCATTCTGAGTGTTGTGAATGTGAAGGACGTGTTTCTGCCTCCCAGCACCAAGGTAGGGTCCTTGGGAGGAGCTCGCTTGGGTGCTGGCTGCCCCTTGGTGCAGGATTTTCCCCAGGTTTCAGGCAGGCTGTGCTCTTTGTCACTGAGATGGGGACAAACTCCCACGCAGGCTGGCATGCCAGGTGGGTCTAGCAGAGTTTGGTCACGGTGACTGGCCCTGCATACATCCTTTCCATCCCATAGCATTGCCAGCTCACAGGGCAGGTGATGGAGCCTTGTCCCCACTAGGGCTGGTGCAGTGCCACAGGGCTTTCCCTGCTCTGCTGACACTCTTCCTTTGGCCACTCGAGGTTCCCTGGCCACCAGGAGCTTTGTTGGCTCTCCTGGAGCTCCCCTTGCTCTGCAGTGGGTGAAGCTGCTCTGCTGACCCCGGGTCCCCTCTGCCTCCCCCAGTACGGGCTGGTGTTTGACGCCGGCTCCACGCACACGGCTCTCTACATCTACCGGTGGCCTGCGGACAAGGAGAACGGCACCGGCATCGTCTCCCAGGTGGACGTCTGCACCGTGGATGGTGAGTGTGCCAGGATGTGTCCGTCCATCTCCCCTGCCCTTGCTCAGCTGGGGATGCTGGTGCTGGCCAGCCCCCATACATGCCTGGGGGGCTGTCCCCCAGCGCCAGGGTGAGTTGGATGGTTCATGCCAGGCGTGGTAAAGGGTCAATTATCCCAAAGAGCATTTATTTATTGGGAATTAATAAATACACATAGGGGCATTTATTCCTATTGCAAAGGTGCTGTCAGGCTTTGGCACAAGCCTGGTGTCTCTGCAGGAAAGGCTCGCAAGGGGAGGAAGAGTCAGCTAAATGGTACATGGGGCTGAGGCTGGCAAAGGCCACCAGGCCAGGGCAGAGGTGCCTGAGCAGGGGCTGGGAGGGCTCAGAGCTCACCTCGACCTCAAATCCAGGCTCTGCGGTGGTGCCGTGGCAGTTACTGGTTAACTGCAAAGGTCTGGCAGAGGGCAAAGTGTAAGGGAGAGAGTGTGTGGACTAATGGTGATAATGGTGTGCAAACCTTGGGGGAAGATAAATAGTGGCATTTCCAGCCCAGAGCCTGTTCCTACCCAGCACAGGACCACGCCGGGTGCTCAGATCTGGTGCCAGCCTCTAACAAACCGAACTCAAACAAGCCATGCAGAGGGCACCTCTGCGTGCGCGTATCAGCTCCTGCTCCGCGCGCCCTCCCAGCCAGACAAAGGAGAGCTGGCCCCTTCCCAGGGAAACAAGGAACCGCTGTTTGTCCCCGAAGCCTGTGGGACCAGCTGGCTGCCTTCGGGCTGCTCAGCCTCCCTGGGATTAAGTGTGTGCTTGGCATTGCTGTGTCCAGAGCAGGAATTGGCCGCACGCTCCACCAGGGTGCTGTGGCCATGACCGTGGCCATGGACCATGTGCTGCCTCCAGGCCAGCCGTCTCTGAACCCTTGGCAAGCGCGGGTACAGGGGGAAAACCCCCGGGGGGTTTCTGGGTGGACATGTCCCCTGTTGTCCTGTCCCTCCCGGGTGCCATGGAGCTCCCGCCATCCCAGGGTGCCCTCTTGCAGGACCCGGCATCTCCAGCTATGCCGATGACCCCGCTGGAGCTGGAGCCAGCCTGAAGCCCTGCCTGGACAAGGCCATGAAGATAGTCCCAGCAGAGCAGCAGCAGGAGACCCCCACCTACCTGGGGGCCACAGCGGGCATGCGGCTGCTGAGGTACCGGCACTGCCCAGAGCTGCGCACCCCCGACCCCTCCCCAGCACGTGTTTCTGCAGCGGAGCCGGGGCAGGGGCTGGGACGGGGGCTGGGGACACGGGGGACTGGGGGCATGGGGGGCTGCTGCCAGGTCTGGCCGTGGTGATGGGCAGAGCATCCCTGCCTGCAGTCCAGCGGGGTGTCCAAGAGGGCTGCTCTCTTGAGAAACCCCCCAGTTGTCGTGGATTAACCCCAGCCAGCAGCTGAGCACCTCACAGGTTCTCACTCACTCCTCCCATGGTGGGAAGAGGAGGAGAATCTGAAAAAAAGAAGTCAACCTCATGGACTGAGCTAAGAACAGTTTAATAACTCAAATGAAAAATACTAATAATGAAAATTAAAATGAACATAGCAAAAAGAGAGAGAAATATGAATATAGCAAAAAGATACATCAAGCCCAGGAAAGGACAAGTGATGCACATGCAGTTGTTCACCCCACGCTGACCGATGCCCGAGCAGAAATCCGCCCCCCATTTTATACACCAAGCATGGAACATCCCTCTGGCTAGGGGGGTCAGCTCTCCTGGCCACACTCCCTCCCAGCTTCTCATGCTCCTCCTCACTGGCAGAGGATGAGAAACTGGAAAATCCTGAACTTAGCATAAGCACTACTTATCAACAGCTAAAACATCCGTGTATTATCGACATTGTTCTTAGACTAAATCCAAACCACAACACGGAACCACCTACTGGGAAGAAAATTAACCATGTCCCAGATGAAACCAGGACACCAGCCCACTCCAGCACCAGCCTGGCAGCAGCCCCAGAGGTGGATGAACCTCCTCTGCCAGACATGCACTAATTAGCCTTCCCACATGCTCAGGCAGAGCCCGCAGGGAGCATTTTTGGGGAGACTCCCAACGTAGCAGTTGAGCCCTGCTCCAAAAGCTCCCCAGCCATTGTCTCCTCCACCACGTGGTGTTTGTCTC
Organism: Eurystomus gularis; assembly: GCA_013400335.1. Lineage (NCBI taxonomy): Eukaryota > Metazoa > Chordata > Aves > Coraciiformes > Coraciidae > Eurystomus > Eurystomus gularis. The sequence goes on along the minus strand of VZZY01011264.1, from coordinate 215,350 downwards.
CTTCCCTGCGCAGGGAGCAGAACAGCACCAAGGCCGAGCAGGTCTTTGCCGAGGTCACCAAGGTCATTGGCGAGTACCCTGTGGACTTCCGCGGAGCTCGGATCCTCACAGGGAACGAGGAGGGCTCCTTTGGCTGGATCACCGTCAACTACCTGCTGGAGACGCTTGTCAAGGTGTGAGCTGGGGAGAGGACAGAGGGGTGAGCTGTGCCTATATGCCTGTCTGAGCTTCAGCCAAGTTTCTTTATTCCCAGAAGAGAGAAAAATGTTGGTTTAGGGCACTAGCCACCCAAAGAAATGTAGCCTGTGGTTATGAACTGCAGATTCAACTCCACTGCTGCGATTAACAGGACCCAGGGTCTTTGTGTCCTGCTCAGCCTGGCCCTGTGCTCTCCACTTCCAAGAGGGTTGATTTTGGTATTGCAGGGATGCAGCAATATCAGCCCCTAGATGAAAGTGTTGGTCTTTCCCTCCTCCAAGTCTCTGGGTCCCAGCTGATGCGCAGCAGCCAAGGGGCCAGACCTCAGTGCTACATGGAGATCTATGTAGGCAGGAAGGAGTTAAACAGTGAGATGGGATGTGGAAGGTCACTCAGGGGCTTCTGAACCCACAAAACCTTGAGGGAAGGGACAGGGACTGTGACTCCCTCCAGTTCAGACTAACGCTTGCTGTCTTATTGGGCCAGTTTTCCTTTGCAGAGAAATGGGAACATCCACAGCACACCGAGGTTCTTGGAGCTCTGGACCTTGGAGGTGCCTCAACACAAATAACCTTCAAGCCTGGAGTCACCATTGAGGACAAGAACACCTCTGTCTTCTTCAGGCTGTATGGCACCAACTACTCGCTCTACACCCACAGCTACCTCTGCTATGGGCAGACACAGGCCTTGAAGAGGCTACTGGCAGATCTCCACCAGGTACCGCAGCTGCTGGTCACCAGGATCTGCTCAACCATTTCCCATTGCCATGAAAAATGTCTTCTAGAAGTTTTGGACATGCCGGTGGAAAAAGTGTTAGGGAATTGGGAATTTTCACTAATTCAAAAACCTGGGAGAGGATTCAGTTTTATCTGCTGAGCCTCCACTCATCTGGGTAGAAGGTGGTGGTGGTTCCCTGCCAGGCATCCCTTCTTCCCTAATGTTGACATGCAAAGGCATTTTTCACCATTTCCCAAGCCCAGCTGTATCCAGGTTCTTCCCTGTCCCTACTCACTCACCCTTCCTCAGTTTCCGCCCAGAGGGAGGATTCCCAGCACACCTCCTGCACACTCCCCCACTGCGCAGTGTCCTCCTGTCTCGCCTCGGGCAGAGCCCACAGCCCAGCGCTGTGGGAGACGCGGATGCTGGGGAAGCGAGCACGTGGGATACATTTGTGATCCTTACTGGGCTAGGGCCTGGAAGGTGCAGTGGGGCCAGAGCGAGTGCTGAGAGCAACAAGCCCTCTGTGCAGGTGAGGAGCACGTGCTGCTCCGGCTGCTCGTTACCATCCCCGCAGAAGCACAGGCTGGCAGCAGCGTTGCCACCCCAGCACGGCTCAGTGGTGGGGCCGACAGCAGGACCAGCAAAAGCTGTGGACAGGTTTGTCCTGCAAAAGGCGTATCCTGCTTCTCCTCAAATCCTCCTAGGGTCTAGACCTTACTTCTTGGGAATGTCCAAGGAGACAGGATGGGTTGTGGGCCAGGGTCTCACTGGCATCCCACCCTGAGCCCCACTAATGGCTCCCACTCCCTCCAGGACAGCCTGTCTCCCCAGAAGATATCACACCCTTGCTACCCCGCGGGATACCAGGAGAACGTCACCATGGCAGAACTCTATGACAGTCCCTGTGTCCATGCACCAAGCACACCCAGCCCTGCAGAGGTCCTCACGGTGACGGGGACAGGGGACCCAACAGCGTGCAGCACCGCCATCCAGAAACTCTTCAACTTCAGCTGCGAGGCCAACAGGACGTGCGGGTTCAATGGGGTTTATCAGCCACCCGTGCGGGGCCAGTTCTTTGTAAGGAGCCTCCATCCCCATAGGATGGTGGGGAGGAGGAGGGTGGGTCTCTGTCCTTGGTTGTGGGAAGGGGTGGGGAGAGAGGGGACCCCTTAACTGGTCCCATCTGCAAACCTCTTCTCCTAAGCTGGGAGTTAGCTTCTGCCTCCTGCGATGGTCCAGGCTTCCCTGAGGGAACCGGGAAGATCTTGTCCCAGGGAGCAAGTCTGAGCTAGCTCAGAGTGTGAGCAGCAGCCCCATGGTTTGTCAACCAGCTCCAGGACTTTCTAGTAGACCATCAAGTGGATGCTGAATCCTTGGAATTACAGGGGACTCTCCTCCGGCAAGAAGGGGCCCCTGGGTCTTTTTTTGGGGGTGAGGAAGGAGATGGAGCTTTTACCATCTCCCCTTATCCCCTAGGCCTTTGCTGGGTTCTACTACACCTTCAGCTTCCTGAACCTGACCAGCCAGCAGTCTCTAAAGAGCATCAGCTCCACGGTCCAGACCTTCTGCGAGAAGCGCTGGATAGAGGTGAGAGCCCTGTGAGGGGCAGCAAGGAGACCTGTGCTTGTCCTGTCCCACGTCTCTGCCTAGGAAGCACACGTCCTGCTCCTCCCTGCGCTGGGGAGGGTTTCTGAGCATCTGTTTCATTCCCCATTGCACCGTGTCCCCTGATGGCCTCACAGCTGGTGGAGACCTTCCCGCGGGATAAGAAGTACCTGCACACCTACTGCCCTGTGGCGATGTACATCTTGACGCTGCTGCTCAATGGCTACAAGTTCGATGAGGAGACATGGAGCAGCATCCACTTCAGCCGGCAGGTAAACACCCCGCAGGGCAGCGGGAGCAGGCAGCTGCAGCCACATCACTGCCCTGGCCTGGAGACATGGTCAGGAGCAGCACCCCTGGAGTCCTCTGCACCACAAATGGGTCCCAGCTACCCAGTGATCCCAGCACAGCTTCACCCTTTCTTACCCCTCCCCAAACCTCTGGTGCCAGCTTCTCACTTACCCTGGTGTGAACATAACTTTCAGGGGGTCAGAGAACTGCAGAGCAGGATTTGGCCACTTTGGTCTCTGATGTTGGGCAGAATTGACTTGAGCATCATTTCAAGTCTTATGAGGAATGGCTGAGGGACCTGGGGTTGTTGAGCCTGGAGAAAAGGAGGCTCAGGGGAGACCTGGCTCTCAACAGCTCCCTGAAAGGAGGTTGGAGCCAGGTGGGGGTTGGTTTCTTCTCACAAGTAACAAGTAATAGGACAAGAGGAAACAGCCTCAAGTTGCACCAGGGGAGGTTTAGGTTGGATGTTAGGAACAATTTATTCACTGAAAGGGTTGTCAGGCAGTGGAACAGGCTGCCCAGGGCAGTGGTTGAATCACCATCCCTGGAGGGGTTTAAAAGCCCTGTAGATGTGGTGTGAGGGACATAGTTTAGCAGTGGACTTGGTACAGTAGGGTTATGGTTGGACTGGATGATCTTAAAGGACTTTCCCAACCCAAATGATTCTATGATCAGAGAGGCGATGGTGGCCCCATAACCCATTTGAATCAGAATATGCCCAAATGGAGGAGGAAAGCTCAGTTCCAAAATTATGTGCAGGTCACAGAGGCACATCTGGACCAGAGCCATTATCCATGTCCAGCTGCCCCTTAGCCCTTGGGAAGGGGGGACAGGAAAGCTCTCTGTGTAACTGGTGCCAGTAAGCTTGGTTTCATCGTGACCAGGTCCACATGTGAAACCACAGCTGGGACAGCTCATGGGAGAGGTTCCCACCAGTCTCTTGCACCAAAGCTACTGGTGCCTGGGAGAGGCGCTTTTGGATGATCTCCTCTGCTCTCTCACCTCAGGCAGCAAACACGGACATCGGATGGACGCTGGGCTTCATGCTGAACTTCACCAACATGATCCCCACAGAGGCTCTGGAACATGTCAAGGGGCACCAGCCTAGTCTGTGGGCAGGTGCTGTCTCCTTCATTGTGCTGGCCATAGTGGCAGGCCTGGTGGCTGTTTTCCTCCAGTGTTTCTGGAAAACCAAGTAGCTGCCAGCCTCTCGGCTAGAGGAATCCTGCCCACTAAACCAGGCAGGGACGTGGTGCAAAAAAAGGTGGAAAGGGAAGATGAATGAGGGCATTAGACCCACCTCCATTGCTCAGGAGGTCTAATTAGGTCATCTCTGTAAAGACATCAAAGGGAAAAAGGTGTCTTCAATCCTCTAAGTACCTCCAAGAGGAAAAGAGTCCTTTAATCTGGCTGAGAAAAGCTGACTGAGACTTGGTGGCTAGATGAAGCCAGATAAATTCAAACTAGAAATAAAATCCACTTTGTTTTTCAAATGTGGAAGTCACTAACCAGCCTAGCCCCGTTCTCTTGGCACTTCCAGTCCTGCTGGGCTGCTCTCCCAACAGCCACGGGAGGCAACTGGTGATGGAGAGCAGTGGTGGCCACCTAAACTCTGGGAGGGATGACCTTATGTGTATCCCGCCCAGTGCACTATGTGCAAGATTTCTGTGGTATGTTACAGAATATCTTCCCAAAGACAGTCAGCTGTCTTCAAAAATATTTACTGGTGTATCTCAGCAGAAAAATACAAGTGGAAGCTGATTTAAGAGCTGCCAACTCTGGCTCAGGGTTTATTTTATATTCAAGTTACACAGCCCAGCTTTGTCAGACACCAAATCCAGAGCAGGTTCCATCTCCAGGCACTTGAGTGTTTTTAGATCAGCAGAGCCCAGCACAGCTAAGCTGCAGGAACTGGACAATCCTTCCAGGTCCAGCCACCAGCCCAGCGCCAGCTGCCCAGCCAGCCTTCTCCCCAGCCTCTCCAAGGCTCTGCCAAAGCCTGGGGCTAGTCTGAGCAGGGGTGTTTCCACAACTGCCTCTGTGCTGCAAGACCCCTGCCCACGCAGTGTGAAGTAGTAACATCCAGGCAGGACTTCAGGGCTTAAGAAAAGAACCAAAGGCATCTGGGCTGAGGAACGATCAGAGCCCTTTGGCTGTGGCAGATCCATGGGGTATTTGCTGTGGAAGATGATACATGGTGGTCCTAACCCAAGGTGCTATCCCATATATCCCACTGCAAACTGGTTACAAAAGCCTTTTGAAAGAGAGACAAGGATACGTGACCCAAGAGCATGGGGGACGGGGCTCTGCCTCCTGCTCCCAGCCGGCTATCCTTGGCTTCATTAGAGTGAGGCTCAGCCTTCCCAGCCTGAACTTGAGTAACACTAAAGGGACAGAGGGTGAAGATCTCCATCCAGAGGAACCTCTTCCCACCCAGTGTGAGCCCCTGAGGCCTGAGCTGCCACATGGACATTTCTCGTACCCAAACACCAGATCCCCCCTCTCTTTGCCCTGTACAAGCACATTTTGGGCAGTGTGAGCACAGAGGTAAAAAGGCCAGCTCTGGGAACAGGCTGTAGAACATGCTGCCAGACTGCTGAACTGACCCCATGGGATCCCTGAGGGGGGACATCCCCCGACCAGGTCCAGCAGAGCTCCTGGCTGTGCTGGCTGTGCCCCGAATGGGCTGGGACTGGTGTCTCCACCTCCGGGAGACGGTGCAGTCGAGCAGGAGAAGGCTCCTGTTCACTATAGTGAGGCAGCACCACAACTGGTCTGGGTGGCAAAGCACTTGGGGAAGATGCCAGTCTTGCCATTGCAGCGCCCTTCGAGCCAGTCCTCATTCACTGGGGAAACACAAAGGAGCAGGATGAGCCCTGGCCCATATCAGTGGGGTTAGCGAGTTTTCACGGCTGGGATTTCATGCTGGGCAAAACCCAGTGCAAGCCTGTACCTCCTGAGAGTATGAGCCTGAGACAGCACTGGAGAGGCCATCTACTCCCCAGCCCCTCCCTGCCCCAGTACAAGCCTGCAGACAGGACTGGAGAGCTACCTTCAGAGAGAATATCCAGCACATCTCCCTTGCTGAACTCCAGGTCGCCCGGCCCTTGTGCCAGGTAAGAGTGCTGAGCCAGCATCTGGTACAGGACGGGTCTGCCCGAGTGGGAGTCCGAGTCCTACAGGAGAAAGTCAGCGTGGAGGTTGCAAAGTAGAGCAGAGATTTGAGTCTAGCACCGCAGAGAAGCTTGTCACAGCTCACATACCTGGCAGCAGAGCGTCAGCCTGCCATCTGTCAGCTGCTGCCACATCTTCCCTAGATCCTCCTCTCCCAAAACTGCACCCAGGTCTTTGCCATCTGGAAGCCTGTAGCTGCAAGAGTTCATTAACACAGGTCAAATCTGCTCACTTAAAGCCAAACTTTGAGGCAAGCTCTCTACCATCTTCAGTCTTCAAAGTCCCCTTTGTCAGCCAGCTCTGAGCTTGTCACCTTGCACAGTGACACAGGGCCACCCTGCATGCGCAGCGGGCAGAAACGGCAGGGCTGGGGAGTGACACTATCACCTCCTCACACATGCACTTGAGGGAAGATCCCAAACCCTCCTGGCTATGCTGACCGTGTCCCCAGGGCTCTCACACTCAGGGAGACCTCACCTCAGGACCAGCTCCCACATTGCTCTGCATTGATCCTGGTGCTGTGCTGCCCAGGCTGCCCAGGGAAGTGGTGGAGTCACCATCCCTGGCGGTGTTCAAAAAACGAACAGATGTGGTGCTTCAGGACATGGTCTAGTGGTCAGGGAGATGTTGGGATGAAGGTTGGACTTGATGATCCTAGAAGTCTTTTCCAACCTAAATGATTCTGTGATTCTATGATTCTAATGTATCTCAAAGGCTGAGCTTAGCAGGAGAAAACCCAGTTACAGTGGCTGCATCTGCACAGAGTTCTTCCTTCTGTCTCCTCATTTTCTGACCATGTTACAGCTTCCTGGGGAAGACCCTTTGGGCCTGCAAAGCCCACGGAGCACACGCTGTTCTCCAAACGAAAAGCCACAGTAATGTTATCCCTGCAGGGAAGGTTATGGGCTCACACCTTTGCTGAATCTCTTGCTAGAGCACTGTGACACCAAGGAGATGTTCCCAGGAGACCAGATGCAGGTCTGTATCCTCAGGGGAGTGCACTGAGGGTGCCGGAGAGCCCGGCTGTGCCGCAGCGTACCTACCTCAGCTTCCCGCGCTCTGCCTGCTGACCAAAGCGCTCCCTCAGCAGAGCCCGCAGGTCCAGCAGAGATGGCACCTCGCCTGCCCTCACCACCACAGTGCACTCACAACGCGCTCTCAGCACAACAGGTCTGTCCGCACTGGATGAAGCTTCTGCGCAGGTTGGTGGGATCTGCTGAGAGATGCGGCACCAGAAACAGCTTGGTTACTCAGGACAATAGAGGTGGCACTTCGAGACATGGTCTAGGGGTCAGGGAGATGTTGGACGAAGGTTGGACTGGATGATCCTTGAGGTCTTTTCCAACCTAAATGATTCTATGATTCTATGACTCTCATGTCAAGAGAGGTGGCACAGACACAACCCCACAGCTCAGTGCTACCATGGGATGGTATAGAAGCATCAAAATGCAGATCTGAATTTCAGAGGAACTACAGATTCAAAGCCTGGGATCAAATGTTCCTTCCATAACCCAGGAATCCTGTTTCTGGGTCCAACTGCACAGGTACCTCCCAACCCCAAACCTGTATGAGCAGGGCCCCAATTCATCCAGCCAGCGAGAGAGGTGTGGCCAAGTCCCCACGTTCTGCTGCCTCATGCCAGGTACGGCTGACAAAAAATGGCTCAAAAGCCCTACCAAGAGGGGTGGCAAAGACAAAGGGAGCAGAGCTGATCTGTAGCTGGCACTGCCGGAGAGGTGCTGTCCCCAGGTGGACACAGGAGCAGTTCCAGCTCCATCACACACAGTGGCTGGTAAGGACATGGAGATGCATCAGAGGCCATCACCCCAGAAGAACAGAAATATGATTGATGGGGGCAGAAAATGCCACACAGGAGGAGGGGGGAAGGGACAGCAGGTAGTTCAAAGACAGCTCTCTTGCAAAATGGGCTGTAAAGCACGTGCCTGAGAACACTGCTGTGTCTGGGGCTCTTGGCTCCTTGGGGGCACTGCCCTGGCAAGACTCAACCTTGTGCTGCCTCACAAAATTGTATGGTCACAAACTTGGGAGTTGTGGAGGAAAGATCACTTGGGAGCCTCTCTTTGGAATAGGAAAATGGGCAGAGGATTTTAGAGGATCTGGCCATGAATCCAGCACTTTCCACAGCCTTGATCTCTTCAGGCTGTAGCAGTTTGGGCTTGTAAATCACCTTACCTTGAAGTCCGTTTGAGCACCAGCATCATTTGCAGAGGCATTTTCTCCCCCAGGAGATTCTGCAGAAAAAACAGGAACAGAGGAACTCTGCAGTCAGCTCTTCCACAACCTGCTAGCTCACAGGCAGCCATGGCTGCGGTGGGCAACCGGCCTCCCCACGCACCCCTAAAGCAGGGGGGGTTCATATGTAACACCCTCAGAGGTCCCTGGCCCGGGGGACTACCTGATTTCTGCTTCATATGGAGTCGGCTGGGAGGCACCTGGGCAGGAGGGAGGGGAATCCCATCGCTGATCTTCTGCAACAGAACATCAGAAAGGAGTGAGCAGAAGACACCAGAGATTGGGCAAGGCCGGTGGGCCTGGCAGGCTCCACAGCCGGTGACAAATTTCTGGGTGTAACTCCAGAGAGAGGCCCAGGAAGACACGCTCATTAAATGGCTGGATGAGGTGGAGCACTCAGGTGATGGTCTCTGTATCTCTCCTGGGTAGCAGGGGTGATGAGAGGTTTGGTGGGACACTGCCTTCACCCCCTACATCTAGGTGGGTTTGTGCTGGAGCAGAGGGAGGCTGCACATGCTGCGCTGAAGGCTCTCCCCATCATCTGCCAACAAACCCAGCCAAGCTCGGGATGGTCACAGTGAAATATCCATGGAGCAAATGCCCAAGTGCATGCTATGATCAGGGGTTCATCTGGAGGAGAAAAATCACGGGAACCTCAGAACAACCATGCGCTTCAAAAGGCTCTCACAGGAAACAGGGGTCTGGGTTGCACCTTTGGGCACACGGTACAGATGGAGATGGTGGCATCATGTGTAGATATGCCTGTGGTGGAGATGGGAGATGAAGGAAGTCAAAGGTGAGAGTTTAGGTGCATGGCCTCAAAGCAAAGAGCGGTGCCTCTTTAAGATACTACTGTCCCACCACAGGCGATTAACTTGCTCTGCTCTGCGGGTGAACTAGAACATGGGAGCACTCCTCACACGCTTCTGTGCTCCATCTAGTGGCTACAGACATCATGGGAGCAAGTTGGATGAGCATGTGCCTCAAGCCCTCAAACTCATCAGTGTGTTCCAGTGCTCAACAGGTTACAGTGGGTCAGGAGAGCCGTGGCAGCTGCTCATCTTTGTGTGTTCCATCAGCCCAGGGAAGATAAGAGATAACAAAACCTACATCAGCTTGTGATGTGAGCTACAGTGGCTTGGCTTTATGTCCAAGCGCCCAGATCTTGCTGTAAAGAGATCTGACATATATAAAAAAATACGCATTCTTCCTGCTCTTAACTCTTCCATTGCTCCTGTTCAGGACCATTTGGTCTTCAGTCAAGGTGTCTCAGTGTTTCACACTCTGTTTCTCTTACACAGTTGTCCTATCCTGTAATAATCTTATAAATCAATGTCCCAAAGGTATCTCTTGGTCCCTTCCTCGCCCCTGGTTGCAAGGTTGTCAGCTCACCCATTTATCTGTCTTCGAGGCAGGCTCCAGGAGAGAGCTCGGGATGCGCAGCTTCTGCAGGACACAAAGCAGAGCAGGGTGAGACAGGAGCTGCAGCCCCAGCCCAGCCAGCCCCATCTTCTGTCAGCCCCACGCCGCGCTGCCTCTGCCCTTGCAAACCTCCACTGCCCACTCTCCGCACTACAACACCAACGTGCTCACAGGGAGCCCGGGGTTGTCTATAGTAGCCCGTGGGGCTTGTGCTCAGAAACTGCTGAGCAAAATCCAGTGGTCCTTTAGTATCTCTTTCCGCTGGAGGCAGTGCTGCTAATTGAGTGGCTGCCATGTAAGAGACCAAACACCCACCAAGCCCAACGCCCTGCTCCTAAAACAGATGCTCAGGCAGAGAGCAGTGAGGATGTCGAGGGGTAGAGTCCAGCAGCATTTTGGTGTCTTCTGACAATCCCTGCTATTCATTTCAACTGATCATTGTGAGCAATTATGCTTTTGTTTTTCTCCCAGTGTCTATTATTTTACTTTTTTGACTTTGAATTTCATCTGACACTTCACTGAGCAGTCAACCAGCACGTTCAAAGACTTCTGTAACTGTTCATTGTTAGCTCCACATGCCTCAGGCTATGCTCAATGGTTTGATTGTCTGTCATGGAACACGGTGACCTTAAAAAGCACTAGATCACAACCCCTGCTACTATATTACTTAGGAATATGCTAAACACTTAGGTCAGAGCAGATTCTCTGTGGGGACATCTTTTTTCCTTATTCCCATCCCTTATTTCTATATTTTAACCTGTCACCAATCCTCAGAGCACTGCCTTTCTTGCTCAAACTGCTCATTGTTTTTTTAGTGGCCTTGTGCAGAATCTTTTGACTATTTTTGGAAATAAAGCCAGGTAATACATTCACTGGCTCAACCTAACCCAGGTATGCACTGGCTCTTGCAAAGAACTTCAGTGGACATGTGAGAAATAGGTTCTGTTAACAAAATATTTTCCATGTTGTTATATTTATCTGTTTCTATTCAATCTGTAGCCTGCAGGAAGATGTCAGATTTGCCGGGCTTTAATTCCTTAGGCCTGCTGTATGGCCCTTTTATAAAACCTGCCTGCACAGCTGAAACCCTCCCAAAACCTTCCCTAAGTTGATTGAACAGATGCAGGACACACCAGGTAAGGACCGTCCTGTCTCCTCAGCTCCGTTCGAGCTCTCAGGTGGCAAATACTGCTCTAAATGGTGGTTCTTGGTGAGGTCTGTTATCCTACATAATTCCACAATACGATCCTGTATGGTGGAGAGCACAACCGCCCAAAAAGATGCTCTTGTGGAGCTACAGAGGTGAACAGCAGAAGCTGGTGGGAGCCAAGTGTCAGAGAAATCTATGGTTAGCAACTAGTCTGTGGAGTTGAGCTCCTGAACTCATCCCCTGCTCTGCAGTGCTACAGGTGGGTCCCCAAGGAACATGCTCAGAGGGTTGCAACAAGCTCCTGTTCACAGGCAGGGCTGTGGTCTCTGCTGGTGGGGATGGGCTGGAAGCCCACCCATTCTCCTTACCTGTCCATCGTGTATGGCTGTAGCCCAGCCATCCGCTCCTCTCGCCAGCACAAAGACCAGACTGCCGGCTTTCACTGCCAACTTCTCCGAGTCCTCAGGGTAATAATGAGACAAAACTCGACAGTAGCCTGACTCACTGTCTCTGGAAAGAAAGGATAAGAGCACCTTTACTAACCCTGGAGTTCCGGTGCTGGATGGCTCTGACCCAGAACACTGCACTGATCCAAACTGGCACAGGCCAGAAGTTTCAGATGTTGGGAAATTATGATTTCCATTGCTGCTCTTTGGTCCAACTGGGAAGAAAGCAGCTTGAAAAACACTGATTTTCCAAATGCAGGCACCCCATTTTCATTGACTGATCCGCATTCTCCAGACCAAAACAATTATTAAATTCAGCCCCGAAGTATTGCAGGTCCAGTATCACCCAAACAAATGACAACTTTTGAACTACGGCTGATTTTGGCTCAACACACCATGGCTGGGAGCAAGTCTTTGGAAGCCTTGTCCTGGGAATTAGGATGGATCAGCTGAGCATCCTCTGCCACAGACCTGGGCAGGTCCCACAACCTCCCTCTGCTTCCATTCCCCAGCCATGGCATGATCCATGCCTGTTTTCCAAGACTATTGAATTAATTTCTGCAAACTGCCTGGAAATCCTTGTATGAGAGATGTCACTGAACCGCAGTGTCTTTTGCAGCCACACAAGCCTTTGCATGTTTGATATTCACCCCACCCTTGGTGAGAAGTGGGTGTGGATCCCACAGAGTCTTCAGACAAAGACATCAGAGAACAAAACATGACCTTCTGAACAGAAACAGAGAGAGGAGTTAGACTAAGGTGGGACTGAACACTTACCGCAGAGCATCAGCACTGGGTTCATAAAAGCCCTGTTTCTGTGGGAAGAACAACAACAAACATCTGGTTATCACAGTACTTCACACAGCAACAATGCCACCTTATTTACTGTCCCCCTGAATACCACACTGCGGTGTTTTGTCTTTACGTTCGACCACACTTGTCACACCACAGCACTCAGATACAAGTCTGCTCCTCCACACCTTACCAGGATGTACCTTCTATTTCTCCCGCTCCATCTTTATCCTATCAGGAGGTGAGTAACAAAATATTTTCTCCTACTCTTGGTTCTGAGAAACTCCTATTACAGTGCAAGGCAGCCATGCTTACGCTGACAAATTTACTCAAGTGTCAAGCAAAGGCGTGTTGAGCACAGCAAAGTTCCCATTCCTGTTTTGACGTGGTGAGGAGACAAAAATTCATCTTCAAAGGGTAGGAGACTCACATCACCGGGTCCATTCCAGCCAATGCTGAAGCCCACCTCTTGGCTTTGACCGGCCCCATGGATCTACTCTGATATTGCACTGTTTTTTCCAACAGTATGTTCTTGCCCTGATGGTGTTAGGATCTGAGGCCCTACCTGGAGCTCCATGACAGCTCCATTCCTCCTTTTACAGCTATGTCCTGCTCACCTGAAACCTGAGAGGCTCGAAGCCAATGTACTCATCGTTGGGAATGATGGATGAGATCACCTGTAAGAGGACAAAGCAATGACTTGAATACAGGCTGGATGAAGAGACTCTCAAACTTCATGCAAGGTTCAGACCTATTTCCTTCTGACATCCTAAGGTCAGACACAGAGTTGAGTCACGCACACAGTGGAAGAAGCAGAGCTGGATTCCCAAACAGCTTCAACCGTTTGTATCCCTGGTTTTTCAGTCTTTCCAAGGTTTCTCTAAAAGCACATGAATGCATTGCTTTCCCTCTCCTTTATTCATGTTGGAGCTCCCTGGCCTGTGGCACTTCTGCTGACTGTGCTGGTCGCAGAAGGGATCACAGACGTTCTCTGCTGACTTGCGTTAAAGGCCGTGACACAGCATTTGTCTCCCACGTGCCTGCCTGTCCCACTGGGGCTGAGTAGTGAGCAGGAGCACGCTGGAAGAATGTGCTCCTCTGGAAAATGTCACTGTCAGCAAAAGACAACCACAGGGCTCCCTAAGTACCTGCTCAGCTTTTTCAGAGTTTAAGGTGACCAAGACTGGGAAGGTGTTTTAGCACCAAAGTGCATTTTTGAAAGAAGAGGTGGCAGTTCTAACAAATTTCGGCTTCTGTGTCCCAGATGCCTTGGCTGGCTGCAAGCCCTGACAGTCCTGCTCTTGGGTCTCCACCAGCGCAGTGGCTGCTGCCACTCTCTAGAGATGTCAAAAGGTGGGACTTTAATCTGCTTGCTGTTAATCTTAACGATTACATGCCTGTTACCTTGGGTTTACCCAGGAAATCTTTTGAATCCAGCTGTTCAACTTCCTTCTTTCGTGGTCTGAAAAATTCCCCAAGAGGAACCTGTATGGGCTCTAAAAACAGATGGTCCTAGGGGAGGGAAAGCAGATAAGGGAAAAGCCATGGATTAATATTAAATGAAATGTAACAGCAGTGAAAAGCAAATATAGCTTCCCTATGTGTGCAAGATCAGCTCCAGGAAGGTATTGGGGCAAAAATTATGCCTATGAACTTGAAAAAGGTCACTGAGGATTAACAAGCACATGCAAACTAAGAGCTAAGCAGCCACTACCCAGTGTTGAGTCAAAGACTAACTGTTGGCATGGGATGGGTGGAAAGGGAGGGCAGTGGAGGAAGGTTTATTAAACAAATCTTCTAAGCAGTTTTTCTATTTGACTTCAAATGCTGTTTTTTTTTCTCCTCTGTTCAACCACTGAGTAGCATACTAACAGCAAATATAAATAATGCACTAATGTAAAGCACAAACATGATCTAGGAGAGATGATCAGATTTTAAAAAACAGTGATCATCTCTTCAGAAGGATGTAAATAAGACAAGGAAGTACAGAGGCAGCAAAAGAATGCTGCCCTCCAGGAAGAGTAAATCAGAGATCTGCAAGTTGTTTCTGGTCATAAAAGACCCTAATGGAAAAAACTATTTAGAACCAACCCTGGAAACACTTTTACACTCTACTTAAGCTCTAAATGTGATAGTCATTAGTATTTGAGCTGTCACCAATTGCTACTGGGGCCAAAGGGACTCAAAAGTCAGCCAGTGTCGTGCAAAGGGAGACCCTCCAAATCGGCACTTGCAGGTGTTCTGCACTTCACTGCATGAGGCACCTTGGTTTACAGTGGAAGTATGAAGAGAACTAAGCTCCTGAGCATCAGGGACTAGAAAGCAACCTCCCCAGCCTGGGAAAGTATCCCATAATTCTTTACTCTGGTGTTCCTGTGCTATGAAGAGTGATGGAGTTACTTGATTAGCTGAAGTGCTAGTTTGGCAGAGCATCCCACGCAAATGGCTTAGACTCTTACCAGGTGACCAAGCAGGTGGGTGGACAAAAAACCCCAATGGTACAACAATTAGCACATTCTTATCTTATATTTCTGAACTTGAGCCCAGTGCACATACCCAGGCACTCACAGAGGTGGCCTTACCTGCACCCGCTCAAGGGCCATGTCCAGGATTGCTGTTCTTCCTTCAGGTCTCCACACAACGGCTTTTTCTAGGGTGACTCTGGCCTCCTGCCACTGCTGCAGCCGGCACTGCGCTGCTGCCGTGCTGTACAGCACCTGGAGCGGGCAACGAGGGAGCACAGCTCAGAGGGCTGGGAACAAGCAGACACACAACACGACTACCGAAGTCAGCCAAGAAACAGGAACCAGGCACTGGAACACCACAGATACAGCAACAGCACCCATCTGCTCCTCCACGGCCATACGACAGGGACTCTGAGCAGCACAGCTGAAAAACTTCACCATCGGTGTGGAAGGAGATGAAAGCTGTCCCTGCAGGCTAGCTCCTGGCTGTGCTGGAGCTGCAAGCTCTGCTCACGGTGAGGAGAGGCATGGGGAACACCACGTGAAGACTCTAGTACCCCCCAAGTCTTAATCTTACATTTCCTGCATCTAAAAGGCCATGAAGGATTTTCTTTGGCTGCTTTCTGCACACAACTAGGGCATTATTTTTTGCAGTGATTCCCTTTAGCTGCAAAGGAACTGAAACTATTTAACACTGTAGTGGGTGTGAAGGTGCAGGTTGCCACTGCAGCTCGTTACTCTTTAGCAGCATGGAAGTCTGTTGGGTGGTGAAGTGGTGAAGTGTGGGAGTATTACAGCCCGGGCGTTGGGAAGCCTTGATCTACAAGCTGAATTAGGAGTGAGAGATCTCGTCTTGTTGCTGGCCAACAGTCAGTGTGTGGAAAAGCTGCTGGCCCACAAGGCAGAAGGGTGGCCTGGCAGCCTCACTGTCAGCTGGCTTTCTAAGATGACAGGGGTATCGGCCTGCAAATCGCTTTGTGGTACCTGGATGCAAGCAGTGCTTGGGGCAGAGGGGCAGCTAATAGGATGCTTTTGCTTTACTCCTTAATCGTGACAGTAGAAGATTGTTGTTGGGGGGTGGCAGGGAATGGCAAGCCTGAACATCTACAGGAACTGCAGAGATGCTCCCTCTTGGAGAGGCAAGGCAGCAGCTCTCACTCCGCTCCCAAGTGAGCTCAAACCTTGCAAGAGGCAAATATTTCTGGATTTTCAAGCCATAGGGCGTGTCTCCCTAGGGAAGATCAGATGCAGTATGTGAGGCCATGCACAGGGAAAGCTGATGATGGCACAGTTCTGCAGGACTACGTTTGTGTATTTTGAAAGACGAGCTGCAGGTAGATACAAGAGTGAAATAGAGTTGAATTGGGATGCAGATCCTGAGTCTGGAGTGCCAGCACAGTGAGAACACATGTCCTGGCAATGCCAAGAGCATGTGGAATGAGGGACGGCCTGTTCACACTAGAAAAGGGTACCGACCTCTCTGGTGGCCTCGGGGCACTCCTGCAGCCCTGCACCTGCCAGAGGGGTCCTGTTGTTTCTAAGTGTGCGTGTGTGAACTCAGAGAAGGCAGCGCTGTGGCACTGAAACTGTTAAAAACCATGAGGCTTGAGTAATACCACAGATGCCAAGGATAGCTTCTTCCTGCCAGGTATAAGGTCCATAAAAACTGATGGAGACTGAATGACGGGTTTCTGGGCATGCTTGACCTAAGCTACACAATGACTCTTCACGCTTGCGGAAGTACTGAATTAAAGACTCTTTCCCTTATCTGCTTTTCAGTCTCTGTGCGTGGACGCAGGACAGAAGACAAAATGAACCCTCACAGTGAAGTACATTTCTAGGAGTTTCACATTCCAAATATCACAAATATTTACAGGTAATTCAAACTTAGATCATTTTTGAACAGGATGTGGCAGATTGACTCCATGTAACAGCGTAAGAGCTGCAGAGTGAAGTGTTACAGGAGCAAACCACCGCCTGCAGCCCAGCGTGTAAGTTTAGGCACAGAGGTAATGCTAAGAGCAGTTGCTACAGCTGGAAAGACAGGCTTTCACACGCATTAAGTTTCTTAGAGTCTTCGTTACTGAGAAGTTTTGCTCCCATCTGTCTATACTTCAACCTATTCCAGCTTTCAGAGCTGAGGAGTTCACAAAACTTACATGCAAACCAAGCAGGTTCTCAACGCCTGCTGCTGAAGACCCGACAAATACCCCTCGGAGGAGATGGACTGCTGATGCAGGGTGACTCTTACCTCCCACGCATAGAGTATGTACCTCAGCCCCAGCTGCTTGTAATCGATGAAGGGATTCTTTCTTAGATGATTGAAGGCCATGTGATAGTCAGAGAGAGCTTCTTCGTACCTACAGCGCAGAGATGACAGAAGAAACGGAGACTACAAAAGCTGAAGACTCTAATTAAGAAGTTCAAAAATCAAGCTAGCAAAAAACCATGTGTTCTCCTCCAGCCTGGATGAGGAGAGCTGCACCAGAGATGCGTCCTGCTGTGACCACAGAAAATTCCCTGTCCTCTCCCTGTTGGCAGTTAGTACAAAAGGAACACACGTGTCTCTTCTCTGGGATTATCTGCACTGTTTTACTGACTGGGATGAACAGTAGGCTTCGATACCTGAAATAGCCGCAGTTCCAAGGAGGAGAAAACGTAAAGAACAAAGATTAACAAATGCTGTGAGCTCCTTGCCCAGCTTGCCGCTGGCAGTCTCGTCCCAGCTGATATCTCATGGGAGAAGCAAGGGTGGGGAAGCGCCTGCTGATGGTGAGCAGCGAGTGTACATACATGGCCAGAGCAATGCAAGCAGCAATTGAGATAAACTCAAGGAAGGAATTAATTTGAATTTATACCAGCCATGCAACTGAAATCCAAACAGGTTCCCACTGAGGCTGCAGGTGAAAGGAAGGGTCCTTGAAGGGCTGTGCAGTGGTTACCCAGCCAAGAGCCAGTGAGCACAGCCAAGAGAAGGTGCCCAGGTGGATGTGGGTGGGAGCAGCATCTGCTGAGAGAAGGAGCCGTGGCGTGCTGGTGGCCATCACCTTCTTGGGCAGAAGGCAGGTCTGCCAGCCGTGCTGCCCCTGACCTGCTGCACGCCGTGTGTGCTCGGGGCAGGCTTGCTCCGCGTCTGCCAGCCACAGCACAATGCTGGGAGCAAAGCGGAGCGGCTCCAGCATGCCGGCAGGAGCTCCACCGTCCCCGACTGCAGCTCTCCAGAGGCACGGGGTGTGTAGCTGCCTGACCGGCCAGCTGTCAGGGCAGAGCTGCCCACTTTAACTCCCTCCCAGAAATAGACAGCCATTTTGTGGAAATTAACGTCTGCAACATAGGAGAAAAATACCAGGAAAGAGAGTAACTGAACTTCAAAGGTGAGAAGGGATCTGTAAAATCCTCCACCCACCTCGTATGTGAGGATGAGTACAACGATTACAATGAGTAATCGATTGATTACTCATTACCATGTCATTACCATGACACCAGGGGAGCAATCCCAACATTAAATCACCGAGACCCACAAACCCCACTGTCAGCAGAGTGTGAGAGTCAGACACTGTGGGCAGACTGCAGTTTTAGGAAGGCCAGGCTCATGTGTTCCATGTGAAGATACACCAAGCAGCACAATTATATGTTTTTTCATTCCCAAAGAAAACTGGAATGGCGACAGAACCTCCTGGCAGCCCCACATACAAAAGCAGTTTCTTTCTCTGCGTGTACGGGACAGTGATGTCATGCATTAGCCACCCCGGGGCCCTGGAGTTGTGCCGCTCGTACCTTCTCAGCCTTATCAGAGAGAAGACTTGCTGACCTGTGACATGGTTTCAAGGCCAAACTGGACCTTATGAAGTGTTTAAGATTGCTGCAAGAAGCGAATTTTAGAATCACAGAATCATGTAGGTTTAGAGAAGACCGAACACTGAAACGGCCGTGCGCCTCACTCACATTTCCAGCTGCAGATGGACAAACCCTCTCTGAAAGAAGCCAACAGCCAGGGAGCTGTCCTTCGCAACGGTCTTATCGAACGCCTAAGGAGAAAAACATGGACACGCCGCAAGGATCAGTTAGGATTGCTCCGGTCAATGCCTGGGTATATGCACCCAGATGGCCACATCCAAGCTGTACTTGCAATGGGCGCAGAAGCCGTCCCTGGACTTGTGACCAGCTCCTCTGGACTGACAAGGACAGGGCTGTGATCCGGGCTGAGGGGCAGGAGACAGCTCCAAGTCATCCTTCTGGCTCTGGATGAGCTGAGCTTCAGGTTTTTGTCCTTTCTTAGTAACAGGGACTGGACATGGATGAAGTACATTTGCCATCTGGCATCTTGTAATGGGGAAACTGTGTTGCCTGGAGCAGAGTTTGCCCTGACAGTGGGAGCAGTGGGACTGGCCAGGGTGGGGAAGGCTGTTTGAAGCAGCCTACGGTGGTAAGTAGATGAAAGGGTGTGAGGGAGAAAGCTGAAGGGCTTCACCATGCACCTGTAAGTCAGTATTTCTGGTCCAGTTTCACAGCTAAATACAGGCAGGTATTAGCAAAGCTGGTAGAAGCTCATGGCTGATGGTTCAAAGCAACACGGTGCTGGGAAAACTGTCTTAATGTCTTTCCGAGAAAGCCAGGAGCTGTACTCCTTCGCTTATCAGTGCAGAGATGGGATGTAGATAAGGAATGAAGCCTGAAACCCCAGACTTTCCTGATACTGCCTAAGCAGGGACAACAGCATTGCAGGGGTGAAAATATGCTGCAGGTCGGGGAGTGCCTGCGGCTCTCGGCGAGGTGACGGCTGGCTTCTCCTGTGACTCTGACAGCACACCTTGCTGTAACAGTCTGCTTTACTGTGCTATAAAAGAGAAAAAATAAACAGCCAACCGTTGATCTACGCGGAAGTATAGCCGAGCTTCTTCCCAGTCAGTGTCCATTAATCAGGGCTAGAAATGGTCTCTTGGGCACCATCGTGCTGTGCTCACTGTTATCCCTTATAGCAAGTGCCCTGCCTGGGGCTCCACGGCTCTGCCCTGGCCCCTCCAGCACAGCCTGAGCTCTTCTTTACACTATTTAAGAAATGTCTTATGCATCTCCTCACTGGGCAGCTGACAGCCAGCCAGAAGTCTGGACATGCTAGATGCTAGAATAAAAAGGCTTTTCCTTGGGACGCTTGCCTGCCTGAACCAGCGCAGGCAGCTGCTTTTAATGGTTGGACTTGATGATCTTAAAGGGCAGCACAGTGGTTTCTTGTTGGGAGTCTCAACTGCTCGTGCAGGACTCTCCAGGGACACAGGAGGCTGCAGGGCTCCCTGCTCTGCATCCATCACCACTGACATTTGCGCTGTTAGCAGGACATGCAGGATTAGAAATGTTGGTTTGAGTTTCAGCACTGTTCCCTCAAAAATTGAAATGGGAAAGTTATAGAATCAAAGAATCATAGACGGGTTTGGGTTGGAAGGGACCTTAAAGATCATCCCATTCCAACCCCCTGCCATGGCAGGGACACCTTCCACTAGACCAGGTTGCTCAAAGCTCTGTCCAACCTGGCCTTGAACACCTCCAGGGATGGAGCATCCACAGCTTCCCTGGGCAACCTGGGCCAGTGTCTCACCACTCTCAGGGTAAAGAATTTCTTCCTTATACCTAATCTAAATCTAGCCTCTTTCACTTTAAATTTGTTACCCCTTGTCCTATCCCTACACTCCCTGATGAAGAGTCTCTCCCCAGCTTTCTTCTAAGTCCCCTGGAGGTGCTGAAAGGCCACCAGAAGGTCTCCCTGGAGCCTTCTCTTCTCCAGGCTGAACAAGCCCAGCTCTCTCAGCCTGGCCTCCCAGCAGAGGTTCCAGCCCTCCCATCATTGCTGGGGCCTCCTCTGGCCCCGCTCCACCAGGTCCATGTCTCTGCTGTGCTGAGGACTCCAGAGCTGCCCCAGCACTGCAGGGGGGTCTCCCCAGAGCGGAGCAGAGGGGCAGGATCCCCTCCCTGCCCTGCTGCCCACACTGCTGGGGGTGCAGCCCAGGAGGACGTTGGCTGCTGGGCTGCGAGCGCACGGGGCCGGCTTGTATTGAGCTTCTTGCCAACCAACACCCCAAGTCCTTCTCCTCAGGGCTTTGTCCCGTCCTTTCATCCCCCAGCCTGTATTTGTGCTTGGGATGGCCCTGACTAAGGCGCAGGATCTTGCACTTGGCTTTACTGACCTGTATGAGGTTTACACAGGTCACCAAGCCTGCCCAGGCCCCTCCGGATGGATCCTTCCCTCCAGTGTCAACCTCACCGCTCCGCTCGGTGTCCTCGGCAACCGTGCTGCGGGTGCCTCCATCCCACTGCCCGTGTCCCCGGCTGTAGACAGCACCGGCCCCCACAGCAACCCCCGAGGAACACCACTCGACACCGGTCTCCATGTGCCGCCCCTTGCAGCGTTCCCCGTCCCTCTGCGTGGCTGTCCCAGCCCGGTGTCCCCGCTCCCGCCATCCCGGCTCACCCGCAGGGCCTCCTCAGGCCTCCCCGCCAGCAGCTGCACGCAGCCCACGTTGAACCAGATTCTGGAGGGCGGCTCGGGGATGCCGGCGAAGATGCCCAGGGCGGTGTCCCAGGCCCCGCCGTCGGCCGCCAGCACGGCCTCATGCCAGCGCCTCACCAGCTCCCGGTACGCCATGGCCG
>VZZY01011264.1:134660-193043 GCA_013400335.1 Eurystomus gularis | reverse complement strand
TAATTACAGGTTCTTAAGGGAAGCGAAGGAATCTCTGGCAGCCGGGTTATAGGCAACGGTAGAAGCGGTGTGTTTTCAAACAGCTTGGTGTTACGTGAGCTGGGTGAGCTCCCTGTCGCCGATGGTAAATGCTTTGGAGGATGGGGAAGACAGTGGGATTGGAAGTACCGCGAATAATGTCTGTGCGCGTGGAAAGATTAAATGTTTTGCGAAAACAAAAAAAGCCAGTTTGTTAACTTGATGTCATCAGCGGGAATAAAATAAAGTGAGCAGCTAACACTTTTTAAATAATTAGATACTACAGATACACTGGATGTAGAGATGAAAGGCTGAACAACTTATGCTTGAAAAAGAGATTCTCCCCCCCCCAGGTGTTCCTTCCTAAGAGGAGATTTCAAGGTCTGATTAAGTCAATGGATGATATTGTTAGTGTCACATGTGGGAAGTTCTTAGAGGAATTTGGCTCTGCCGTGAGCTGACAATGTAATTAAACCAAGCTGCTGTCATGAGGCAGCCTGACAATATTTAAGAATGTCCTTAGGAGCAAATCCTGCATCTTGACTGTTAATTGGAAGACATGGGCCGTTTCCAGTCAGCCCCTCCACTTACCAGTTCTTTGTTCAAATACTAATACTGACTTAAATGATCCTAAAGAAGGTTTATTCCAGTTCACTGGTGGCAGGCAGGCGAGATGCTTGGTGACAAGATGTTACTGCTGTAGCCTGGTCTGACCTCCCTGGTTAGATGGTTCTTAGGGGAAAAAACATCTAAATATAATGAAAAAGGCCACGTAAAGGCTAGAAACCACAATAGCTTCCTGCCGCAAACACAGAGGTGGCAGAGAGTGACTTGTGGGTTTTAGTTGCATCAGTGATGCAATTTGAACTTCGCTGTTGTGGGAAGAGTCGATTTGTTGTTACTCTTTTTCTAAAGAGAATCAAGTTGGAGCGATTGTGTGTGTGCACATTGTGCTGCTAGAACGGGTTCCTAGAATGTGATCTCCAGTTACAGTACCTGTCAAGTAAAATAAGAAAATACTGGATTGCTCAGAGGAGGCCACAAAAATGCTCTGGTTCTGGAAAACGAGCCATGTAATGGACTTAGTGAACTCGGTTTATTCAGGCACATCCAAGAGAAGAGGGTTGAGAAGTGACTCAACCACTCTGTGCAAATCCATCCCTATGGGAAAGTGATCCGAGAGCTGAGTATTTTCAGTCTTTCCAACAAAGACATAATGAGATCCAGTAACTGAAAGTCAAAGCTACACAAATTCTTTTAAATATCACACAGTTTCCTAGCAACGATGGAGGTTAATTATAGGAATAGTTTACGGGAGAGGTTAAAGGCTTGGCATTATTTGGACCTCTTAAGCTGAAACAGTAATAATTTTGAAGATGGGCTTAAACCTGAGATCTGGGGCAACTTGCTGGTGCAAGGATGCCTGTGTGGTTTGGGGGAAACTGGTGATATTATCAGTGAGTCACTTTCTGGGACTCTCTACTTAGGCTGCTTGGTTGAAGAAATAGCAGGATTTTTGAATTTGTTTTTTAAACGTTCCTTAAAGGGCTGTAGTTCTAAATTTAGGTAGGTCTAAGCAATCTTGTGCTTTTGGATGAACCTCTGCTTCAAGGGGGAATTCTGCATGCTGTTCTTGGAGGGGAAAGTGAGATTAAGGCAGCGTCTTTCCTCCTCCACTGCTCTTTAAATCTTCAGAGTTTGGCCACAGAGAGCAGACCCTGAGTGTGTGTTCAGAGAATCCCCTCCCTCATTTACTGTGTCTCCTGTATGCTTGCAGTCTGATCCAGAGTCGAGGTCAGGAAGGGTTTTCCGGCAAAGTCTGGCTGGTGAGGTGTCATATAAGTTTTTCGCCCTCAGCATGAGCACAGTTCCCGTGCTGGGACTTGTGGTGGCACCGTTTTGATCTCATCAGGTTCTTGTAAAGGGGCTTGGGGATCAGTTTGTCTCAGGGTATTGTTTCAACAGGACGAGGTGCTTTCGAGGCCCTGGGTTTTATGAAAGGGTATTGGATGGTAGGGTCAACAGGAGGGTCTGTTGACTCGCTCTGAAATTGGGACTTTTAAATGAAAATAAAGAAATCTCCCTCTGTGAATAGTGGAACTGCCTCTTACATAGCACTGTGCATTTTAGTGTGTGATCTGAGGGCTTGGGGCCTCCCTGGTTTCCTATGGAAACAGGCTCCTGCCCCTGACTGGGTGGCAGCTTGTTGGCACAAGCATCATTGATAGCCACAGCTTCTGGTTCTGTGTGTTTTCTCACTGTGTGGACGAGTGAAAGAGCAGGAATCAAATTTTAGTGTGTGGGGTAGAAACAGCAAAATGCATATTCTGGAATGTAAATGATCAATCAGAAGAGCTCTCTTTGGAGCTTTTAAGGCAATAATGGTGTCTGTCAGAAATCGTAATGCTCATGGCACCAAGTTTTGTTGGTGCTTACAGTTTAGCAGTTGCAGCAAACTTTTCTGAGCTCTCTTTGGTGGGGGAGTTGAACATACTGCACATGCGAAACCGCATCAAGCAAATGTGTGGCACACGGGGACGTGCAGAAGTTCTGAGGTACTAATGCAGTGCTTCAAATTGCCCCTTTTCCAGTGACAGGTGGTGTTGGTCTTTAATCTCAGCTGTGGCAAACAGGAGCTGGCAAAGCTAAACAAGTGTAACTGCTGTTGTTCTCCAATGGCAGCTTGGAGAGAGGTGAGAGGAGAAGCGAGTGGTCCCTGCGAACACACCCAGTGTTGTGGGTTCCCTGTTCCCTTCTTTGCTCCGCAGAGAAGCTCCGTGACGTTACTGCTCAGATCTTAGTGCGGCGGTAGATGGGTCCATTCACAGTTGGTAAGAAGAGCAGGTCTGTGCATTTATACTCAGACAACCAAAGCAGTTGCTTCTGTAAATGAATAACTTTACCCAAACTTGCATTTAATAACTCGCTGATGTGTGAAGTGATGTAGCCTGAGAAGAGGAGGGCTGAGGGGGCACAGGCCACCTCTGGGCTACCTAGAGAAACAGTTTGACAGAGACATTTTATTGGAGTTAAGAGTGTTCTCCTGAACCAAGTTTTAATAATTTGATTCCAAAGCTGATTATTGAGTTTGTGTAGGATCATAGAATGGTTTGGGTTGGAAGGGATCTTAAAGATCATTTTGTTCCAACCCCTCTGCCATGGGCAGGGACACCTCCTACTACACCAGGATGCTCAAAGCCCTGTCCAACCTGGTCTGGAACACCTCCAGTGATGGGGCGTCTATAGCCTCTCTGGGCAACTTGTTCTAGTGTCTCACCACCCTCAGAGTGAAGAATTTCTTCCTAATTTCTAATCTGAATCTCCCCTCTTCCAATTTGAAGCCATTAACCCTTGTCCTGTCGCTACAAGCCCTCGTAAAAAGTCCCTCCCCAGCTTTCTTGTAGGCCAATGCTTTTAAATAAAGATTCTTTGTTTTGAGCTCTTTGAGGATGCTTGATGCTGTGAGAGGCTCTCAAGCAGCATCTGCCCTTTGGGATCAGGTGCATTGGAAGAAGGGATGGCCATAGAGGAACTGAGGAGTGGAAAAATCAGTGGGGAATGTGTATGTGTGAGGTAAGGGAGGGCTGAAGAGAAACCCCAGTTAGATTGCTATCAGAAGTCTGGAAAGCTGTTTTCCCAGAGAATAAAAGTCTTCTTTTGTGAATCCACATGGAGGTTTGGTGTTGCACTGTGACCAAATGGCATTAACTTGGGCCTGGAAGGTGAGAGTCTTGTCCAGCTGTTTGAGATCAGGAGTAGGATGTCCTTACTCAGCTGTGCCAACTACCTGCTGGATGACCTGGGGGCAAATAATGCTTTTTGGTATGTAGATAGAAATCAAGCAAGAAAACCTTGCTTGTGTAATTAACAACTTCCTTTGCCTCAGCTTTGCCACTCGCTTGGGATGATGCTCTGGCCATAGATCCTTGGTGTTGGCTCTCAGTAGAAATAGATCTGAGGGTTGAAGCAATTGCTATTGTCAAAGATACTCCTATGGAAGAAAAAAAGAATTTGTGTGTTCCTCATTCTTACAGAATAATCCTCTTTGCAGTGTCTTCTGCACCAAATAGGTGGGCTGATGAAGCTAAAGAAAGATTAGGTGTTTTGGAATCTGATCAGACCAGAAGCAGCTGAAAATCCTTCAACTTCTGTCCAATCACCTGTGCAACGTGAGAGTCCTGTTTGTCCTCTGACCAGGATGTCCCCTTGACAGAGTCGTCTGTTCCCCACGCTTAAAGTTGCCACACTGTGTCTCAAAGGATAAGGAAGTTGCTATGGGAGAAAAAGCAGATATAAAGAGTGGAAGAATTAAGCGAAGGAAAGAAAGTTCTAATTTGTGTTGTATAAACATTTGCAACAGCTCTAGAATCAATTTTGAAGCTCATCTATAAGGCGTGGTTAATGTCGGAGCCCTGACACAGGGCTGGGAGCTGCGGTTCCTATGGGCCTCACCTGCTGCTGCTACTGATGGTAGCGGCTGAAATAAATGGTGTCAAAGCCTCTTTTTGTGTTGCCAGATTCTCTGCTCAGGGTTTCAGCATTAACCATCACTGAGTCTGGCTGTGAAGCACAGCAGCAGATTTGTACCGTCCAGGGCAGGCCGGACTCTGTTCTGTGAAGTGCGTGTTGCTCAGCTTAGTGTTGGCTGAGGTTTTGTTACACGTCACCAAGCTGGAGCAGAAGAGCCTCCAGATCCACGTGTATTTCATGCATTTAAATAAACTCCTCTTTACTACGTGTCCAGCTCTGCCCGGGATGTGGCCATGCTTTGTGTTAAGTCTAAGTGTGTGGCTGTTGTTGTTTTAGACTGTTCTGAGTAAAATAAAGCTGTTTTTTCTCATTTTGTGGCTGGCTATACCCACACAATGTGATTTATTCTTGGCTGTTGCTTATCTTGCCGTCAAAAAGCAGAGTACTTTACAAGGGGTTACCTTTATAGCTGTGCACGTAACTGTGGTTCAGGTACTAATTTCAGAGCTTTTTTTGCTCTTGCGTTTTTCATTCTGTGCTGAAACTTTCTCTTATACAGTTGAAAAGGCGCTTTATGATCATTTTTGATTTTCACACAGATTCACTGAGCTTTGTTTGGGTTACATGTTCATGAAATAAAAGTCTCTTTTTCCAAACATCCAGGACACCGTCTATGCACGGCTGATCTTTTTAATGTCAAACTCTGCCTGAACCTCCTCAAGGAATAAGCTGTTATGTCAGGAGGAAAGTTGGCTGGAACACGGCAGCGCTGTGAGGAATGTCTGACACTGCGAGCGAGCACAGGAGGAGCTTTGCACAGCTTGGGAAATACTTGTTGTATAGAGTTCCACATGGGTTTTCTTAGGTTATATACAGTTGCTTGCAAATTTTTGGAAAATATTCCCTGGGGACTAAAATCTCCCACTGTTGCGAACTAAAGGGAAATGGGTTTGGCTTGTTGAGAAGGGGAGTGCAATTTAGCTTTACAGGATAAATGGCTGCTGTTCCAGACTGTGAAAAGCAGGTTTTTATGAGCTGTGTCATTGAAAGCGTGATTGTTTGGTTTTTGTTTCATAAGCAGGGGTTGTCACGGGGTCATTCGCATGGATGGCAGTGGAGGCTTCCTGCTGATGCTGGGTTTGTTGAAGTGGATAACCTGTGCGGGTTAGGACGGTGGCTCTCTGAGCGCTTCACAACATTGGCATGGTGTGTTGTTAGTCGGTCGTGACTCTTTCCCACATGATCTTAACGGTACTCTGAAGATGTTTAGCAAGAAGTAAAAATGTTGGCCTGTATGTAGGGAACTCCGGTTCAAGAAAACACCTGATGCCTGCCAGTCTCTGTCTTTCCAAGATAGCACCTAATGAAGTACTTAAGCCAGGATCAGCGGGGCTCAGATGACGTGTTGTAGCGTACAGAAAGCTCCGTGTGTTAACGGGACTGTTTGCTTCCTCGCAGCTCTGTGGCGGCAGCGGAATTCCCCAGACATCCCTCAGCAGATACCACCTTCATCATCCTCCTTCAGCGGTGAGTTTGCCGTGTCTCTGGACCCGAGTCTGTCCAAAGGCACCTGACAACTGGGACAAACCTTGCGCTTGGCAGGCTGGGGGCAGCGCAGCCTAAGGAATCCCAGCCCTGCGCTGGGCTCGGGCTTGTCTGAGCTTAGAAAGGAATCATTTCCTATTTTGATTGCTTTGTCCATCTCTTTCACCTTATGCTCCTAGCCTGGGTGGTTGGGGGCCAGCTGAGTGGGGTGCCTTGGTGCAGGACGGGGTGATGGGGAGGGTGTTCTGATCTCACATGGAGAAGCTGTGCCCTCCTTGCACCTTTATAGGGAGATCTTTAAGTTGGAACAGTCCTATTCTGACAATTTGACATTGAAGATTATCAAAACTAATTTCTGTTCTGAGGATCAGTATCAGCTTTTCTGTGTGGAGTTTGTTTTTGAAAGTAATACAAACATCTTTTGTTTGCAGGATGCTTCATTAGTTAGGTGGGTAAGTGCAAGGGAACTTCAATAAACCAAGTGCCAGTCGGACAGACTGGCAGCAAATGCTGTTTCATCACCATCGTTTGTGTGGCCACTCTTAAATCCTTCCAAATAATCAATATTTTATGGTACAGCAGTGTATTCCAGAATACATGTATGAGGATTCCGTTTTGGTTTGTGAGCTTCATTCATTATATTCCCCTATTTTTGTAAAGATGGATTTAACTATATCCTGTGTTGAAAAGTTACCTGGCAGTTCCTTGCAGATAAAGCAGATTGTGTAGAACTCAGTTTATTGTAAAAAGTTGTACTGGGTTAACTGCCCTGGGACCCCATCTGATTCCGTGCCCTTTCTTCTCTCAGAATGGGAGAACTGGAGTTTTTCTCTTCAGTGCTGCTGCCTACTGGGATAGTTACCAATGAGGGCTTGCGTAATACAAGGAAATAGAAAATATCTGTACGGGAGCAGTCATATAGTGTATATCATCTGTTTTCCTCTTGTGTTGAAATGGAAACAAGGCTTGGTGTTTAATGAGAAATTTCTGGAAAGTCTCTGTTTGGGTTCTCCTGGTCTCCCGTGTGCGTGTTCCGCCACCGCAGCTTCGTTAGAGGGCACTCCTGGATAGCGCAGGGGCAGGCGCCTGACGCTGCCAGACACGCTCTTCCGAGAAAAGTCCCAGTGCAAATGTAATTTGCCACCCCAGAGGAGGACGTATGAAGCCCGAGATGGATTACCCGCTATACTTCACTATCTTATGATGTAAGGCAAGATTAGCTACGCTGCAGACTGACTTAATGCCCGTGTTGTATATGGAACATAGCAACAATCTGTTAGATAATTCATGGCAGTTTTCCAGCTGTGCATTGGTTATTATAACTTGCTTTTCTCATATCCCTTACCCCATAAACTCTCTTGATCCTAAATACACATCCATTATGGAACTTTTAAAAATATTGTTGCTATAATCTTGAAAAAAAAAAATCCTTTAGAAGCAGTAAGTTGCTTCAGAAGCTCTTGGGTTTTAATTCCAGCCCTTACATCGGATCCTTCTGTGCCTTTGACAAATAGCTTATTGTGGCTTTTTTCACTTTCCTTCTGCAACAAAGGGTTTTTTTAGCTTGGGAGAATTAATCAGTTTATATAAATGTGCTTTGAAATCTGAAATGTTTTAGAATTTAACAAAATGTAATGTATTGACCAAAGCAGGGGTCGAGGAAGTCCTGCTGAAGACCGTGATTACTGCTCAGCTGCTTTGGTGCTTCCTCTGCTCTGGCAGGGTTACAGAGCCAGAGCATTTGCATTGCTCTCGACTTCTTGATGCCTTTAGTTTTTTGTCCAGGGAGAAGCATTCTTTCTACGCAGGAGTCAGATTGTCTGTAAACATAAACATAATCTTCACTTTGTCCAGAGCATAACTTGTTTTGATTTTAAAGGACCACACCAAACCAGTGTAACACGAAACGCTCTTCTGAGCCATTAGCGCTGAATCCTCCCCACGCTGGAAGGGCTCAGCAGAACGGTGGCATTTCCTCTGCTGGAACCAGGCCGTGAGCACCAACCTCAGCTTTGATACGTTGCTTTCCTTAGCCTTCAAATTCACACTTCTGCGTTAGCATCGCTGCTGGTAGCTGGGTGCTACGCAGCCATTCCTCAGTGGAGCTTGTGTGTCTCTCAAAGGTGAGAGAAGTCATCGCCTGGGGATGTGATTTGAATGAGGTCATAGAGTAGGGCATAACAACTGTGAGCAGAAACCAGTTGTCTGGCTGACTGACCATCTCCTTACTGGGAAGTATCCTTCCAGCTGGGACTGGCGTGTCTTGCTTGCTGGGGTTTAGCTTTACTCAGCGGTGACAGCTTTGTCGTCTGTGTGTAAAGATGGTAGGTGTTGACAAAGCAGGTTCTGGGCTGCAGCCAAAGACAGTACTTTTGTTGGTATCCTAAAGAGCTGTGTAGTGCTTCCATGAACTGTAATAGCCACAAGACTCTGCTTCTCCAAAATTAAAGCAGAATAATAAGAAAAAGTGTTTGTCAGGCCATCTTTTTCCTCTCCTGGTTGATAATCTTCTCTTGCACCTTCCCTTTCTGTCCCACTACCATGGCTCCTTTTTGGCAAAGAGTGACTGCCTGGAGTAAGGAAGGAAAGCTGAGATGTTCCTTCTCAGGAGTTCTTCAGTGCCTGTCCCAACTGGAGGGTATGTGAGGAGGCAGCAAAAGCTGAGCTGGGACAATGTGCCATGTGGGTGGCCACAGGTGTGTGGGAAGAAGCACCGTGGGGAGGTTCCTGCAGACTGTAAGGCCGTGGATTGGCACAAGGTGAGCAGCTCCTACAGTGAGGTCATGGCTAGGCCTTGTAAAACAGCTGAAGGGCTAAAGGCAGGTACAATAACTCATAGGCTTCCCACCTCCCACCACATCTCATGGGAGGGTGGCAACAGCAGCTTCTCTGAGGCAAAGGCAGGGAGAGCAAGTGGCCCAGGGCTGACCTCGGGGCTCTTGTGGCCCTGGGTTGTTTTGGGAAGTTAGGAATAGGGCAGCAGGCAAGGCAGGCTGGACCATCAGACTGTCAGGGATGGCATCAAGTGACTGCATCAGCTGGAGTTTCTGAGGAGACTTGTATTTGCCTGACTGACAAATAGAATTTAAGGTGAAATGGAATAAGTAAGGGCCTTCCTGGCAGAAAAAAACAGTTACTGAGTCTAAAGCGTTTTATCTGCAGGGTATTTTATTTTAATGGTTTTGAAAAGCTCAGCTCTTGTGATTTTCTGTAAGTGATATTAGAAATCTGGGATGACAGAGGCTTTAGCCAAAATCATCTCCCTCTCAGCGTTATATTCCATCCCATATGTAGATGTCCTCTTGTGTTTTACCACACATATAGTTTGAGTATTCTAAAAAATAATAGTCTAGCAGCCAAGTGCCATCTACAGAACGTGCTGAAGAGGAGCTCCAGTGTGCTCGTATGAAACACTTCCAGTGTTGAGTGCATCTCCTACAAATATTTTCTCACACGATGTTTCTGTGGAATTGAAAGTTTGGGGTTTTTTTAGATGATGATTTATGTTTTGGCCTTTGTCATTCTTTGAAGACTAGCTGGAGTTGTGTGGTGACATGTAGCCAAAGCCATCTTCATGGCATGATGTATTACATGTGATGAGTAGATGCTGGTGTCGTCGTTGCTTTAGCTCTGAAATCACTTCCAGGTACCATCTGATTTTTATTTTAAAAAGTCAGCTGCAGTTCTTGGTCATATCTAGCGTTACAAGCAGTGTCATACTGAAAATGTTCTGCCAAGTCCTCCTTATTTTTCACTGTGCATCAGCAGCAGCTTGTCTTTTGGGGCTGTGGAGACCAAATGCGTGTTGAGGATGGTGGTGTGACTGTAGCTCCGTGAGCCCGTCCCTGCTGTTTGCCCACCCCCGGGCCGGCAGCCCGATACGCCAGGTCATTGTGTTGCTCTCAGAAGCCCTTGTGGGACTAATTGCTGTCTGACATGGGTAGGCAGGAATAACTACAGAGTGTTTCCTGCTTAAATAAGAGTGAAAAAGCCACTACTATATAGAATTTAAGGGAAGAAGTAGAACATGTGTTTATAAAAAACACAGGAGAGGAGCATAATGAAGGAAAGCATAAATTTAGGCCGGTCTTGTGCCTGATGTAATAATGTAAATGGAGCAAGCAACTTTTCTTTCTGTTTTGATTTCTTTTTTCTTTTTTTTTTTTTTCCTCTTTTCAATAGAAGCAGTTGAGCTGAGAGCCCAGTGCTGCTGGCTGGCCAACTTGTCCTAGGTTTAAGGCCAAAAAGTAAATATTTTTAAGTAAAGCAAATGTAAAACTTTGGGGATATACTTAAAACACAGAAGAAAGAAAGAAAGAAAAAAAAAAAGAACAAAACTGAAGAAACCCTTTTGTGTGCAGTGTCCAGGGCAATTTGAAAACGCTTGTGTTCTGTGCCTAAACAAATGGTTATTTCAGCCAAAGAGAAATCTTTCCTATTGATTTATTACACCAATTTAGATATAAGCCCTCTGTGCAGGATTGTCAGTTTAATAGAACAGCTTTCGTTCTCCTTTCAGATTTAATCCACATGTTGTTGTATCAACAGAGCCTTTGTCTCGGCTCAGTTAGGAGTTATCCTTCTTTAATAAAAAAAAAAAGTGAAAACACATGGTTTTTAACGACCCTGTTACAAAAAAGCATAGGGTGACGGAGGGGAGAGGTGACCATCGAAATCGTGACTCTGATTTGTGGGTAACTTCAAAGTGCTGCTGCAAATGAAAGGGTAAAAATGGACCTTTCACCTCTCCCCGTCGCAATGACTGTGGAAAGCCCACCAGGGACAGGAGGAAGCAGCATTATCTATAGCCAGGATTTCCTAGGGTTCTTTTTCCCTGCTTGTGCAGTGATGCTAAACATGCTCTTTTTTAGTTAACTCTGATTTCCTTCCTTTTTTTAAAGGAGACTTATCCAGAGGTGTATGTAATTCACATTTCCTTCCTGCCTCCCTCCCCTGCAGAGAAGGATTTCTTTCTTGGACCTCTCCTGTTTTCCACATGGAGAGGAATTACCCTCAGGAAACTCATGAATTTGTTATTATTTCTATACTTGGTTTTGTGAGAAAACATCTATTTGAGTATTGATGCTGACTTGATACCCACGTGAGAGTTCAGAAGTGCCTGCTAGAGCTGCTCAATAAGCAGTTCACGACATAGTTTGATTATAACCTTTGCTTGGACCTTATCACACAACTAACTCCTGTAGCAGCATGAATTAGTTCTGAAGATTTGCCTCAGTAGCTCCTGAACTGGCAGCTTGGTGGGCTGAACGCAGCCAAAGGCAGGAGAGTTGCAGTATCTACGTCTTTGGTGCTAGCCTGGTTCCTTCAGATTGTGTTGGACTCCTGGCAGTCATCACAGCCCCCGTTAATTCTCAGTGCTTATAAATATCTGAAGGGTGGGTGCCAGGAAGATGGAGCAATCAGTCTTTTGTCAGTGGTGCCCAGTGACAGGACAAGGGGAAGCAGGCACAAACTGGAACGCAGGAAGTTCCACCTCAACGTGAGGAGAAACTCCTTTGCTGTGAGGGTGATCGAGCCTGGCCCAAGCTGCCCAGAGAGGTTGTGGAGTCTCCTCTGGAGACTTTCAAGACCCATCTGGGCACGTTCCTGTGTAACCTGCCTTGGGTGACGCTGCTTTGGCAGCAGGGCTGGACTAAATGATCTCCAGAGGTCCCTTCCAACCCCTACTGTTCTGTGATTCTTTCAGATGTCAGCACAACAGATCCCATCTCAAGCCTCAGTATAATTATTTGCAGCGGTGTGATTTTAAAAGAAGCTAATAATAATGTGTTTTCAAGCAGAGGGAATTTGTCTGGCATTTTAAAAAATGCGGCATGATCCTATTCTACTTCTCAGCGTTCTGGAAGAGAGTAAGAACAGATCCTCCTTAGGGTTTAGTGGTCAGTGATGGGAGAGGAAGGTTGTACCCGTGCTGCCTGAAGCAGGTCGCAGGTCTGGCAGAGATACTGTAGCTCTGAGCAAGGAGTGATCTCGCTATGTCAGGCAGATCCATTGGTCCACCAAACTCTTGAAAAAGGAACGCAAAGTCCTCAGCAGCGTGTGCGCAGACACTAGGACCTGGCAGCGTGTTTGTGTAGAAGCTAAACTGGTCTGGCTTTGGCAGAGGACGAGGAAGCCCGGCGATGGGTAGCAGCCTGTGCTAAAGCAGCAGGCTGTTCATGTCTATGGCGATTTAGATGCTATCGAATTGTCTGGTTATTAACTCTGCGAGTGTTTCTTGCACAAAAAAAAAAAATATAATCCATCCCTTTGAAGATGGCTTTGGAATGCAGACTTACAGGGGGTGGTTTGTTTTCCTGCAGACTGGCCTTTTGCCACCGCCCGTGTTGTTCTGGGGAGGGCTGAGCACACCTTTGCACGCATCTTGGGAGGATGATACTTTCCAAACTCGCTCACACAGTCTGCTGTCCTGAAGTCTTGCATTCTACCAAGTTAAGGTCTCCAAACCTTGGTACTAGTGGATATCTAGGTTAGTTTTGTTTCAGTGCTTAACGACATCTAGCCATTATTACTTCTCAAAACAGCTTAGAACGTGGAGCTTTCCAGAGCAGTGGTAAATGAAAGGCGTATTCGGCTACCAAGAACAGTTTGTTTCTACGTGGATTTTGCAGGGCATTGTACGATGTTGTGCTTTCATCTAAAATATCCTTGGGCAACCTCATCCATCTTTGAAGTTGGCCAACCTTTGAGCAGCTGATGGGATTGGAAACCTCCACAGGTCCCTCCCAAAGTAACTTACTCTGTGATTCTGTTTTCTGGTAGAGTTCTGGCAGAGATACTGCTTCTGGCATCGTTTATATCTCCCTTCATGCTCAGCAGCTTTCATCATGTTCCCATCATAAGCAGTTCTTTAAACTGAAGTCATGTGTAAACATCAGGAACAGTTTCTAAACCATAACATGAATTTCCATCCTTCATAGTTTAGACTGATTTTTATGCTTCCATATTCAGATGATATGAAAAATCAATTTTCTTTTAGTGCTATTTATTAAGAGATATTAACTTCTCTTTTTTTCTTTTTTTTTTGTCCCGAGGCACCAATGTTTTCCTAGGGGGCAATACAAAGGATAATTTTCTGAAAGTTAATGGGTCTTGTTCTCGGGTCAGCCTTGCTCCTTTGCACTTTTTGCTGGGAAGCTGCCGAAGAAGGAAAGACAAAGAGAAAAGAGCCTTGTTATTTGAGATTTTTAAGACTATGTCATCATTGCCTTCTGAGGGAGTGTTGCATTTTGAGTTAAAAGCTGAAGTTAAGAAAAATACGCTATTTTTATGGATATTGGTACCTATTATCCAAATCCTTTAGTTCATACTTAACTTTATGCTGTCCAGTGTTTTGCTTAAAATTTAAGCAGTTGCTTAAGTTAATTTGAATAGTAATGGACTTAATAGTGCATCTGACTAATTCAGAAACTGTGCTTGACAAGGCAACGCTGACAGTTTGTTGGCTTGCTTGGATTTACGATTTTATTCTGAGGGCAGAACAGGATGGTGGGGCAATTAGATGGAGTTACATACACCAAGTGTATAATTTGTCACATGTGTACTCCAAACTGAAGCTGACTAATCTTGTAGCTCATGCTTGCTGCATGTTCTGACATTAACCTCTCTGTTTAGATTGCCAAGATGGTGCCAATTAGTGGGACTGTGATGTGGACACTAAGGAATATAACTCACTTCACATGGGCTACCAAACAGCTCGCAGATGTTAAACTCATGGCTCTTGGCTGCTGCCAGCCTGACTTGGATTTCAACCTAGAGGCAAAAGAATTGATTTCTCTCCTGTTACTATTTCCCTTGGGCCACGTGGTCCTGAGTGTTGAGAATTCCTTCAGCTTACTCTGGAAGATGGTGTAAACATTTCCCCTGCCCGATAAACCTGTTCTCACGGTGTCTTGTGCATTCCTTTATTTTTATGTTAATTTGCTGCCTTTGGTATTTGTTACTGCACTGAAAGGCTTTGTGGTAACTGGTAAGTAAAAATGTAAAGGCTTTAAACACAACTGAAATTCTTACCAGGAGAAGTCTGTGCTCAGCGCGTGGTGTGGCTCACGTACTGTACCTGCAGCTGCATCTCAGAGACGTGACAAAGGTCCATCCTAGAATTACCGTTACTCCTTGGAGTAACAAAGGCCACAGAAAGTGGTGGGCCCGGCTTGCCTGGGATCCTGCCGTTCTTCATTCCCACTGCTGGGCATGATGCTCACAAATCCTGTAAGAACTGCGGGGCCCATCATTTTTCTTCTAGGGATAAGTCAATGCGGGATAACTAGCTGGCATGTTCCCCGGCTTCTTTGGTGTGGTTTAGAGCAGTAGGTAGTAGTTGCTACTCAAGACGAGTTAAAATAGGGTATGGAAGATAGCGTAACGCTGGAAAACACCAATCCCTGTCACTCTGTTTTCTGTGCTCTTCCAAGTGATAGGTATGGCAAGGGAGTCTGTACGTAACCACAGCAGCTTCAGGAGCAGAGGTGGGGTAGTGGAGGGCTCAGCTGAAAGAACAATAGCACTGAAATACTTATTGATGCCTAAATCCCTTTTCATAACTTGCTGTATAGTTGCCTGATGTCTTTAAGCAGTGTGGGTAATATTAGGGCTGATGTTTTTTGTTCTCTCTCCTGTAACTTTTGTCTTTCCTTCTGTAAAGATTTAGCCTTTGACCTAAAAATGTTGTCTGGACCATTATGTCCAGCATTCAAGGTTTGGTGGTTTTTTTTGGAAACATCTGGTCATGGAACCCAGAGAGAGGAAGATACTTTCAACTTTCTCCTGGGAATTGTGCAGAACTTAGTACGAAACTTTACTGCCAGTGGCACTCTAAGTGTGGACACGAGTGGGGTTGCACGTCCTCGCAGAAGTAATTGAAGCCAAAAACTTCAGTGAAGTTTTTGATTTGAAAAGGGAAAGTACATCAGCATGAGGAAGCTTGTTAAAAAGAAACTGAAAGGAGCAGTGAAAAGGGTGAAATGCTTGTAGGTAGTGTGAAGATTATTTAAAGGCATTATACTGGAGAGCAAATGCCTCGGCCCTATCAAAAGCCGGTGGAGACAGAGACAAGTTGTGATGTGAAACAGCAGGGAGGAAAGGCTGTGGAGTTAGAGGCACCCTTCCAAAAGCTGAAGTCATGACCAAGTGAGGAAGACAGAAAAGAACAAACACTGTGAAATGCCAAAAGCTTAGAGGAACAGCTTTCAGAAAGTATAAAAAGTAACAGTTCTTTTCCAAACATGTTGAGAATAAGAAGCTTGTCTACAAGTTTGCAGAAACCCTTGAAGACTGGGGTGTGAAAGAATCACTTGCAGAAGGTGGAGCAGAAAGAAGCAAGTGAGTTTTTGAGGCATCTGTGCTCCTCGTGGTTTTTTTTATCAGAACCCATCTTAAACCCAACTATTAATGGAAGAATTTAAGCATGCAGAGAGCAGTAACGGACTGCAGGGACCAGGATGTTAGAGCCCAAGAGGGTTTCAGTGGAAAAACTGTTGAATTATTAACACTTGTGTGCAACCTTTCAATTAAAACCTCCTCAGCCCTGTTAGGATAGATGGGGCTGATACGATGCCAACTTGCAAGAGAGTTCCAGGGAGCATGGGGAACAGCAGATAGAAATCTAGCTTTGTATTCTGCAACGTCGTCAAAAGAATATTATAGATTAGAATTATTTGGCACATGATTTTGTATGAACATGGAGGAGGCAACGTGCCTTTTGTAAAAGGAAGTTGCACTTGATGAATCTTCAAGGACTTAAAAGGCGCAGCAGACATCTGGATTAGGGTGTTCCAGTGGGTATGGTATCTTCAGATTTTCAAACAGCTTCTGACATGGTCCTTTGCAGCAGCTTAAGGCAACTGATCTTTCTGGGGATAGGAGAGAATGGTCTTTAGTAAACCAGTGACTGGTTAAAAGGTGAGAAAATGTGTAGGGTGATTGTTGTTACAGTGAAGGGTGGTTCCCATTAGAGTGACACTGGAGTCTTAGGAGACCTGTCCCATTTAACATTCTCACCGATTATTAGACAAAAACTACTTGAAAGGAGGTTGTAGTGAGGTGGTGGTCAGTCTCATCTCACAGGTAACAAGTGATAGGACAAGAAGAAACAGCCTCAAGTTGCACCAGGAGAGGTTTAGGTTGGACATGAGGAACAATTTATTCACTGACATGTTTGTCAGGCAGTGGAAGAGGCTGCCCAGGGCAGTGGTTGAATCACCATCCCTGGAGGGGTTTCAGAGCCCTGTAGATGTGGAGCTGAGGGACATGGTTTAGCAGTGGGCTTGGTAGAGTAGGGTTATAGTTGGACTCAATTTTAAAAGGTCTCTTCTAACCTAAATTATTCTATAATTTTAATGGATAGAGAAATAACAAAGTCTGAGTGATTTAGAAGTACTTTGAGATAGTCACCTTTAAAGCTGCAAAAATACCTACTGTGTGATCAGAAAATAAACTAGCAGGTTAAACTCAGTAAATGTAGAGTCATGTGAGAAAATGGAATTATCCTTGTTTGCAGCTCTGGCAATCAAGGTACTGCCTCCTCCAAGAAGAGATTATGGAACAGCTTGCAAATGAAGAACGTCTGGGCCTGAAGAGAAGATGCCTGAGTGGGACAGAAGATAAGCAGCCACTCCCCATTTCTCTTTCATTCCCTAACAAGAAGTAGATACATCAAATAGAAGTAGGAAGTTCAAAATAAACCTAAAGAAATACTTCTTTGCGTGGTGAATGCCGTGTGGCAGCTGTTGCAACAAGACTCCGATGCCGAGAGTTTGCGTGGAAGCGGTTGGATGTATTCTTGGAAGACAGATCTATAAAGGCTATTTCATACTGATCCAGAAGATCTGGCATGTGGAAATTTTAAGTTACAAGTTGTTGCAGGCTCAGGGAATGTGGTGGGGAGTATAGCTGCCTAGTTGTTTCCTTAGGCATTGGCTGCTGACCACTGTCCAAGACACAGGTGAAGATGCGATCTTGCTTGGTAAGGCTCATTGTTGGTGCTTTATTCGCTTTAATTTAGTTTGCTATTTCTGTAGTTCTCTGTTCCAGCTATTCCCTCCTCCTTCAGATGTTTCTCCTACAAAATAAATGAAGTTTGTGGTTTTTTTTATGAAAACACACTTTTTTGTCTTCTTTTTGGTGTTTTTTGTATGTGTGTGTAGCACATTGAGTGTCATGTGTGTAACTTCAGTTTATTGTGTTTGTCTACAGATTTCTTGGACATAAAATGGAGCTGCTGCTTAAGTGTTTCCACATGTGTTCAGCTATATTGTTCAACTACATTATTCACCTAATGTAACTTGTAAAAATAAACATCTTTAAAGTGTTATTTTTATGTGTTGGTAAAGAGTAAATGGAACTAGAAACCGCTCCAGAGCAGCGTTAGTCCCTGCTGTGGATTGTAAGAAGGCTGTGTCGTGTCCTGCTAGTTTTTAAGCAACCTACAGCTTCCTCTCTGTGAATTTGATGGCCAATTACTTGGCCCCTCCAGGAGACTTAGTTGAATACAATCCTCCTGACATCAGAAGGCAGCAGAATACTTGAACATTAGCAAGTTTTCCATGTATGAGTTGTCTGTTGAAAGAGAAGAATCTAAACTCTGCCAAGTGCTTGCGAGGCGTTCACAGCCCCGCTGGCCTCAACCATGGCGCGTTGTCAGTGTTGTTTTTATTTAGGGCACATTTGCAAAGCTGGTGTGTTGATGGAGACATACGGGAGCATGTGATACGTCCCATCTGTGTGCGCCGAGTTCTCCCTGTGCTGTCTTGCACAGACAGCCTGCTTTTGTACGGGCTTTTAGTTCACACTTGAAGCTGAAGCAGCCGGGTTTGGGGAGGTGTGCTTTATTCGTTTAGTCACTTGTAAATGCGAGAGAGCGCCTTGGTGAAGGGGTGGGTGTCAGGAAAGGATGGACACCTCTGCCTCCTGCATCAGCCTGTGTCTCCCCGTCTTTTCCCACTTTGGATTTCAGCTGTGGGCTTGAACATTTATCACTACTGGAAGAAGTTAATGGGAGACCTGAGGAGAATGTTATCTCCTTGTCTTCTGTGTGAAAAGATGCTTCAAGGGAATGAAAATTGTGGCAGTTGCTCTAATTTTGTCTGTTTTCTCGTTCCCAGCTTTTCTGTCACCAGTGGAAGGGAATGAAATGGGAACAGTGGGGTGAGGTTTGAAGAGCCCAGTATTGAGGCAAAGTATTGAGTACAAATTGCCTTTATGTACAGGAAGAAATTAGTTCTAGAATCCTGCAGAGTGTGGGAAGAAACTTGTCATGCTCTAGGAGCCTGTTGAAGGTTCCCAGCTAAAATTGGCCGATGTCTCCTTAACGTGGCTGCGAGAAGTACAGAAAGCAGGACAGAGGCAAGGCTTTGTAACTCTGAGGCATGGGGGTGCTCCAGAACTACGCCGTGGGGTTTGGTGATGTCACAGCGTGTCAAGAGCACATGTGACTTTGTTTAGGTTGAATTCGAAGAGGTGAAACCAGAAGACAATCATCAAAATGAGAACTTGGATGAGAATTCAAGTTGGTTTGGGGGCTTATTGTTTTTGGTACTTATTTGAGAGAAGCTGCACAAAGTGCTCAATAGAGACGCGTGTGCTGAGGAGCGAGGGAGTCTGGGTGACCTGGAGGAGTCTCCTTAGAGGAAATATTACTAAAAGCACAATTTAGGAATGGGATGAGAACGCTGGCCAAAGAGGCAACGCTGTTGTGCCAGGTTCTGCAGAGGATTTACTGGTGGAGCTGCTGCTTTGTGGGACAGAGGGAGGGAGCTGGATAATGTGGGATTTGCCATCCCTTGGCAGGGGTTGACCTTCAGCTGGAATCCGAGAACTTGCTAGTCAATAGCCAAAGAGCAGGGTGGCAGAAGGAGCAAGGATTTAGAGTTGCTGCCCTGGCCTGTGTTCAGTTGTTATGGAAACGGTAAGAGTGCAGCTATGTTCTGTGATCGCTGCAACGGGCAGGAGTGGCCTTCAGGCATCATTCCATGGCCAGTATCTCATCATGTATTTTGACATATGCTGCAGAACTTGGATGAAGGTAATCTTCTCAGTAGTATCGTGTTACAGCAATAGCTGTGGCTGCAGAAAAGATTCCAGGTTTTTCTTGTGGTTTTGTTATTATTTTTTATTATTATTTTTCCCCTTCTTGTGTAACTTCTCAGACTTCTCTTTGCTCAAAGGTATAAGTCCTTTTTTACAAATACTATCACAGAAATTCCTCAATTTTGTCTACAATGTTTAGCACACAAGTGTTTAACAACCCACATCTTTCAGATATACCTCCAAGAAAACAGCAGAAATTGGAAACTACTTTTGGAAAGCACCTTGGAAGAAATTATTTCTTCTGGTGAACTTTAAAAGTTTTGGTCTTTACCAGTTATAGGGATTTTAAGGCTGGAAATGATGATTAGAATGATCATTTCCTCTCTTAGGTAACAGGACCTACCATTGTTTGCATTTTAACTTCTTTTATGAGGTATCTGGCCTATGTATACAGACTTCCTTTACTGGTTTAGGACTATGTTTGAAAGGCAAAATCCTGCCGAATCACAGCATCCCTGTGAAAGTGTCTCCCGTGAGCTCTTTGTCCATTGGTGTGTCTAACGGGTTTCTGATGCTAATGCAGAACCCTTATTGAACTACTTTTGCTTTAGTTTTCCCCCAGACTTCTTTGATTTGTCAAGAGCAGTTTGCTGTTTATTCCCATCTTCCCATACGCTGGCGGCCGCTCCTAATTTGGTGTATTTTGCAAATTTATTGGTTTCTGAAGTTGAGTTTTTTGTCTCTAGTAGGTGTGAGTGATAAGGAATTTTAGTGATCCTCACTAACTCAGTTTCCTTGCCAGCTTGTGGTGGTGTTACCAGCTGCCTCTCTTCCTTCCCTGTCCCAGTGCTTGTTCAAAGCCATATTTGCAGTTTTCCAGAATTGTCACTGGAAGGGAAGCTCCTTAGGCTTGCAGCGTGCTACGTGGAGGACGCCTAAAGAAATTCAAGCTTGACCTTCTAGCTGTTCTTGAGTGACTGTTTGCAAACGAGGGGTTTTCTGTGGCTCCGAACTTGGCCTGTTTTGCAGGGATTTTAATGAGAATGGCAAAAGCACATCCGGGTATGGAAAACGTACGTGTTTCAGAAATGGAGGAAATGCTTATGAAGGAATTGTCTCAGGTAATTCAGTCTGCAGTTTCCATCAAGGAAATATCTGCCTAGATAAAGTTGTGTAAAATCACGAGCGATTTCAGATCAGAAGTGCGTTACCCTGTTGGTGGGGTTCTGTAAGTCTGGTTTATAATGATATATCACTTTTCTAGCATTGAAAATAGCTTGGAATCAACTCATTGTGTGCCTAGACTACACTTACGTTTTTCATTATTAGCCTTCTGCTGTTTGTTTTGTGTGTGGTTTTGTTGTTTGGCTGGTTATTTTGGTGGGTTAATTTAAGTTTCTTTTGGGTCCTGTTTTAAATGACACCCCTCTCCTGGGTGTTCCTGTCCAGGAGAACTGCGGTGCTTGCGGGCACTGGTGAGTTCCGTGGTGCTCTGAAACCTGCTTCTCTTTCCATTGCAGTGAGAACAGACACTACATTTTTGGGTGGAGCAAGGTGAGAAGACTCCCAACCTCTCAGAGATACTGAGGGGCTGAAGGTGGATGTCGGCTGTAGCTCTGTACCCTTGCAGAGCTTGTAAGCCCAGGGTTTGTGCAGTCAATGGAGAGAAGTTTCTAGAGCAGGAATCAGATGATCTGAAAATGAATAATCCCTTAGAGTTGTGTGCCTCTCCTGACAACAGGACCAGCTGTAGGAGACTGAAATGTCTTAATTGAGTAGATGTGGCCCTTGGAGACATGGTCTAGGGGTTAGGGAGGTGTTCGAAGAAGCTTGGACTAGATGATCCTAGAGGTCTTTTCCAACCGGGATGATTCTATGACACAGAACCTGCAGCCAGTACCTGACAGAAACATGAGCCAAAGGAGAAAGCAAGGTACCGTACCCTGCCAAAACAGGAGCCTGGTGAAGACCAGGTAAATCTGTTCAAATGTTGATATTGAGTACCCAGTGTGAAATTGCTCTCAGGAGCAGAACTCCTGAGAGCGCTTCCCCTTCTCTTGTTTGTTTTTGTATTGTTTTCCATTTCCTGTATCCTTGTTACAGCACTTTTCAAGGAGCTGTTGAGGTTTAACTCTGGACAAGCCAAACTGCCGGCCATATGTGTGAAGATATTTGCCAGAAACCCCCCAGGCAGAATGGGGTGCAAAGCAAAATATGCTCATTTTTCTTCTGGTGTCTCCCATCTGTGCTCACACTGAAACCCACCGCGGTGCGGTTGTACGACGCTGTGCAGCAGGAGCCAGGCAGGATCCCCGGTGACCTTGCTGCCCCGAGGAAGGGGTGAGAGACAGCTGGAGTACAACAGGAGGCTGGAAATGTTTCAGCTAAGTGTGCATTAACTTTTAGCCAAAATTTTGCTGAAACTGTTCAGTAAATACATATAGTGGATCTGTTTAAATGAGCCCAGTGTGGTTTTTGAGCTGAAGCAGACATCCTTCCCTGGTCACCAGTGAATGTGTCAGTGACTTTCAAGAACTGAACATACTTGTCTTGTGAAAATTGTGGCTGACGTTCTCTGTGCTAGCAAAGCTGAGATCGGAAAGGTGTTTTCTTGAGGGTTTTGGACCCATCCTTGCCAAAGGTAACGGAACAGGGAGGTGCACATGGGTGCTCA
Source organism: Eurystomus gularis (assembly GCA_013400335.1). Lineage (NCBI taxonomy): Eukaryota > Metazoa > Chordata > Aves > Coraciiformes > Coraciidae > Eurystomus > Eurystomus gularis. The sequence goes on along the minus strand of VZZY01011264.1, from coordinate 171,289 downwards.
TAAAGCTTAATTTATACTTACTGGTCCTCTTGTTGCCAAAAAGAAGCTGGCAGGCATCCAGGTGCTGTTGAACCATCTGTAGAGGGAAGCTACAGTTCATCCTCGTGGAAGATGGGTATCTTCTATTTCCTATTAGCACGTCCTGATTCTTCATGTTACCGGGAAATGTTTGTGTCATTTGTAAACACTCGCAGAATGCAGTCGTGGATGATGGGGACTTCATAAATATTTTAAAATGTAAAGGAATATGAAGAACAGAAAAATGAGAGTAGCATAGAGTTCCTCTTGCCTTGGCCTCTGAACTGTAAGAGAATTGTTGTGTGTCTTCTGAAGGCTTTCCCAGCACGTCCTGCCTTCTGGAGATGCATCCAGCTGTAACAGCGCAGTAACACCACATCTACTAAATCTTTCCGCTAGCTATTGTGATATGGAGTAAACAAAGGATAGAAATAAGGTGCCTTTTTCAAATATTCACATCTATCGAACAGAGAAAAAGGAAAACATGTTTTAATCAGCCCTTACTTTTTAACAAGAGTATCATGTAGTTTTGAGCCTGACCTAATAGTGCCCTGAAGCTTGTGCTTTGTTCCAAGTATTTCTTAACTTCGAACTTCAAAAGTCCGTTTTACACATTGATACAAAGTTCTTTGCCCCGGCAAAGGACCTTAAGGACGATATTAGAGACAGTGGGGCATAGAAATTACGTGAAAATTCTGTTTGACTTTCCTTTTTTTGCTCAGTGACAGTTGCACAGACAATACTTGAAAGCTGCTGTGTCTGTTTAATACAGCCCAGTTTTCCTAGTCTGCTAAAACAGAGACCAGGATCCTCCTTTCTTAACTCTGTGTGGCTGAAGGTGAAGTACATTCTTGGAGCAAAGCCTGTCTGTAGTTTCGTGTTCATGCAGGCTTGGAAACGTCTCTGCCTCGCTGCGCGGCGTTGCTGGGCGCAGCTTTGCGGCCGGGAGCGTCGGAAGCCAACCTGCTCCTCGCATGGGCTGCCCTGCTGCTGGGTCCCTGGGAGAGCCCTTCACCCAAGAGCTGTGGGAGGGAAGGGATGTCGTTCCCCAAAGTCCTTTCCAGGCACATGCTCTCATTGTTCTGAGAATTGGAAAGGATTTAAATGACAATCCGCGCTGGTGGCATACTCCCAGCTCTCCTATTCATTTGATATTTATTACCTCCTTTAGGAAGAGCAGCATCGCATTTAGGGGAGTGCACGCTATTATGTTTCTCTGTACTCGAGGCTGAGGACTCCTTTTCCATAGTTTCAGGCAATAGGTTAAAAATGATGAAGAAAAGATATACAGAGTCTCAGCAGATCGATTTAACTGAAGCCTCACTCTCTTTTCTGCCTTTGAGCAAATGACCGAGACAAGATTATTGGTAAAAGCTACAATAAATGCCTGATGACTCTACTATCTTAGAGATAACAATTTATCCCAGCGTCTCACTAACTGCTGCTGAAATTAACGTGAAGGCAAGTGGGGTCTGATATCTCTTACAGCCTCCATCAGAACTCAACATCCATCTCTTTAGTCTGGAGAAGAGGAGACTGAGAGGAGACCTTATTGCTCTCTACAACTACCTAAAAGGAGGTTGTAGTGAGGCTGGTGTTGGTCTCTTCTCCCAGATTACTAATGATAGAACGAGAGGAAATGGCCTCAAGTTGCATCAGGGAAGGTTTAGATTAGATATTAGGAGGAAGTTATTTACTGAGAGAGTGGTTCAGCACTGGAACAGGCTGCCCAGGGCAGTGGAGTCACCATCCCTGGAAGGGTTCAGAAAATGAGTAGATGTAGCACTTGAGGCTATGATCTAGTGGCTGGAGAGATGTTAGGATGAAGGTTGGACTTGATGACCCTCATGGTCCTTTCCAACCATAATGATTCTGTGATTCTATGATCTCTCGGAGGTACCAATAAACACAGTGAGCCACGTGCCTGCCAGTGCTTTGGAGAACGATGGATGTTTGAATTCTGCATAATCACAGAAGTGGATTCATTTGGTATGTTTGTGTCTAGTTATTTTGTTCTTAGGCTTCCAGAAATAGAAATGGCTATAAGCTTTCAGCTGATGTCATGGGCAAGAGAAAAGAACAGAAACATTCCCTAAGTCTTGTATTCATAAAATCTAATCTTTCAGCATTCCTGAAAGATCTGTTGGTCAAAACTTTGTTCCTCTGAAAAATGGATCAAGTTTAGAATCCAGTCCGTTCTCAACATTTAGCTCTGTTGGGTTTGGGTTTTTTTTCTTTGCTCTCAGCTACTGTGACAGTTCAGTGGGCGGGTGTTGGCTTTTCACGCTGAGGAGCCCATCTGCTGCGTATTGTATACAGCTGATTATTAGTGAAATAAAGAACAGGAGTAGGGAGAGATTGTGAACAATTTCTTCTGACATCAGAGCTGTGGATCTTCAAAATAACAGTGGAATGGTTTAGATGAAACATAAGGAAATACTTTTTTCGTGCAACAGGTGAGTTATGGAAAGCTTTGATGCAGGGCTATGAGTGCTAAAGCTCTTGTGAATTCAGAAAGCAACTGAACAAATCAGTGGAAAAAAATCCCACTGAAGATGTTTACAAGCACAGCCTCCATCTCTACCTCAAGTGCCTCGTGCAGCAGATTTCTGGTAGCTGCAAGTGTGTCAGGGAAGTATCACTTGACACCTGCTCCATTTTAATAATATTCCGTCGGCATCTGCTGCTGTCCACCTTTGGGGACAGGACGCTGGCTAGATGATCCTTTGATCCGATTGTGCTCCAGTGCTTGGAAAGCAGCAAATGCACTTGTCTGATGAAGTATCTGCAAGGTCCATCTCTGCAGTAACCCAGCCAGAAGCTAACAGAAAGGACAGGTAACCTTTGAGAGCATTAAAAAAAAAACCACCACCAACAAAAAAACCCCAACCAAACAAAAATGAGATGACAAAGAAATGAAGACTTTCTCTGATCTGTTTTGTCACCTCTTTAAGATGGTCTCTAGGCAAGAGGATGGTCCTACTAACCAAAGTGTTAAATATTCAGTAAAATGTTGTTACAGGCTTATGTGACCACCACCAACAAAGAGGAAGGCTTTGTTAGATCCAGCACAGTGTCAAGCTCTGCTAGAACGCTCACAGCCACTTGGAGTGTTGAGGCGAGGTTTGTGGTGTTGGGTCCTCTTCTAGCATGACAGCTCAGTGACACCAGCCTGCTGCTTTCCTGGCCAGCTTAATCGGCTCTATCATCTTCTGCAGTGCTGTGTTGAGGTGCCAACAAATTCAACACATAAAGGTGCCCCATGGGGGGACAATTCATCCTTACAGAGGGGAAGGGCATTTCAATCTGATAGTGTGTGTTTACAGCGCATGAGTCCCTTGATTAAACAGTTTATCCGTTGGCTAAGCTCCTGTTTGGAGGTTGTGGCCAACCCTTATTAGTCAACTGGTGAAAGGGAAGCTCTGGCTTTTGGTTTTTCCCACAGCTGCATCTGGAGCAGCTGCTCTGATTTGGAAGTTCAGGTGGTAGGTACACAGAGGCCTGGTTGGATGCTGATAGGTACTGGAATGGTTTTCATGCTTGTTACAGTTGCAGGAACCCTGCACATGGAGAAGCTGATGGCGCTTGTGCTGCGCTTTGGTGAACTGGAGTGAACTGGAAAGGACGAGGCAAATAGAGAAAAGGCCAGCCGGCCATGTTCAGTGTTTCCACTGCTGCCATCTGTCTTGGAAAAGTCTCTTCTCCCCCATATGTGTCTTCAAGTGTTCTGTTCCTCTGGCTTTTTATTTTTTTCTTTTAATCAAGTTCAGACCTCTTCTTTTCCCCAAAAGCTTTATTCTGTGTCTTGGTTTTCTGCTCCTCAGTATCCCTAGTGAATTCTGCCTTACAAAATCTGTGGGCATAAATTGACCAATCATTAATACAAAAATAAAGTAACAATGCAGAGACACTCCCAGATCCCTTTCAGTCTTTGATGTGGTCTGTCTTAAGACCATACCCATGCTTGTGAGGGACTTGGGGCTTGTGTGGGGCAGTGCTTAATGGTAACACCACAGATCCCGTGGTGAGGTCATGGTTTTCTCTTCACAGAAATCGGATCTGGAAATTGTCTTGCTAACACGTTTAATCCATTTCCTTGCCATTGTCTGATACTTTCCTGCAGTACATTTGTTGGTGGCTTGCCCAGTCTCTCATAAAATACCCACGCAAAAGCGCTTCCACTGTTTCCCTGAGGAACAATTCCTTCTGTTGATTCTCACTCTTCAAGACTTTTTTTTTTTCCCCAGATAGCCTACCTTTTGCTCTAGCTTAATTTCATCGCTGCCCTGCCTGCCTGCTGGTGTAGTCCTTGGTATTGCATGTAAATTTTACTCTCAAGGCTTTCACCTTTCAGATCGGGTCTCCCACCACCTTGAGGGACTGTGCTCAAATACTTCCTCCACCTGGTCTCCTAATCCTGTGTTCAAGGGTGCCCTGATCCTGATAGTGTTGGTGCAGCAACCAGTATTTTCCTGGTGAGATGCCAAGATTTCAGAAAATGCATTATCACAGAATAGTAGGGGTTGGAAGGAACCTCTGGAGATCATCTAGTCCAACCCCCCTGCCAAAGCAGGGCCATTCAGGGCAGATTACACAGGAATGTGACCAGGTGGGTTTTGAAAGTCTCCAGAGAAGGAGAGTTCACAGCCTCTCTGGACAGCCTGGTCCAGGTTTTGTGACCCTCATGGTAAAGAATTTTCTCCTCATGTTGAGGTGGAACTTCCTGTGTACAAGTTTATGTCCATTGCCCCTTGTCCTATCACTGGGCACCACTGAAAAGAGACTGGCCTCATCTTCCTGACACCCACCCTTCAGATATTTATAAACATTGATCAGATCCCCTCTCAGCCTTCTCTTCTCCAGCTCAACAGCCCCAGGGCTCTCAGCCTTTCCTCATCAGGGAGAAGTTCAAGCCCCTTAATCATCCTTGTAGCCTCCATTGGATTCTCTCCAGTAGTTCCGTGTCCCTCTTGAACTGGGGAGCCCAGAACTTGGGCACAGGACTCCAGAGGTGGCCTCACCAGGGTAGAATAGAGGAGAAGGAGAACCTCCTTCGACCTGCTGGTCACACTCTTCTTAATGCAGCCCAGGGAACCATTGGCCTTCTTGGCCACAAGGGCTCATTGACGCCTCATGGTTAACAAATCCCACCAGGCAGTGGAGATCTTCTCAAACACTTGTGTGTGTGCCAACCAGAGCTCCCCTTTCCACGAAGCCTGTGGCTGCCTTGTCACCCCCTGTTCCGCGAAATCCCCTGGATGCCTTTGCTCGCTGGGTGGGGTGTTCTTGCTTATTCTCATCCAATTATTTAAGACTATTTTTCTGCAGTACATTCAGTTTACTTTTTTCTCAGACTTCCTTTATTTTTCATTCATAAACTTGAGGTTATGCAGGGTGTCTCCATTTCTATGGACTTCTGCCAAAACCTTTGAATGAGGATCATCTGCACAATTTTTTTAGCATATTTACCAGGTGTTCAGGGTTGTGTAAGAAAGATGGAACCAAACAGCAGCGTCCTTCCAAAATAAATGTTAACTGCAAGATTTTGTGTGACAATGTTGTGTGTTTTACCTGAATTTTGCAGTTGTATTAAAAATCAAAGCTAGTCCTTTCCGTTTGGTTTATTTTTCATGAACCTCTCTGTGGTTCACTTACAACTTTCAAAAAATAATCCTAAATTTACTGAAGCCAATAATGAGCCATAAAGAATTAAGTTGTTGATATTATTTCTGTTTTTCTCAGCATCCAATTTCTAATGTAAACACCTTGTTAATACCAGGAATAATTTTCCTTTGTGAAAATAACTGTCATGGCACAAACTCAGTGCGAAAGTGTTTCAGGATTTAAAAAAAAGTATTAGTTTTGAAACTCAACTCTGTGTCACGCTGACATCTAAAAGTAGATTACTGGGGAAAAGGGAGGAGGTTGAAGGTGTAACTCCCTTAGTTGGATGTTTTCGATAGAGTGGACTCAACAACTAGTGCTTGCTTATTAAGTCAAAATATCCTGCCTTTGTTTTTAGCATATATGTTAAAATAATACTACTTTCAGCAAGAGGAATGGTGTTGTCTGAGCCGTGGTGCCACGTTTAACCGCCTACATAATATTTCTTCCCTTCGCTGACAAGGTTCAATAGTGAAATAATTTTTTTTCCTTTCAGTTCAGTTTATTTGTACTGATATCTTTTATTTCTGCTTTCAAAGATAGTATTTCTTAAGAAGTTATATTAGATGGCTGAGATTTTCTGCAGCAGTTGTGTGACAGATAGGAACTGAAATTAAATTTGCTATTCTGGAGAGCTAGAATTTTGGTCCTGTAAAAGGTCTTGAAAGAACCGTAGGGAAGCAGGATGATTCTGTTCATGTCTTCCCTGGAAAGGTGTGTGATGGGTGATGCTCATCACTGGAGAACTCTTGTTCCGTGGCAGCGGAGGGAGGGCACGGGTACATCCCCTTCCCCTGGGAATCGCCTTGCCCGGGCTGGTATAGAGGAAAGGCACTTACAGCTTGTTCTCACCAGGTTTGTACTCACATGAGAGCTAATGTCTGTTTGCTCAGTGAAAATACATATTTTTTGGAATGGAACAAAGCCTGTGTCATGTAAGTGACTTTGAAGTCCCCAATTTGAAAAGAGTGATGCAACAGTCCTTACTATGTCAGTGCCAGGCTTTCGAAAGCTCCCAGCAGCCGGCCCGCACCATTGTTCTCAAGAGGATGTGCTGGTGCTGATGTGTTGGAAGCTGTGGCTCTGGCAGTGTTCTCGGTACCCCGTGCCCTCAGTGTGCCGGGCAAAGGAGGTGGAATAACGCTGTTCCCATTCTGCTGGTGGGAAATGGGACTTGAGGGTCTTACCTCGATGTAGTGAACTGAGCCAGATGCAGAAATAACTACAGGTTTTGGTGGCACAATCATTCAAATTTTACTTAATGCACTGGACCATGACGACTTGTGATTCTGATTAGTTGGATTGACTATATTGCAGATTATCGTAAGAATTTGCCTTGCGTCATTTGCTTTGAGCGGCAGCCGAGTCTGTAAATACCGCAGTTTTAGTAAACTCAATGATTACTTTTCTTTAGCGATACCTTGTTAGCAGGAGGTGTAGCTGTACAAAGACAGCATTACCCATCCCTTGCTCACGAGCACTGGTGTCATCTCGGGGAGAATTGGGTCCTGATGACATGCAACCATGAGGAAAAGGGAGCTAAGGGAGCTTTTCTCTTGTTCAGAGCCATGTGAGACTTTCACTAGCCTACACAGAGTAGTAACTACATTGTGTGAACAGCAAGTCAGGAGGGTTCGTAAGTTTGCTTCTGCTTGACCGTAAGTGTAGGGAGAGACTTAACAGGATGGAGCTCCCCAGTTAAGATGCTCCTCAACACAGGAAAGCTGTGGAGGGACTTTTCTATGAGGGCTTGTAGTGATTGGACGAGGGGTAATGGCTTCAAACTGGAAGAGGGGAGATTTAGAATAGGAATTGGGAAGATGTTTTTCGCTCTGAGGGTGTTGAGATGCTGGCCCAGGTTGCCCAGGGGAGTTATGAACGCTCTATCCCTGGAGGTGTTCAAGACCAGGTTGGACGGGGCCTTGAGCAACCTGGTCTAGTGGGAGGTGTCCCTGCATGGCAGGGGGCTGGAACTAGATGATTCTTGAGGTCTCTTCCAACCCAAACCATTCTATGATTGTTCTTTTCTGACTGTGATTTGGCTCAAGTACCTGTCCCATTGCTACCACTATGGATGACATGCAAAAAAGAAGAAGGGGTTTTTTTACCTTTCATGTACCCTCTCTTGCTAAAACAGTCAACAGCAGCGACTGTTGCTTCCTACTGGAAGAAGTTGCGTGGAAACTTGGTAAATACCATCAATGCGTTCTTAAAACCCGTTACTGGATTGGAAACTCTACTGCACAACCAGGACAGCTTCTGGCCCTGCACATGTAGGATGCATTTAATGGATTTTATACTTGTTCTGTCAAACACGTGGAAGTTGAGATGTGCACGGCAGTGCCGTTCTGAGCTGGAGATGGAGTAAGTATTCCAAAATTCACGGTAAAATTGTGAGAGTTGGGAAGAATAAACAGTATGATTTAGAGTTCACTTGATCTGAAGTTGTGTTGATCAGATTTCTGTATCGCTGTAAAGTTTCTGTGATACTTCCGAGCACAGTTTTGTAAATATTTTTCTAGGGGTATCAGTTTTTACTCGCCAGGCACAGTGATAATCCAATATTGGTATTTTTGGAAAGGCATTATATGTGAATTTCTTCCCAAGTCTGGAAGCAGTTTTTAATAATGATCCTGGGACAAGTTACTTAAAGAAAAAAAAAAATCAGTCAGCCGCAGTATTCGTAGAGGCTGGAAAATGAGTTGGTACAGTTTTTAGTAGCAGTCTGTGCGCGAGATCCAGAAAAGGCCATTCTTGGCTGAGACAGCGATGTTAACGAAAGGGCTTTCAAAGAACGCTCTGGGAAGTCATTTCAGGATACATAAAAGTTGTAGCCGGGAAGGGGCCTACACACGCATGTGGTTTTAGCAGGGGCAAAAATCCTGGTTTCTCTGAGCTCATGCGGAAGAGAACATCATGTTCTCTTTAGAAGGCGGCCGCTTGAAGAGCAGCTGCTGCACAGCCCTGCAGTGCTCGGTGAGCATGCTGTGCAGCTGGAAAGAAACTCTTTTTTTTATTTTTTTTTGTTTAATTTTTTGTTTAAATTAAGCTGTGGTCTAAGCTTATTCCCACTGGTGTTGTACAGTTGTGTAGTTACGGTCGGTGCACACAGGCAGAACAAAAGCTCCGCTGTACCTGAAAAGCAGCTTAGCACCTTTTCTTTTTGTAGCCTCCTTTCCTTTGGAATAAGCGTGTTTGGCCTAAAAACCTCTTCCTCTTCTTGAACAGGGTGAGCGGGCATCTTGACTTGTCAGCCCTGGTTTGAGAAACATGCCAGGGTGAGATCTGGTCCTGGTAGAAGGCGATGACAAACTCCTGCCCTTTTTCACGTGTCTGGCAATAGCTGCTGGAGGTGCTCCCTGGAGGGGGTTTTCCTGCACTCAGATCAAGTTGAATGTAAACTTGGGAAGAAAATGTGTGAGCGTGTGGACACCCATGTGAGGTACCTGGGGAGGAGGAGGCAGTCAGGAAGCTCAACCTGCATCAAGATGATTCCTTGGAAATTCTTCTGTAATAGACTTTTCAAAAAAGACTTTCCAGCTTTCAAGTACCAAATCTGTCTTTAATTCATGAAAACAAGCCTGGCTGTCTAGTTTAATTCAGGGTTTTTTAGGCTGGCATTATAACTTTTCAGTAGATAATTGACTATTTCCTCCTCTTAATTACTGTAACAATCCTTTCTGTATTCAGATTACCTGAATGCCTTCACTTGATGCTTTAATTTCTTCATGTAGTCTGTGTGTCTCGTAATGCTAAGGACCCTGTGTGATTTGCTGAGGAGCGCAAGATGTCCCATTGACCAATGATTTGCTAACCTTCCTTTTTGCTGAAAAGCTCTTGAGATCAAACGCTCTACAGAGATGCATTTATTTACCTTTGGGTGTTCCTGTAAGCAGGAGTGGGACTGAGTTATCATTTATAAACAAACAGGTCTGTGACAGCCCAAGTGAATGAAAGTTCATGAACATTCCTCTCCTATGAGGCCAGGCTGAGAGAGTTGGAGTTGTTCAGCCTGGAGAGGAGAAGGCTTCTGGGAGACCTTCTTGGGGCCTTCTAGTATCTGAAGGGGGCTACAAGAAAGCTGGGGAGGGACTTTTCTATGAGAGCTTGTAGCAACAGGATGAGGGGTAATGGCTTCAAACTGGAAAAGGGGAGATTTAGATTGGAAATTAGAAGGAAATTCTTCACTGTGAGGGTGGTGAGACACTGGCACAGGTTGCCCAGGGAAGCTGTGGATGCTCCATCCCTGGAGGTGTTCAAGGCCAGGCTGGATGGGGCCTTGAGCAACCTGGTCTAGTGAGAGGTGTCCCTGCCCATGGCAGGGGGGTTGGAACGAGACGATCTCTGAGGTCCCTTCCAACCCAAACCATTCAATGACTTTCCTGATACGACATGCCTGTTTTCCAAGGGCTGTTTCCCCCCACCCAATTATTGTTATAAACACACTAGTCATCTGTTATTCTTGTCCAAAAAAACAACTATTGTATTACTGTGACTTTTCTATTAATTTATAAAGATGAAAACCAATAACTGGTTTTGTGCTGGTTTCCAGAATAGTCGAGGCAGTAACATAACAGCATCTTTGTTCCTTTGAATTTGGAATTGGAAATATATCTACTAAATGTTTGTTTATGCTTTGAGGATTTTTTAAATTTGAAATTCTGTAGGAGTAGGTAGAACACTGGCCTGGTGCAGTGAGGAACGGTGGCCATTGATGCTGTCCTGCTGGGCAGTCATCCTAAGACTGTTCAAACGTTTTGTCAGAGAATCGCTAATTTTGTGATATGCCAAAAAAAGATTAACAACTGCATTGTTAACTTAATCCTTAACAAAGCAGATAAATTGCATGTTTTACAGTTGTTGTAGGTGGTCCTTCTTACCAAAGGCTTGATAAAGGCTCAATCACCACATAATTCCATTCTTTGCCTGTTGCTAAAGCTTTTGTCCTTGTTTTGCGCCAACCTGGCTGGTTTTATTTCCCGTCGTTATCACAGGGGTAGACGCCAGCAGAAGTCTATTCCTCTGATGGACACCACTACTGATATGGAAGCAGAGTAGCCCTGGCCATGTTTATCCCCAGCCGGACTTCCTGAGGTGAGATCTCCTGGTTTGCTGGGACCTGTGCTTGTACAAGGCACAGCTTCCCGAACGTTGCTTACAACCTCCTTGCACTACATGGAGTCCAGGCTGGTTGGAAGTTCTGCGCTACTTTAAAATGTCCCCGCTGGAGGTTGCTGACGCACCATCCATCCTCACAGGGCAGATGCATTTTTACTGTCATTAGTGATTGTTTATGTTGTTAATTCCAGTTGGCAAGAAAGGAGAGAGAACTAATATAACAGCGCTTCTTTTACTTGCAGTGATCTCTTGGAAGCGTGTTTGCTGCTGGCTTGTGGGTTCTGTTTTTCCTGATTTTTAAAAAAATTGTCTTTAATTTTGCTCCTCACAGCTCTCTTTCCATTCCTACCCATTTATTAATGTGACCCTGAGCAGGTTCTGTGCCAAGCTTTACTTAGCAGAGTACTCTGCCTCTGTGTCGTTGGAGAAATTAGATAAGAATTACACAGAGTGGCTCTTCAATGCAAACTGCATCTTGAAAAATCTTGTACTTACTTGATATATCGAGTTTTTTGGTGAATTTTGCCCTGTGGTCCCAGCTGTGTGGAGCTGTCTTGTACATTCACTGGCGTAACTGAGTTTAGTCATGTGCAGCTTGCTAAACACTGTCATATGATAAAATACCAGGGTAAGATTTGTCATGAACTGTGAGAAGCTTTTAGCAGGCAGGATAATTGCACTAACATTTGCTCTGAAGTTCACTAGAAATTAATTTCACACACCATTGCTAGCGAAGCACACAGGATGGTAAAAATACTCCCAACTGCCAACTAGGTCTTCTGAATGGCTTTTGAAATCTGTCTTAACTCTTGTACTTTCTTCCCTGGCATTCTAAAAATATATCTGTGCTAAGAGAAAAAAAGTAACGCCGCAGATAATCAACCTTAAGATGAACTGCTAGAAAGCGTGTCTCAGAAAGTGTCTGTCTCCTCATGCAGAACATAATAATTGCCCATGTACTTGGTTGTTATTAGAGTACAGAGAATTACGAGGGTTTGTGTGTCACTTCACTTGGTAAACGCAGATGTAATTGTTTCTGCGTGACGTGTCGGGGATGTCCAGGTGCTAGAACTAGGGAGGAAGGTGGGAAACTAAGTTTGGGAGGAGTAATGATGAGAGTGTCATTTTGCTAAGTAGAAAATGGAAATAATCTTTTCAGAGATTTGAGAAATGGCTTAAAAAGAGGAGTAGTTGAGTTCTGGTAAGAACAAGGCTCTGCATTTAAGCAAGAGTGACCATGTGTTCAGGCTGGGAGATGAGTGACAAGCCAGCAGTTGTACAGACTCCATTGATGTTCACCTCTCAGTGCTCTGCTGCAGCCCTCAATGTCCTGCTGCTGGAGGGGACAACTGCATGTAGATGTCTTTAGAACACCTGACACAAGCCTGCTCTCAGTGAGTGATGGCAGAGCCTCTGCCTGGAGCGTGTGCCCAGTGGGGATGCTGCTTTTCAGGAAAACTGGGGGCTGCTGATTAGAGAACAAGAGCTGAACAATTTGGAGGTCCAGAAAATGAGATTTGAGACAAGAGAGGAAGAGGAATTAATCACTCTGGACAAGGGAGGGTGTGATAATGTTTGTTGCCTATGCAAAAGCTAAAAGAAAAGTAAGCTGCTGTACCTATACACTTTGAACAGAAATATTGAGAGAATGGAATTGCATCACAGAATCACAGAATGATAAGGGTTGGAAGTGACCTCTGGAGATCATCTAGTCTAACCTCCCTGCCAGAGCAGGTTCACCTAAAAGAGGTTGCACAGGACAGCATCCAGGTGGGTTTTGAATGTCTCCAGAGATGGAGACTCCACCACATCTCTGGGCAACTTGTTCCAGGGCTCTGCCACCCTCAAAGTAAAGAAGTTCCTCCTCATGTTTAGATGGAACTTCCTATGCTCAGGTTTGTACCCATTACCTCTTGTACTGTCACTAGGCACCACTGGAAAAAGTCCCTTGATGAGTCCTTTGGTGACTTGTCAAGTATCAATACTGGGAAGGTTTTAAGACTGGATTTCAAGAAGTATCTGTGGAAAATGGAGGAGCTAGAGTTGATTCTGCCTTGCAGTAAAAGATGAAGACTAGAGGAGCTCCTAAGGGCCCTTCCAGCTCTGTTCTTCTGTGATTCCCTAATATAGCTAAATGTTTTCATACCATTCATTATATTGTTGTCATCACAAGTGCAACTGACTGAGAACGTACCACCACAGCAGCATTGCCAGGCAAATGAAGTGACACTTTGTGTACTCACTACAAGCCTTTTGCCAAGATTTTCCCAACCTTTTCCAGCATGAAAAAAAAAGAGGAAAAGCTAGAGCGAACAATTATATCTGTATTCCATTTTAAATCTGGTCAAACTTGGATTCATCAGAATGAGGGTATAAAGCATGTGGAGAGAAGGTTATTGCCCTCCCAGCCATCTGGAGGAGAATATAAAAGGTCCCTGACGATGTTGCATTGTGCAATAGCTAAAGCTCATGACTTACCTTCAAGAGCTCTAGATAGAAAACATGTGGAGGGTGAAAAGCAAAATGTAAACAGTAAGCATGAAAGAAATAATAAAGCTGGCCTGGGTGCAGCCTGAGATCCAGACAGTGAGGATTGCGTTATGTCAAACAGGAAACTGGAGGAATGTTTCTCCAGTGCCTATCTTTCCAAATCCTGGAAGCTGAGCATTGTCAGCTAATTGTTCGGGTGAGGAGACATTTGTTCTCTAGCTGCAGTGTTGCCATTCATAGGACAGTCAGTAAGAACCACAAATGATGTGCAGTTTGTGTTCCCTCAACAGTCCTACTTCATGAGCAACCAGTGTGACCTCCTCCCACTCTCCTGTTGGAATCATCTCAATCATTGGGTTGGTCTGTCTTGAAGCCTGAAAGAAAAAACCAAGTGCTTCAGCTCCAAGAAAGGGAATCTTTATCCACCATTTGGGCTGATAGATCTCCTCATCAAGCTTCATCATTAGTAAAGTCAATGGAGAGAGCAATAATGGATGCTATAACATCTGATAATCATAGAATTGTCAGGGTTGGAAGGGATCTTAAAGATCATCTGGTTCCAACCCTCCTGCCATGGGCAGGGACACCTCCCACTAGACCAGGTTGCTCAGAGCCCCATCCAGCCTGGCCTTAAAAACTTCCAGGGATGGGGCTTTCACCACCTCTCTGGGCAACCTGTTCCAATGTCTCACCACCCTCATGGTGAAGAACTTCTTCCTAACGTCTAATCTGAATCTACCCACCTCTAGTTTTGATCCATTCCCCCTGGTCCTACCACTACCCAACATCCTAAAAAATCCCTCCCCAGCTTTCTTGTAGGCCCTCTTAAGATACTGGAAGGCCACAAGAAGGTCTCCTCAGAGCCTTCTCTTCTCCAGACTGAATAGCCCCAACTCTCGGTCTGTCTTCATAGGAGAGGTGCTGCAGCTCTCTGATCATCCTCATGGCCCTTCTTTGGACACATTCCAGCACATCGATTGTCTTTCTTGTAATAGGGGCTCCAGAACTGGATGCGGTGCTCCAGGTGGGATCTCACGAGAGTGGAGTAGAGGGGCAGAATCACCTCCCTTGACCTGCTGGCCACACTTCTTGTTGCAGCCCAGGATACAATTGGCTTTCTGGGCTGCAAGCGTCCACTGACGGCTCATGTTGAGCTTCTCATGCACCAGTACCCCCAAGTCCTTTTCTTCAGGGCTGCTCTCAAGCCAGTCACTGCCCAGCCTGTATCAGTGCTTGGGATAATAACAGATGATGAAGTTGTACCTGTCATGTGAGCCATGCAGGGAAGCAGGAGCTTCTGGCTGATTTTTTTCCAAACGTTTCTTAATGATAATAGCTTTCTGTGGAATAGGAACTCAGAAGGGTGAGAACGGAATCGTTAGTCTTTGGCTGTCTTGCCCCCAAAGCGGCCTTTGACAGCAACATTCTTCATCCAGTAAGAAGTCTGTTCATTGTTGCTCTGTCGAGTGTTGTGGGTTTCTGTGCAATGGTGATGAGTGAGGCACCAACAGCTCAGAAACACAGTGGTTCTAAAGCATACGTTGTACCAATGCTGCTATGCATTAATGCCTTTGTGGTGGATCCAGCATCAACCTCCTGTTCCATCTCCTTCCACTCTGTCAGCTTTTCCCCTCAGACACCTGATAGCCACTAACTCTTGCTGAAGGCAGCAGGTGAAAGAGAGGTCTGAGGATCTTGTGATGTTGGGAAGAGTATCGAGGTTGTAGTACTGCCCTGCAGTGCACCCTCTGCATGGGCTGGCGTCCCCAGAGAGGGACCTTTTTCTCCTACCCAGTGAGATTTGCTGTGGAATGACATGTTAGTGGTTAATCCTTGTTTCCATCTGGTAAAACTAGTGCCCTGTCCAGCAGGACTTTGTGGTATCGTAGCAGGATGGGGTGTTTTCAGTGGACTTGCCCATGGCTGCTGTGTGCCTGGCAGGGAGCTGGGGGCTCTGGGTGTTCCTCCTCCTGGACTAGCAAGTGATGGTCCAGGCTCTTTTGATGAGTTGAACACCTCCTCACTCACAGAGGCAGCCACTCAAGCTGTGGCCGTGCTGATCCTGTCCAGGGTTTGAGGTTGAGGGTCCCCTCTTGGAAGGTGCAGCCAGTGCTCTGGCTGCCTCCCAGCAGACTGGGTCCTGCTCCGCTCCTGTGCTTTCTCTATTGAAAGATGTCCAGAATTGTGGCTAATCTGTATCCCTAAAGTTTCTGTGGTGATGACAATGTGCTAGAAAGTGTCAATATTTAACTCTGATTAAAGCTGCTTCTGCCCCCAAAACCTGAGCTGTTTAATGTTTAAAGTTTTACAGGAATCTGCTTGGTTTTGAAAACCCTGAAGTCAAAAAAACTGACTTGAAAAACAGACTCATTCTGACCTAGACAAATGGTCTGTGCGGTGGGTGGGGAGCTGGCTGATGGGCTGCACCCAGCAGGTGGTGGTAAATGGTTCCTTCTCAAACTGGCAACCGGTCACAAGCAGGGTCCCCCAGGGATCAGTGTTGGGCCCAGTGCTGTCTAATAACTTCATAAGTGACTTGGATGCTGGAATTAAGAGCACCCTGGTGAAATTTGCAGATGACACAAAAATAAGTGGAGCTCTCCAGAGGGGAGAGCCATCCTCCAGGAAGATCTGGACAGGCTGGAGGAGTGGGCTAGCAGGAACCTTATGAAGTTCAGTGGGGATAAGTGTAGGGCCTTGCATCTGGGAACATGTAACCCAGGAATACAGTCCAAACCGGGATCCACCTGGCTGGAGGGCAGCCCTGTGGAGAGGGACATGGGGGTCTTGGTGGACAGCAGGCTCAACATGAGCGATCAGCGCACTGCAGTGGCAAAGAAGGCTGGTGGGATGCTGGGTTGTGTTAAGAGGGGCATCACCAGCAGAGATACAGAAGTCATTCTCCCGCTTTACTCGGCACTGGTCAGACCACACCTTGAGTACTGTGTTCAGTTTTGGTCTCCGCTGTACAAAAAGATGTGGACAAGCTGGAGAGGATCCAGAAAATGGCCAGGAGGATGGTCAGGGGACTGGAAGACCTTCTGTAAGAAGAAAGACTGAGAAAAATGGGTATGTTCAGCCTTTAGAAGAGAAGGCTTAGGGGAGACCTTATTGAAATGTACCAGTACTTGAAGTGTGGCTACCAAGAGGAACCAGACTCCCTTTTTACAAGGAGTCACATGGAAAATACAAGGGGTAATGACTGCAAGCTGCTCCTGGGGAAATTCCAGTTGGAGTCTGGAAGTCTTTTACAATGAGAACAATTAAACATTGGAATAGTCTCCCAAGGGAAGTAGTGGATTCCCCAACAGTAGACAGTTTCAAGACTCATCTTGACAGGGTGCTGGCCCATCTCACTTAAACTACACTTAAGGTTGGACTAGATGATCCTTGAGGTCCCTTCCAACCTGGCATTCTATGAATCTAGGAATCAATGATGATTCCTAGCAGGGATCGTTCTCGTGGTCGCAGGCATCATCTCAGTGGCTCTTCCAGGGGGCTGTAACCCTCTTGTTGACCAGAGTAATGCAGTGCAGGTGCTTCCACTCATGGGAGAGGACCACGCAGCTGCAGATCTCCCCGCTTCTTGCTGTGCATTTCTTTATAGTGGGCAGTGGGTCATGAACACATTTGGCAAGGGGGTGTTCTTCTGTGCAGAGGTGTCACTTCAGGACAGTGACTTCAGATCATCTATATGAAGAGCCATCAGAAAAGTCATTATAAAGACTTTTAAAAAATCAAAATCAATTTAGAAGACTCAGAACAATGTGTTTGAGCGCAGTTGCAGCAGATCACAATCTGCTAATAACTTCACAGACGTGATGAACCCCGCAGTACATCGGTGGCAAATGCTGCCTCTTCCTGGCTGCTTATAACTTGACACTGGGAAACGTCTGTTTGCAAAAGGGCTAAATTAATTGTCACCCGTTTTGCCTTTGAAGAGTATGTGAATATAAAAGAATAATGTTCTCTCTTCCTGATGATTTGCACTTACTTGTTTTACTACTGTGCATCCTGTCTTAGGAGTGATTTCTCCTTTCTTCTTCTTGGGAAAAATTCCATCACTGAAGTATTTAAATGCAATGCTGCTGTGATTGCTGCTGTCATTACTTCATACCCTGGGGTTTTTACAGCGTCCTTTAACGCCACACTGATGATGGGCTTGTTTGTCGTTTTGTCTGAGCCTTTGCAGTGATGACAATGTACCCTCAGTGCCTTCAGGACTCAGTGGGACCTGACATCTGGGTAACTGGGGGAAGACTCCTTAGCAGAGGTTTCCAAGTTGACCATTTGACTTGGATGCAGGAGTGAGCATTTGGAGACACAGGGAGATGATCTCCTGGAAGAGGACTCCTGGAGGAGGCTTTCTGGTGAAGAACACAGCTCTTGGTGCTCCACCTGTGAGGGATATTTAAAACACCCTGGGTAAGCCTAAAACCTACAGGGCTTACGAAGAGGAGTGTTTAATGGGTAACTAAAGTCATATTTGCAAAATAACTGTTCAACATAAATAATAATCATCATCACAGGTAGTTCCTGAGGTTCAGCAAGCAAATAAATCAAAGCTGCACATGATCTTTGTAGTCCTCCTCATACCAGAATTAATTTTCTTTGTCCACTCTCTAGTCCTGTCAGATGTATTAATTGCATCACGGCAGAGAAGTCCGGGGCTTTGAGGTGATTTCAGGCAAAGGCTGGGTGTGGGCACGCGCATGCGTGTGTGGGCATACCCAACGTGAGTGGCCTTGGCCAGCGTCCTGCCAGGATGCTTTATGGTGAGAGCCCAGTTGTGTCAGCTGTAGTAGCGCAGCAAGGGGCAGGCAGCCCATCGGGAAGGTGACTCTAGGGGTAAGCTGAGCTCGGGTTTTGGAGTTTAATCTGCTGCCTCGGTCAGTCTCCACATGCTTATGCTAACATCTCGTGTTTGCTAACATCAGCGGTGGGTCCCACGGAACACATGAGGTAGCACAGCCTGTGTGACCTTCGGACATCCTCTATCTGTAATCTGTATTTATGAGTAGCAGGAGAGATCTGTAAAAGGAGAAATGGCATCCTCTGAACCCAAGTACAAGTAGCTGCATGGTGGTATCACAGCAAGGTGTGTTTTTGTAGCCTCCTTTATTTTTTGAAATGTCCTGAATTTTTCTTTTCTGCCAGTCAAAAGAAGACTGAGTTGCATTTTAGGGAGCCAGTGTGCCCAGAGTGGCTTTAACAGCAGCCGAAACAGTCTCTGCTGAGAGGAGGCCACAGAGAGAGAGATGTGGTCTGGGAACTACTTTCCCAACTCTGTGAAAAGAGGGATTTCTCTGAGTCCAGTTGTGATAGGCTTGTTGGTACAGGATCACACTGAGCCAAGGTGAGTGAGTAACCTACTGTAGGGAGGTTTATAATTACTTTTGCGTTGGCCAGTGGAGATTCAGTGCAACCTTTACCAACATCTCCTCTTCCTCTCTAAACCTGCAATTTCCCTCTTTGTCTTGCGTGGCTTGGGTTTCACCACCTTCCCTTCAGTGGCTCAGCTAACCTACCTGCAAGGCTGTTCTGTTAGCAGAGCTGGACAAAACGGTGCTGAGCTGCCAGGTGTTGGTGATACGGCATCCTGCCCATCCAGCAACCCCACGCAGTAAATATGGGGTGTCACAAATGAAGATCATGTGTAAGCTTCACCTTGAGCGCACTCTGGGAAGAGAAGCAGTTGAGATTTTCAAGCAGAAAAAGCATTCCCTGTTCACACTAACTGGTGGTGCCAGAGTACCTAGTGATGGCAGCAAAGTTGAGAGGCAGGAGAACATTTATGAGCGAACTATTCTAATTTCCTTATTCTGTTTGGGCCTGAAGCTCACCAACAAAGCTTAAGGAAAGGGCAGGGAGCTGGAGACTTGTTACAGGATGAGTGATGACAGGCTGCCCGGACCCCTGAACGCTTTGTTGTTCTCCACTGACTGGATTCCTGTGTTACATGCACTAAACCTTGTTGTGGAAGCCAAGAGCAGGAATTATCCTCCACCTGTGGTTTTCATCCACACTGGAGTGAGGAAGAGGATGTGTCTGCTTTGGTCACCCATTTCTGACTAGCTGCCCCTCAAGTGGGGTTTCTCCATTGCACGGCAACATGCACCAGTTTTGGGCACCACAGGATAAGGAGAACATTGAGGTGCTGGAGTGGGTGCAGAGAAGGGCAACGAAGCTGGTGAGGGGTCTGGAGAACATGTCTTAAGGGGAGCGCCGGAAAGAACTCGGATTGTTTAGCTTGGAGAAGAGGAGGCTGAGAGGAGACCTCATTGCTCTTGACAGCTACCTGAAAGGAGGTTGTGGTGAGGCTGGTGCTGGACTCTTCTCCCAAGTAACTAATGAGAGGACAAGAGGTAATGGCCTCAAGTTGTGCCAAGAGAGGTTTAGATTGGATATCAGGAAGAAGCTCTTTACTAAAAGAGTGGTTGGGCATTGGAACAGGCTGCCTAGGGGAGTGGTGGAGGCACCATCCCTGGAGGCATTCAAAAAACAAGTAGATGTGGTGCTCTGGGACATGGTCTAGGGGTCAGGGAGATGTTGGGATGAAGATTGGACTTGATGATCCTGGAGGTCTTTTCCAACCTAAATGATTCTGTGATGTTATGATTCTGTGTGGTCATGCCCCATCTCACAGGGTGTCTCAGTGTGGGTGCTGAGCACAGCACGAGGGCACGTGGGGTCCTGTATTCAGGCAGCCTGCCTTTTAAACAAGAGCAGTGAAGTAAAGAGATGATCTGGACTGTGCACTAGCGCTTCTTACTGAGCCAAAATGGCTTCAGAGAGCAGCTGCCCGTGCCTGCCGTGGCTTCTCAGCATTTCATCTCTCAGATCTGATGCGCTGGGGGCAAACACTGACAGCCTTTGGGGTACACGTCCATTAAAGGTGTTTCTCCTATGGGAATTCCTTTCTTGTAGAAGACTTCTCTGAGCTTTCCCTGAAGCCACTTGGCCAGGTCCCCTTCTCAGAAGCTGGAAATTCCATTTGTTCTGTTAGTAGAGGAGTCACCTTCAATTCAACGTGGTGAGTCTGGCAGGAGGGGTGTAGAAAGTGCTTAGTGCTGTGTGTTAGGACAGTGTCTTGTAATCGTGTGTTGGACACCACCAAGCATTCCTGTTTTATCAGGTAGTGGCTGTTGTTTCTGGCAAAGTGCAGCTGATGAAATGCTCGGCTTGGTTTCTTGTGCACAGGGAGCCCTTCTTAGGAAGCGGGGACTCCTGCAGCAGGAGCAACTGATTAGTGCCGGATTGCAAAAACTCGTAAAGTGATTTGGAGCTGGTTGGAGAAGTAAGAAATAAAATAAGAAACTAGAATGGATTGCAGATGTGCCTTGTAGATTTTAAACTGGGAATCCTAAACCCACTTGCCTAAGTTGAACCACATGAAGGGCTTGAGAAACACCAGGTCCATGGGAATCCTGTGCTGCTTGGCATTGTGTCCAGGAGCCTCTGTTTTTCAGGCTAGACACCACATTTTCAGCTATAGACTGTTTGGGTTCCAAGCAGATTTTTTTCATTTTGTTTTAAGCTAAATTAAAAAAAAAAAAAAAAAATGCAGCCAGCAGCCAGGAGAATATTTGGCTTTTGTTTCTTTACCAGCTGTTTTTGTTCTCGGAAACCCATTTTAGCTCCTGGTGTGTTTCTTCAATTTGTAGCTTATGAATTGCAGGAGCAGATGATCCGCTGCGAGTGCACCCTCGGTACGGAGCCGTGTGAGAACCGCGCGGTTCTGTGGTGGCGAGGGCGGGCGAACCATTTGTCATGAATTCCTAGAAAGAAGGAGGTTTGGGGTGAAGGTCGCTAGACAGGATCTTGTGACGGAGACGCGGGCTGCGTTCAAGAGATTGCTTTGTGAGAGGGCTTTAATGAGCTCCTTCCACGTCGTGAGGCTTTGCTGTTCATGGTGCGGTGGGCAGCGCCCGCTGCTCTCAGCAAGGGCTGTGAAAGGTCCATCCACTAAGTTCTTTTTTACACCACCACCTTCTCTCCCTGGTTCGGGACGGCTGCTGGGCTCTGGCTGGACGCTGCTGTCCTCGCTCGCGGCCGGTCCCTCGGCGTGCGGCCCTGGCCTGGCTGCCCGCGCCCTGGGCGGTCTCGGCCACCACGCCAGCCTCCTCCTCCTCCTCCAGGCTGGGCTCCTCCGGCCTTCCAGCATTTCCTTTGATCTCCTGCTGCTCAGCCTTGGCAAAGTGACCGCATCACTAGGGTGGGGGCCAAACTCTTGCCTCCTCGCAGCTATAAACCCAGAAGTCTGGTCGCGTATTTGTTGAGATGCTTCTTATCTCGGCCATTGTTTTACCTTTCCTGCTTGTTCCCTTAACAACCGCTTTTGATCCAGCTCCATAGCGACTAACCCATGGTACACCCACGCACGGAGGCACGCATCAGGCGGGGGGAACAATGCCGTTATCTCCCGGTTATTGCCAATGGCGTCAATATTATTCTTCAGTTGTCTGGGGTAAGAATGGGAGAGAAGAAAGCTGTGTTCAGACCTCTAACGGTGTGAACGCCTGGCTCGTCAGCCAAAGTCCCTTCTGAAGCCTTTTACTTCACAGATTCTTCTCTTTGATCTCAGCCCTTTGCGTTTTCTCGGTAGCTTTGATTTGTTACAGCGCTTTATCGTGCGCTTAACCTTAAGCGCAGTGAGAGTGCTCATGTGCTCAAGCTTGTTCACAGATGTGTTTCTGTCTCAGGACTCGTGTGTGAATGAGGAGTCGGGGCTTGTGGCTTAATTCTAGCAAGGCCTCTAGCTGGGTTTTCACTCTGAACAATTATTTTTTAAAGATACTACTTTTTCTGCATACTTCATTCGTGGCATGGTACGATAAAAACATGATTTAGATTTCAGGTGCAGTAGCCTAAAACGCCAGAGTTAAGATGCCTGCACAACACCAACCTACCACAACGTGGGTGTGAGTTATCACAGTCTATAATTACATGACCACGTAGCAACTTTTTTTTTTTTTTCCAAGGAGCTGTTGCCTTTCACAGTGTTGAAGATGGATGTGCTCTGGAGTGTGTCGCTGAGAAAGCTCTTGTCTGTCAAAGCTCTGCCTCCCTTGTCACCGCAACCGGAGAGCGTAGAGGGAACCGAGCAGGGTATTGCAGGAGAAATGGAGATGCTGCATTCCTGCAAACCCCAACTTCCATTCTTCTTTCCTCCACAGAGGTCTGTGGCAGAGGCAGCTGTCCTGAAGCTGAGCACACGTGGAGCCGTGGTTCAGCGTCAGTTAAATTATCTCTGGAAGGAAAAGGTGATGGGGCTTGTGGAATAGAGAAGAGTGAGGATGGTGCTGGGGGAGCGGGACTGCTGAAGGAGAGCTGTAGTGAGGGAATCCTCCTCTGGAAGGAAAGAGCCAAGTAAATAGTTTGTAACCTGTGAAACATGATCAGTGGATAGAGGAGAAAGTTTAAATGGCACAAAATCCCTCCTCTGCTGTATTACCTACGATGTACTTTTCTCTGCTTGAAGTCTTACATCATTTTTCCCACCATCCTGCTTGGGATAGTTTAATGAAAGATACTCAGTGACAAACCTAGAGCAACACAGTTATAACAGTCTCACTTGTGTGGTCAAGCTGAATGCTTTAAAAAAATTAAAAAATAAAGCCCCAGTACCTGAGCTCTCAAGGCGTGTGCCTCATGGCAGTGGAGACGCCTTGGGTCCCTCAGTGTTTCAGTTTCCTGTCTGAAAAATAGAGATACCACTGCCTGGTACATTTGCTTTCTCATCTCATGGCTTCCAGTCTCAGGACTGTACTGTGTTTTGGTGCTCTGTTTTGGGGAAGGAGGTGCTTTGCAGAATCAGAGTTGTTCGTAGTCTGATTTAATTCTTCACAGAAAAACTCCAGTTATGGAATCATAGGATCATTGAGGTTGGAAAAGTCATAGAATCATAGAATGATAGAATGTTAGGGGTTGGAAGGGACCTCTGGAGATCATCAAGCCCAACCCCCCTGCCAGAGTAGGACCATAAGTCCTCTAAGATCATCAAATCCAACCATTAACCCGACACCACCATGACCAAATGAACATCCTGTCTGTATTTTCAAGATAGATTATCCTTTTTTTTTTTTTTTTTTAAATCCTCGTGGTGGTCCCAGCACTACTCCCATTCCTGTATCTTCAATGCAGGAGCACTGAAAGCTCAGCATGCTGAGCAGGGCAGGGCTGCTGATGCTCTGCTGGTGGGATGAGCTGTAAGCCAGGTGTTAGCCGAGTCATGGATCGAGCTTGGAGGTTCCTCCTCTGCATAGTCCGGGAGGTGGAAGAGGTCTTGAGGAGCTCTCTTTGTCTGAAGATCAGTTTAACCAAAGGGGAGACTTTAACTCAGGATGTGTTAGTCTTGAGTTCCTGTGAGAGCTGAGCATCCAGTGCTGATTTCTGAGATAGGAAGATGCTGAGCGTTGGTGCTGGTTGTCTCACCCGTGGGTTGAAAGTTGCGTTGAATGGTTCAGTCGCACTACTGATACTGCCTCTAGAATTACAGTCGACACAGCCCTGTAATTACTGTGCCACCAATACAGTTAGTATTTATTACACTCTATTTTATGTCCTGTTTCTACATTGTTTTAAGTTAAATATTTTTATAAGACAAAAAAAAAACCAAAACCACATAGAAGCTTTGGAGAGAATGTTTTCAGAATCTTTGGCAACGTGTTTAATTTGGTTGGTTCTAAATTTCCATCATCTCCTTGTGCCAGCTCGCTGCAGGTGTGCTGGATTCACAGCTTGCTGTAGCTGCTTTACGTGGTGTAAAAAACTTTCTAAATGCTAGAGCTAAGCATGCCAAGTACTTTTTCAGGGAAATAATGTACCTTTAAGAAAGAAAATCCAATAGGGTGGTTTGTTTAAACCTTCTAAAACTGTTGCAAAAGCTGGGATTTCCTCAGTTGTATTTATTTTTATTGTTTTTTTTTTTACTTTCTTGGATTTGGGGATGGGTAATTGCTAAGCAGTGTGAGAAGATCTATAATTCCTAAATAATGCAGCATGTTACCTGTTCCGCAAGCCTGTTATACTTTATGTGCCTTTGTCCCACAAAATCCCTTTGCTCTGTTGTGAATCCCACAGAGCCAAAATGGGGGGAGACATTTTGGTTTGGGGTTGGGTTTGGTTTTTTTTTTTTTTGATGAATAACAGCTTGTTGCAATCTTTTAAGTTCAAATTCTCTTCTGTCCAAAACATGTTCTTACTGAGGCTTGGGCAGTTTGAAAAAAAAACTCATGAGCAATTTACTTTTAATTTTTGTCTTACTAAGGCTGATTATTGTTTTAATTATCCATTGCTATTGTTTGTGACCTTCCACTAGAATTGTTCAGTGTGAGTTTAGAAAGATTCCTGCTTTTATGTGAGGAGGGCGTGACTGTGAGGAAATGTTCGTTCAGTTGGGTGGAACAACTTATCTTTCTGGTGCGGTTTGGGTGGGACATTCGTCTTCAGCGGAATGCCGCGGGATCGCTTATGGAATTGTTTCTTGCCTCCAAAATGAAAATGGTGTTTTAGATTTAGTGGGTTGAATTGGCTGTTCCCGTAAAACCTCCAGGTGATCCTGTTCACGGGAGCGAAGTGCTTGAAGGACACAGAGGCGCTGCTAGTACCCAACTTTGCATCTAGGAAAAGAAGGAAGAAGTTGGGGGAAAGGGATTGAGCAAACCTAAACTCCAGCGAAGCTGCCCTGTCTTTTACATTTGGGTTGTGCAGTGTCGCCATGAGGCAGTAACTGAATGGGCTTTAATGAACAAAGTATTAAAGTTATCGCTCTGTAACTTGGAGTTGGTGCCATTCTGGTTTGTATCTTGAGGAGTTAAATTCCTGCGCGCTGGAGTCAGGGGCTTGATGTAATGTTGGAAAGCAAACGCTGCCAATTTGGAGTCCACGACTTTAGTAATTGGCGGTCCTGCTGTGTTATCCATAACAAATGGACAGTTCAAATGCTTTATGTTTATAGAGCTAATTTCCTAATTGAAATGCCTATTTAAAAGCTCTGGTTTAGTGTTTCATTTCTCAGTGACCCTATTGTATTGAGAGATTGCGTTTCAGATCAGAGTCTTTCTAGATGTAACCCAGGACGCTTTAGGAGCCCTGCACTGTCTGAACTGTGAAATATGAAAGGCAGCAATGAAAAAGACTCTTGCTTGCCTAAAAATTAGAGTAGAAAACGTTAAATAAATGGCTGAGTAACAATTATTCTGGAAACGTTCATATACGTGAAGCTTAGCCATCAGGCTGCAGACGTGTGTATCATTAATAAAAATATTTTCAAAGTGGTGCCTTAGTCTCATGCTGATATTTGGTGGGTACACTTTTGAAAGTGTCTAATGTATGAGCTTGGACTTCCAGCTTTTTCAGTAAGAACTATATAGATAGATATTTTTAATGATCTATGCACCTTTATATTTCGTTTCTCCATTCTAAGTGCCATTCATTCTTTAAAAGACAGTTGCAGACAGTTTTGTTTTACATCCATGCAGGGTTTTTGAGTGATTTGTTTGGAGCAGGGAAGAAGCCAAATAACCAGAGGGTTGACTTTTTTTTTTTAAATAAATATTTCAGTGCAATTACTTGATATACAGATTAGATGTTTATTGTTTATGTAGGAGCGACCAGTAAAAAGAGAATTGTATATTTGAAGAAAACAACTTAGGTAAAGGCAGTGAAACTGTAAACGACAGAAACTCGAGTGTCATTTCAGACCACGCACGTTTGGGAACAGGTTCTACCTTCTTAAAGCCAT
Source organism: Eurystomus gularis (assembly GCA_013400335.1). NCBI lineage: Eukaryota > Metazoa > Chordata > Aves > Coraciiformes > Coraciidae > Eurystomus > Eurystomus gularis. The sequence goes on along the minus strand of VZZY01011264.1, from coordinate 145,254 downwards.
CACCTCTTGTTTTAATCAGCAACATGCGTGTTGGAAATAAACCAAACCTCCTGGGGGGGAAACAAATGAGTAATGTCCCACTTTTCATTAGAATCTCCTTAGTTTTGCAGTTACGAGGTATAAATCGAAAAACATAAGCGGGAACGGCAGGTCCCAAAGCCCAGCGCTGTTTGGATTCCCACTGCGGGAGGTCTGGCTCCTTCTGCTTGGTGTCTGTCTGGGGTTCCATGAGGCTGTCAGGGGGGTAGAGGTAGCACGAGAAGCACACGTCTGCTCAGGGACACGTTAGAAAGTTGTTTCTGACTCACATGGACGTGAAGAGGTGGGAAGTCTGCACACCAAGGAATTCTCGGGGGCTTGCAGACACAGCCTATCTGGGCACGTTTAACTCGGCCCAAAGAAGATGTATTTTTAAAGATTTTCTGCTGTGATTGTGAAAAACATGTGGGTTTTTTCTTTTAAAGAAAGGCTTAATTGAAACTTTTTGTCTTGGATGTGTTTTGCAATGCAGCAATTTTAATGTTATTGAAATACGGACATTGTGAAATTACGGAGATCTGAAAACGGGCATGAAAATAAAGGAAACTTAAAATGTGTTTCCTTCACACACAGTTTTTTGCAAGCTTATGATAAACCAGATAGTTGCAAAAGCAGGGTGTGATGGTTCATGACTTCAGCAGCTCATAAAGCTTCCAGAGGTCAAGATGGGGAGGTGTGCTTCTTTCCACATAGTAGCTTTGGTGGTCTTGGCAGGGGGGGGAATCTCCCACTGATCAGTTTTATTTCTGAAGCTGACTGTGGTGCTGCGTTCTCTAGTTGAGTCCCGTGAACAGAAGCTCTTCTTTGTCCTGCCCCACTGTGGGCACTGTGATGAGTAAGGCAGCACAGGGAGCAAATAACGGGGAGAAAGTTTGGGGGTACAGTCAAATCCCTGTTATCAGTGTCACAGATGCAGAGAGCCTGGCTTTGCTGTCTGTGTGAACCTGTGCGGGTGCCGTGCCGGCTGGGGTCTGGAAGCAGAAGAGCTGTCCTCACACCATAGGGAGCTGGGGCCATCAACCCTGTTCGGTCTCACGCTGCTTCCATTTTGAGGGCGCGGGTCTCTGTGCTGCCTTCCCAGGAGAAGAGAAGGGTGCGTTATGGCATGAGAAGAATCTGACCAGGCTGTTGCTGTGCTGGACGTGGTGACCTCCTGCCAGACCACTGTCCCCACTCCACTCCTCTGTGCCCTGGGTTAGGGAATCTCAGGGATGGGTGCTTGCACCCATGAGCCACCTTGGGTCCCTAGAAGCCCTTCTCAGGTGGGCATAGCTCTGAGGCCCAGCATGGGTCTGGCAGACCCATCGTCTGGCACGGGTGAGACCCATTCCAAATCCAGGAGTGAGTTGCACTCTCAACCAGGCAAAACCCAACCCAACAGAAACGAAGTCGAGGAGGAAGCTGATGGCCTTGGATGGGGTGGGGAGTGAGGGGGATGAAAGCATTCTCCTTTGACTGGGGCTGTAACTGGGGCCTCCTTGTCTGCAGGACTTGTCTGTAAGTCTGGTACCTGGCCCAGAAAACGCCTTTGTGTTGGGTGCTGTTTGTTTACATAACCGTAAGACCCAGGCGGGCTGCTGGTACCTGGGGGCTTGTTCGTATTAAGGCCTTCAGGACAGAGCTAGACGCGTTTGCTTTTTGCAGTTGTGTCTGCTTGGCCACCTGGCTTTTATTAGAGATATAGTAGGTAATGTATCTAGCAGGTCAAGGAGAGGAGAATGTCTCTGGTTGAACCAAATGCTATGGAAAATCAATTCCCCCTTGTACTATTCCAACATAAAGACTACCTGCCTGCGTTTATGGGATGCCGAGCATGTAATTGTACAAAAGTGGTACCTTCTTTCGTACAAAAAAAATGACCTCGCTGGGCCCAAACAGATTTAATAGCTGAGATTGGAGGGCGCATGCAAGTCTGTTCAAAATCTGCTGTAATTTGACATGAACTTTGATTTCCTGCCAGCCTGAGAATGTAGGTCAGGAAAAACAGGTACTTGTTTCTACAACTGTTGGATGGCTGTGGTATAACTTGCAGAAGTGTGCTGCTTTTTTTTTTTAATTAAAAAAAAAAAAAAAGATTTGCATTGATTTATAAATCTTTAAATTTAGGAAGGCAAACTGGGCTTTCACTTTTTCCAGAAGTGCTTCATTCTTTCCACACCGTGTGTTTGGAAATCTGAATGCTCTCTCACATGGCGAGCAGGGGGAAGGGCAGCGCAATGCTCACCGGTTTGAAATGTTCTACGTCTTTAGAGCAGCCCAGGCTGCAGTAAGAAGGGCTCTGAACCCTTCCCACCCGAGTGCCCTGGGATGCCGTGTGGCCTCGTTAACTTGGCTGCTCCAGGAGCAGATTGAAAGCTGCTATTTTCATGTATATTGTTTAAAACTTGGCTGCAGTGCTGAGGTGGGAACACCAGGGAAGGGAAAAAACAAAAAAGGGAGAGGGCACGAAAAAGAGACTTAAGGCTGATACTGCTGGTTGTTTTCTTACAGATACGGAAATTTTTGCTACGATAACATCATTTTGGCTTTGATATATTCCATTTGGAATGTCGTCTTTACACTTGCTGAGCTTAACTTGGATTGAGATGAGGGAATTGTTCAGATTTGAGCATGGCTCTATAAAATCTCTCTTGGTGGTGGGTTAAAAATAGAGCAGTTTTGCATGTTTTTTCCCTGCTTTGGTCAAGATGGGGTGCAAAAAGGAACAGACTTGGCATTGTACGTGCTATCTCCTGGGTTTCGTTCTGTCCCGAGCACAGGACACGCGGCTGTTGTGTCTCCTTGGAGGAGTGTTAAGCCAACTGACAACTCCTTCACGGTAGGGCTGGGTGAAGGCAGACAGACACCCGAACACCTCCGTGCGTCCCTGGGTAGGGTGTGGGCACTGCTCAGGTATCTTCCGCTCCTGCTCTATTCGCCTCGGTGGATCTGTGATGGAAGGAGGGTGTTTCACTCTCTCTCTTAGCCAGGAGCAGGGCTCTAGGTAGTCATCGAATTACCACCTGAAGTGGGCATTTGACTATTTTGTGAAAGAGCAGGAGAAGGAATTTCTTCTCAAAGCTGGGGTGTCATGGAGTGGAGCTGCTCAGGAGAAGATAAGAGTTGTCCCACTTGTGCTGAGCCCTTTGTCCTCCGCTGTTCTCTGCATGGAGCGGTACCGTCGGGTACTGCCTGGGGGTTAGCAGAGATTTTGGTAATCTGGTATTTCTGCCAATGCAGCCAATGATGGATTGGTCTGCAGAGGACCTTGAGCTTTCTTTTGATGGGCACTGAAGGTTTTCATGTTTGGGTATTATTCAGCCTTCCCTTCCCACTGCCTGCTTTTTTCTCCTCACCTTTCATACAGAAATACCACATTTCCTCCTTAGTCAAACCAGCAGATACGTGTGAATCTCCTGATACCAAATAAAACTGTGTTCATCACCAGCTATGGCTGGTGAAGCCCCACATGGCCATTGCCACCGGAGCACCCTGGAGGAGATCTGTCCCCAGGGTCGGGGAGCGAGGGCTGCCCGCCCAGCCTGCTCCCAGCTTCTCTCCTGGGAATGACCCTTCTGCAAAATCTGCATGTTTTAAAAGCGGTTAATTTGGGTTTCAGGCTACTGTATTTGAATTCAAAATTTCAACATGGGGTAGTCTGAATTTCTAGATTGCTGCTATAAGTAGGAAAACAAACTTTCATGAAGGAGAGCTGTGGCAGGTGATGGCTTTGGCCATGACTTGGTCTGTGGGGTGACCTTGCACAGGGGTGACCCCAGCGCTTTTGCCGATGTCTGCCGAGGGAGCACGGTGCGGGGGGTACCGGCAAACCTTCGCGTGTGCAGCCTGCAGAAACACTGCCCTCGGTTCACATGAGAAAACAGCTCTTTCTCTAGTTCCTGTTCATCGTATCCCGTCCACGCACTGAGTTATTCTGAGATGAGCTGTGGCCGCGGGTTCCTGGGGCTGGAGATCATCCTCCAGACTGTGACTTTCTGGGTCTTTTGTGGCTGAGCAACAGCTTTTGCTGCCATAGCTGTGCAGATGTAGGACTAAGCCTGATGCCATCTGATCAACGCTTTATCATTTGCAGACTCTTTCTTCCACAGCACTGAAATCAAAAGAGGGTGCTGGAAGCGCTTTCGTTTTAGCATCTTTTGCCATTTGTAGATCAATATAGTTTCAATTGTCAATTCTCTCCAGGAATCGCTTCTCTTTCCCTCCTAATAGTTCGCTCAGCCCATCCGAGGCCTGGGGACCCTTTAATGGCACGGTATCAGATTGATTGTTGGTGTATCTGAGGCGTTATTGTCTCAAGCTTGGCTTCTGATGCTGCGTGCAGTGGCGGAGCCCCGCGAGCCGCGAGGAATGACAGATGAGCAGAGGCTTCCCGGAGAGCGGGCAGCACATCCCCCAGCTGTTCGCAAGAATCGAGGAAGAAAAAAAGGAGAAAGGCAGATTATCCCGTTATGTTTACAGGGCATCGGTCACACAAACAATGACTGTCCTCTTTGACAAGAGGATTGTTTAATTACTTAAGGGTTTGATAAAGAGATGACTGCACATCCAGGGCTCTGAAGGCATCTGCTGCTTAGTACCACAGGCACGTCCTCCGGGCTAGCGCTGCGCCTCGCCTGCTCCCGAGGAGCTCCGGAGGTCTCCAGAGCTCTGTTCCAAGTCTCAGAGCTGGTTACTTTTGAGCATATTAAATTGAGTTTTGGTCATCTGAGAAACGAAATTAGAATTTAGCTGCCTGTGAACTAGATTGAGTTATTCAGAAAGAGTGAGGAAATGTGAGTTATACTTGGAAAGGCGTATTTTTAAGTGTATGTATTCTGATGTTGTCAGCCCTCGTATCTTTATAGCTTTTCCCTTGCTCCTTTTTTATTTTTAGTCTGTGACAAGCGTTGCCAGGTTAGAATCCCTCCCACAGACTCTGGACTTGACCGGAGTAAGAATCTGTGTGAAGAGATTACTAATTATGCAAAGGTTAGTGGGTGTGAAACAGTGGAATTCCCAATGCGTGTTGCAGTGGCCAGAAGTACTGTGTTACACCAGCTTTGCCTTGCTTCTGAATTTGACCATAAAATCCAATTTGAAATACTGGAATAATGAATAGAGAGTGAGTTAAAGTAGTATACTAAATGCTGGTGTTATGTTAATATTGCGTAATGTTACATGTTAAATGCTGGTATTGAAATGCTGGTGTTAGCATTAGTTCTAGCCTGTATAGCTTTTCAAAACCAAGGAATATACAAAAATAAAGTCAGTATTCTGTACTTTAGAAAGCATTCCATCTTAGCCATGAAATGATACACATTTACCATCCTGCTGCACTTGCAATGGTTTTCTTGATTTTAAATTGGTGTCTGCCGTTGTGGAGAATACTGGCAACTAATTACACACAACATTCTGGTGATAGGAAATGATGTTGTAGCAAATGCGACTTTTTGATGGAAGTTACCTAAAATTGTTCTGTTGCTGTATCACATTCTTGAGACAACCCTTAGAAGCCACTTACTTCTTAGTGCCTCATATCGTTTTTAAGTTTTGAACCTCCTGGTATTTTTTTCTTGGAGGCTTTTCATTCTTTGTAGTGTTTTGTGACCACAGAACAAATACTTCTAATCTGTCAGAGAGCGTGTGTCGTTAGGTGTTTAATAACAGCCAGGGGTGGGATGTATCCAGCATTTTAAATTCACGGCGTGGGGGGGTTGTGCATCAGGATTAACTGCCCAGCGTCAGGGACAAACGGCCGCTGTGTCTCCTGGTTATTGATCTCGCCTGGGCAAGCTTCCTCTTTGTTTGCCGAGAGTGACAAAGTGGGTAGGCTGTGCCATGCGTCAGCGGCCTTCCTCATCCGGGCAGGGGAAGACAATGCGTTCAGCATCCCCGGCGGTGGGGGAAGCCGTGATAATGCCGCCAACGCCGACTTCAGCGTAGGCCAGAAATGCCTCTGTCTCAGGGACTGGGTTTGTTTTCTCAGCGCTCCTTTCTTAAAGCGCCTGGGCTGCGAGTTGGCTCCAACCCTCAAGAAAATGAGCTGTTACTGCCTTTCTTAAGATTAATGAAAAGGTACTAACATAGCTGCAGCCTGGTGCTTCCAGAGATCTTATCTGGACACACATTGTGCCTCTCGGGGCCTCTTTCTGCTCGTTCTCCTTTATCCGCAGCGTGGGGCTTGGTGCTGGGGGACGCGGCGGAGTCGCAGGAGGACAGTGACGTGTTTACAATGGACACCTGCTGCTCGCAGGTCTCATGGAACTTTGTGGAGTCCTGCGTTAGTGCCTCGCTTGCTAAATTTCCTTTGTAGCTTCCTAGAGGGATGCAGCGTTCTAAAAGATGTTCTTCCTCCCAGTAAAGAGCCAGCAGCCTTGTTGCCGTCAGCGAGCAGCTCTCCTCCTCCTGCTGCACCTACCAGATGTCTCTGGTTCAGGTCCCTGTTGGCCCAGGCTGTTTCTGTCTTCCTGTTTTCCACAGACTTAGGCTAAAGGAGGTGGCAAAAGTACCTTGAGAGAAATTCAGGTTGAGTGTCTCATCAGCACAGGATGGTGCTTCATGCTTTCATACCAGTGAAGATCAAATTTCTCTTCAGTAGGAGCTGTGCCAACTTCACCCACAGCTTTGACAAAGGGTATTGTTCCAGCATTTGAAGTGATTAATAATTTTTAGGAGGCTGCAATTTTCTTTTTTCGCATTTTGCCTCTGATTTCTTTTTTTGTGTACCGGAAGGCTTTGGAGAAGCTGAGGGGCACTGTAAGTTGGAGAAGCTGAGGAGTGCTTGTGTAGCCAGGTTTACCTGCATGGAGCAGGGAACGCTGCAGCTCTTCCTGAAGTGCATTGTGTTCATCCAGCCCCATTTGAGAACAAAGTTAGTGGCTTCCTCAACCACCAAATAATGTCTTCCTCAAGAGCCACTAGGCTGTGAGAAATTTCCTCTCCAATAACGAGTTTAAAGAACAACTTACCTGCACCTTATTTCCATCATCAGCCTGATGGAAGTCCCTGAAGAGGGGCTGCAGCAGCCCGCAGCAGTTACACACAGCTCTAAGAAACTAGACTGCATTGCTGCGGGGGAGGTAGTCGGTGCATCACTGAGTCCAGTGGTACCTCAACCAAGATGAAGAACACACAGGACACCTACAAGCAGCAGTGTTGGCTGTCTTTTCAGCTAGCGCCTGCCTTGTTTAGCAAGACCCTTGCTTGTTTTTTGTGGTCTCACCTCGCTGAAACACCTTGCAGCTCTGTGCTGCACCCATGGCATGGAAACTGGGCAGAAGAGAAATTGCTCTGCTGCTCAGGTCAACAGCTGGGGGCTGTAAGTGTTCCCGGGCTGTCCTAGCTTCCTGCAGCACTGTGACGGCAGCATGCAAAGCTGGAGTGAGCTGTTTGGGTGCCTGGGTTGTTGTCCTGGTTTGGATTCGAATGTTGCTGCTGCAGACCCGTGGCTGCGATGGCAGCAGTGGGGTCATGTTTATCTGCCCTCATTTATTTTCTGTAAAACCTGACCTGTCAAAGTCCAGAAGTTAGTATCTGCAGGGAGGCTGGAGACAGAATCATAAGATCATTTAGGTTGGAAAAGATCTTTAAGATCATTGAGTCCAACCATAACTCTACCAAGTCCGCTGCTAAACCATGTCCCTCAGCTCCACATCTGCACGGCTTTGAAACCCCTCCAGGGATGGTGATTCAACCACTGCCCTGGGCAGCCCATTCCACTGCCTGACAACCCTTTCAGTGAAGGAATTGTTCCTCCTGTCCAACCTAAACCTCTCCTGGCACAACTTGAGGCTGTTTCCTCTTGTCCTATCGCTTGTTACTTGTGAGAAGAGACCAACCCTACCTGGCTGCAACTCTTTTCAGGGAGTTGTCGAGAGCAAGGTCTCCCCTGAGCCTCCTTTTCTTCAGACTAAACAGCCCCAGATGTCTTCCACTGAGAAAGGGAGTGAGGGGACTTTTCTCCCAGCTAATGCACGCTCACTGCTGAACACCTTTCTGAGGAGAGCAAGCAGGAAGAAGAGTCCAGGATAACTTGTTAAGTAATATCACTGCCTGGCTGGTTTGGGTTGGAAGGGAGCTCAAAGATAATCTCTTTCCAACCCCCTGCCATGGCAGGGACACCTCCCACTAGAGCAGGTTGCTCAAGGCCCCGTCCAACCCGGCCTTGAACACCTCCAGGGATGGAGCATCCACAGCTTCCCTGGGCAACCTGTGCCAGTGTCTCACCACCCTCAGAGTGAATTTCCTTACATCTAATCTAAATCCACCCTGTTCCAGTTTGAACCCACTACCCCTTGTCCTATCACTACAGAGAAGAAAAGTCCCTCCCCAGGTTTCTTGTAGCCCCCTTCAGGTACTGGAAGGCTGCAATGAGGTCTCCCCTTGAGCCTTCTCTTCTCCAGGCTGAACAAGCCCAACTCTCTCAGCCTGGCAACACAGCAGAGGGGTTCCAGCCCTCTGATCATCTTCATGGCCTCCTCTGGACCCTCTCCAACAGGTCCATGTCCTTCCTGTGTGGGGGGCTCCAGAGCTGGATGCTGTGCTCCAGGTGGGGGTTTTCAGACCCTGCAGTTTCTGGTAGGCCTCTGCAGCGGTGCAGGGCGGAGAGCTTTGCGGGAGAGCACTGCAGGGCGGGATCTCTCTCCAGTGGTTACTTTGATCAAGTGTGGACTTGTGCGTACGGAACACTTTGTAAGGGAGGCGCTTCAGGCGTTGTGCCAAAGCGGTGCAGACACACGCTATCTTGATGGAGCTAACTCACAGTCCTGTGAACAAGTGAATTAGGTTAGAGCATCCCAGAGCAGACGTGGTGTTTCATGTTGAAGGAATCCCAATCTTTCCAGCGGTTGCCCACAGCTTTGCTGTTTCACTTTCAATTTGTTGCCAGTAGTTCAGATGCCAAATCGTTTGGCAGACATAAATCAGATATTCCATGCCTGAAGGAGAATAATACGTTGGTTCTAACATTTGTATTATTTTATGGGTCGATTCATCATTACTTAAAGGTCTTTCAAAAGGTGGTTAAAACTATGCATAAAGTGTAGTACCTTCTGAAAAATTAGACCATGATTATTGCAAGTATAACTGCTACTAATAAATCATACTGAGAAAAACACATGCCTTTCAGGTTAATAATATTGTTTATGGATATGGAGCAGTCCACGAGCTGGCTAATACAGCGTTTTTCTCTACTTCTTCTGAAGATAATGGTAGAGGCTTACGTATCTATTGAGACCTTCTGATCCGAGCAGACAGTTTCACAGGGACGGTGCATGGCACGGCTCAAAACACTTCTGAAAATTATTCTGAGCCTTTGAACTCGGGCACTCTGTTCCCCTGAGACAGTCTGACTCTGTTGGATGGTGATGCAGGAGGAGGCTGGAAGGGAAAGCCCTTGTCTTGTTTATCATAGTAAGAACCAAAGGGCAATGAGAAAGTGATTGAAGACTCATCTTCCAGTCATATGGCAAAACCTGACTTGTGACCCAGGAGTTTCAAGAGTGGTTTCTCAGTGCTGGCCTTCCTGGAGTACTAGGAGGAGAACAGAACCCCAGCTTCAAAACTCTCCCTGTTTGTACAATGTCCTCTCCCACAAACTTGATTACAAACCCGTGTCCCATGTGAAAGCCATTTATGCCACCAAAGAGGAGCTTGTTAGTCCCACTGATGGTTTATCACTGCACTCAAAGCCTGCCTTCTGAGGAAGACCTTCTCTAAGATTATTCAGGAGATAAAGGGTGAGGAAGAACTCTACTTGAAGGAGTTCTGAAAGCAATTTATTATCAGGCATGGTGTAGATAACACTGATATGGCTTGGGAAGAGATCAAAATTCAGTGCTTGGTGTGTGGTGAATAATGTGACCCAAATTTTTTCTAACTTTGTGGGATTTGATTTATCCCTGCACTCCACGAGGATGTTGTTTCTTGTGCTGTGGATACAAGCATGAGGAAGCCTACAAGGAGAATGTGCTGGAGTTACTGGCTTCATACTCTAAAAGCTTGACAAAGACTGAATTGGCTTTGATAAGCAGCATTAATTGACCTTTGTGTCAGTGAAAATTAAACTTGTTTAGACATAAACAGAGGGAACATTTACATGGAAGTGTTGATACGGGGATGTCAGTCTTGTAGGTGCCAACAGGTGAGATTGTTCAGGACAGAGGTCTTCTCAGAGAGTGGGCAAACTAAGCCACCAGTGCATTGTGAGATTTGATCTTATACTATAAAGATCAAAGTCTCAGGCCAGTGATCGGTCATACTTTAATTTGTATTTCAGTGGTAGTCAGGATCTTCAGCCACAGCAGAGCCAAGGTCTCCTCCAGCTTTTCAGTCGTTACCAGATGTTGGCAGCCTCTCCATCCTCCATGAAGTTCAACAAGACCAAGGGCAAGGTCCTCCATCTGGGTCGGGGCAATCCCGAGTACTGATACAGGCTGGGCAGTGACTGGCTTGAGAGCAGCCCTGAAGGAAAGGACTTGGGGGTACTGGTGCATGAGAAGCTCAACATGAGCCGTCAGTGGACGCTTGCAGCCCAGAAAGCCAATTGTATCCTGGGCTGCAACAAGAAGTGTGGCCA
>VZZY01011264.1:117953-134602 GCA_013400335.1 Eurystomus gularis | reverse complement strand
GAGAGTTGGGGCTATTCAGTCTGGAGAAGAGAAGGCTCTGAGGAGACCTTCTTGTGGCCTTCCAGTATCTTAAGGGGGCCTACAAGAAAGCTGGGGAGGGATTTTTTAGGATGTTGGGTAGTGGTAGGACTCAGGGTAATGGATCAAAACTAGAGGTGGGTAGATTCAGATTAGACGTTAGGAAGAAGTTCTTCACCGTGAGGGTGGTGAGACATTGGAACAGGTTGCCCAGAGAGGTGGTGAAAGCCCCATCCCTGGAATTTTTAAATGCCAGGCTGGAGCACCCTGGTCTAGTGAGAGGTGTCCCTGTCCATGGCAGGGGGGTTGGAACTAGATGGTCTTTAAGGTCCCTTCCAACCCAAACCATTCTATGGTTCTTTGTCATCCAGTGTTTCTGCCTTCTGTTGCAGCATTTAACAAAGAGGATATTCCCTGAAGAAGATGGGGGTACCCCTAGGTAATGACACCACAGAGAAATAAGAGGCAGAACTTACTAAAACAAGTAGCTTCTTGTTGACAAAGTGTGTCACATCTCAGGTGAGAAAATGCTGCGAGGAAAATCCAGGTCAAGCCTGATAAGATAACCTGGAAACTGAAGTGCCAATAGCTTGTGGGACTCCTGAATTCTGAAAATGTTTACAAGGTGTAATAGTTGTGCCTTTGGGAGACAGAAAAGGAACATTCCCGTGAACTTGAGTGTTGCCTGAGACCTGTGCAAGCTGCAGAGCTGCGGGCTCTGCTCCGGGTGCGGGCAGCCTGTTAGTTACTCCGGTGAAGGACGGGAGATGAGGAGCTGCAGACAGCTGAGATCTGAGCGATTTGCTGACAACAGGGATAACAAAGGAAATGATGATTCGAGAGGAAATCCTTGGATTATTCTGCTTTGATTCTAGTAGGGTTTAGACGTGGTCTTGAGTGAAAGTAATCAAGGAGTTTCATCTTCTTTGAGTGAGTAGAAGGGGAGGTTAGCAAGGGAAGCAGATCAGGACGGAGAAAACTTACTGGATTTCTGAAATTACCCATCCATCCTGTAAATCTTTCTGTTCGGTGTTGTGTCTGTAGCTAGAGCTGCTCAGGCAAAGCCCTCAGGAGAGGGAGAGTTTCCATACTTTTTATTTTAAAAAAAAGTAGCTTTGTCAAGGACAGCCTTTCCTCCCTCTCTCCTCCGGTAAATGCCGCGATTCTGATAATTCCATCTGCTTTGTCTGGGGGTTTGCTTGAGCAGCTCTCAGCCAGGAAGCGACTGTTTCTACTGCACTTTTGCTGACATAACTGCGCTTGCAAAGCCTTGCAGCGAGGATGTGGCTGAAGAGTCTCTCTTGGTGACCCCTTAGCAGCAAACCCCAAAGCGAGGCGCTCAGCAGGAGGTTCGCGTTCAGATCGTGTTCCTACACGCGCTGCGCGTCTGGGAGCAGTGCTGTTGTGACTCATGTCTGCTGGCCAAACAGCTGCAGGGATTCAGGAGATGACTGTCCCCCACTGTTTATTAGCACTGCAGCAGGAATGTGGCCTTCCATCCCGGTTTCTCTAGCTCAGAGCCCGGCAGTTTTGCATGAATACTTTCACCCGCTGCTCGCATCAACGTGCCAAAGCTGAGAGCTGCGGCATGGCGTGTGCAGCCTTGCAGCCAGCATCTCCTGGCAGAGCGAGGTGGGACGAGCTGCTGTCCTCAGCTGCCGCAGCTCCATTTGTGAGAGCCTGTCCGGCAAAGCCTTGTAGAAGTGTTGGACTCAGGGAGGTGGTTAATCCATATGAAAAAAGGAAAAGTAATAGCTCCATGCAAGATAATAAAGCTTCCTCAGCAACCCAGGAGAAGGCATTCAAATGCTCGCTGTTGCAGAGCGCTGGACAGATGTTAACGACGCTGGTGTCTAAACTTGAAACCAAAATGCTGGGAAGCCGGCAAAGTGCCCGCGGAGGTCAAAATGGAACAGTCCTGGTGCTGTTCTGGGAAGGAGCGAAGTCACGTATTGAGTCCCCGGTGATGGAGTGCTTAGAGCGTTAACACAAAGCTATTCTAGGGTTGGAAAAAAGAAAGGCGAGTAAACTTTTCTTAATTTGCGACAGCTCAAGAGATACTGTCAGCATTTAACGTAACTACTAGGAGCTGTGTCTTCTAGTAAGAAAGATTTACATGCTATTGTTAGAATCATCTTGATTACTGAGTCCTCTGGCTTTTGAAAGTTTTTCAATTTTTTTTTTCGTATTATAGTGGCTTTCAGCAGTGGCCAACAAATTGGGGTAAAATTTGTCAGTGTGTTCACCCCGACCTGTTTCGCTGTTTGCTGAGAACACTTTTCTACACTTTGATTCTGGTTGAAATTCCGCATTGCACATTTCCAAAGCTTCCTTAGTTGTTCCTTTTCTTAACGGGCTGGTTTGGAGGTGGAATGATCCTTTGGGATTCCTTCTACTGAAGCGGAGATCCTTTGGTAGGTTAAGCACAACCTGCGTGTGTTTGGAAGAGCATTTAGAAAGTACTGGTGTGAGTGTCCATTACCCTTGTACTCAGCGCTGGTGAGGCCGCATCTCGAGTATCGTGTTCAGTTTTGGGACCTTCTCCACAAGAAGGACATTGAGGGGCTGGAGTGTGTCCAAAGAAGGGCAATCAAGAAGGGGAAGGGTCTAGAGACCAAGTCTTGTGAGGAGCAGCTGAGGCACCGGGAGGTGTTGAGCCTGGAGGAAAGGAGGCTCAGGGGAGACCTTCTGGCTCTCTATAACTATCAGAAAGGAGATTGTCGAGAGGTGGGGATCGGTCTGTTCAACCAAGTAACAAGGGATAGGACAAGAGGAAATGGCCGCAAGTTGTGCCAAGGGACATTTAGATTGGATATTAGGAATAATTTCTTTCATGAAGAGGTTATCAGGCATTGGAACAGGTTGCCTAGGGCAGTGGTGGAGTCCCCATCCTTGGAGGTATTTAAGAGTCATGTAGAGGTGGTGCTCAGGGATATGGTTTAGGCGAGGACTTGTCAGTGTTAAGTTGATGACTGGACTCGATGATCTTAAAGATCTTTTCCAATCTGGGCAATGCTGTGATTCAGCCTCCCAGCCATCCTTTGGTTCACCCGGCGTGTGCGGTAACTGTTGGGCAGGGCTCATTCTCTCGGCCTTCACACAAGTGAAGGAAAACCCAGAAGCAGTAAAATGTAGACAGTAACAAGGCAGAAAATCAATCTCTAAAGTTAACGTATCTCAGAAGATTGGGTTTCTGTTTCACTGTTGCCTTGACACAGAATATTCTCTGTTCTTGGTGTTCGTTGTTCCACAGGAATCTGCAAGTGCAGCACCGCAGGGTTGGGATGGATCATTTAGTGATGGAGTTGATTGAACCCCTTCCCCTCTGGTACCTGCTGGCTGCAGAGAGCTTGGGTGTCACTGGTGCCTTTAGAACATCTCAGTGTACCTTTGAGGCACCACGCGTTGGAAGCACTGCAGGCTCGGTGCTGGGTACGTGACAAAGGTGTGTGTGATCACATCTTCCCTTTCCTTCATCGGTGCCAGGTTGTGCTGGTGGAGGGGGTGGCACAGACCAGGCACAGCTCTGGCTCCACACACTGCTGCCGCTGCTGCTCCTCTGCCCGGTGACCATCCTGCCCAGCTCAGGGACACAGAGGGTCACAGTGCTGCAGATGCTGTGTGGCAAGCGTGGCGTGGAGACTGTTGAGGGAATTGTGTATCAAAAGCATGGGACTTCCCTTCCAGGGATGATAACCTGGCTGATACCTGAGTAGGAACATTGTGCTTTGGATTATGGCCCTTCTCATTCTCCAAATTTGTGTTGGAGTGTAGGTCACCTCCTGGTATGTATTTTTATGGAAAGACGGGAGAGGAGAGATGCCACATGCAGGGTGCCGGGGAACACTGGTAGGTGGAAATGATGATAAATACAAGGAGTTTTAGGTGACACCAGAGACAGGAGAGTAGGGCACCTTCCTTTACGTGATGTGCTCAGTTACTGGAGGAAGCTGAGGGGCAGAAGGGCCTTCTGTGATTCGTACAATTTTACAGTAATATCTGATCAAACAAATAAGAGAAAAGAAATGTTAAGTTATGAAATGTTCATTTAGAAAATAATCTGTGTTTTACGTTAGCAGAGTATGGCCCTTCCAGAGGGAAACTTGTGTGTATGCCCTGGGCGCTGTGTGGCCTGCAGGGATGGCACAGGGCCGTGGTGGTTTGTCAGCAGAGGGTGCCAGAGACCAACAAACTCACTCTTCCAGCCTGCAAGGAGAAAAGCAGGTGTGAAGCACAGCACCTCGTGTTCTGGAGCCAGCATCCTTCCGCAGGGCTGGAGCGCGGTGAGAACCACCTCAGACACCAAGAAACACCCTCTCAGCGTTGCCCTGAGTTTCAGCAGTGACTTCAGTTGTGTGCTGGTTGTTTCCAGGGTCAGTTTTCCAAGAGACTGGAGGTGATTGATGTGTAAGAGGAGTGAGATGAGCAGGGAGAGCTTGGTCTGCAGAGTACTACCCATTCGTGGTGCTGGCAGAATAGGAGGACTTCACGTGTACTTTGAGAAGGTGGGGTCAATAAGAACAGGCAGCAAACAGCAGCCGTGGTCCCATACTTGGATGTGTAGGCAGAAGTCTGTATCCGTGCGTACTGTTGGCCCGCAGGAGCCTCTTGGTGGGAGTGGAGGTTTGCAGGTGATGAGGGTTATCATTCTGGGAGCCTATCAGAAGATGCTCAGAGCCAGCAGAGTGGGGACAGGAGGCCACTGCCAGGCTTTTTTTCCTCTGGGTAGAAGGAGCCTCTTCTTAGATGCTCTGTTGCTTAGCTTCCAGGAAGGCTGAGAGCAAACTGTCTCCCAAAGAGCTCTGGAGGTAGCAGAGATACTTGGGCATCATGTAAAGTATTTATTTCATTGTACTTACCTGTGACTCTTCAGAGCTACAAGAAAAAGGGCAAACGTTGTTCTTACCAAATGCCCTGATGGGCAAATACCCCATGTCTGGGCAGCTTTCCTCTGACTCACACATGCCTTGGGAGTCACCGTGTCCCTCACAGGAGAGCTTCGGGACAGAAATCACTGAAGCACCACATTTAAAGCTCTTCCTGGGCTTTAAGAAACCGAAGCCCAAGCTGTGAAATTGTTTCTTTTTTTTTCCTCCTTTGGAAAGGAGGACTCCTGGCATTTCAAGGAGTTGTTAGATTGTCCCTGCCCCGCTCTGGAAGAACCCTTCTTGCTCTCCCACTGCAAATGGAATGAAGTGGTGTGTCACTGCAGCAACCTCGGTCGGATGCTGCTGGTAAACTGTTTACCCTGGCTGGGAGGGAAGCGGTGACCCAGCCGTTTGAAGTTGCTGCTTTTATAATGGAGGGTCAGCTCTGCTCTCAGGGTAAAACACACAGACGCTGGCGGCTGGCCTGTGATGTGCGCAGTCAGCTCTGGATCATGGAAGGACGAGTGTGAACTTCTCAGTTTCCAGTGCTGCTCCACATGGTTGGTACCTGCACACGATGATTGTTTTATTCTTGGTATCCTGTTGATGACAGTGGTGTGCTGGACCTTCTGCATGCCTGCAGGAAGACGCGTTCTCTGGTGCGCAGGGCTTTCTCCGTGGGCTCAGGTTTTATTTATGCCCTTGGTGTCACAACAATTTACTTATTGATGTTAGGAACTTGGACAGGAACTGCCATTAAAAATACATTCTCCTCATGCTGGCGGGTTTCCCCATGCTGAGGGGGATAGACTTGATAATCCAACAGACTGATAGACATCTGTTGATATTTTGTCAGCTGCTTTCTAGTTTTAATGTCAGAACCAATGGTGCGTGGGGTGTATGCTAGAACTGTGTAGCTCTACTGGTTTCTGCTGTATGCACTCTAGTTAGAGCCTTCAGCAGTTCCAGTGAATCTCATGATAATTATGGCATGAAATTATTAAATGACTCCTATAAATTATAAAAAATCAATAAGAATTTAATAAAAAAATCCGTTAAAATGACACAGAGAAAGAGGGATCTCCTTAGAATGAACTCAGATAAAATTAATTAATACAGGATTATTGAATTTTCTCTGTGGAAAAAGACCTGGGAGTCCTGGTGGACAACAGGATGACCACGAGCCAGCAATGTGCACTTACAGCCAAGAAGGCCAATGACATCCTGGGGTGCACCAAGAGCAGTGCGGGCAGCAGGTCAAGGGAGGTTCTCCTCCCTCTCTACGCTGCCCTGCTGAGGCCCCATCTGGAGTACTGTGACCAGTTCTGGGCTCCCCGGTTCAAGAAGGAAAGGGAACTGCTGGAGAGGGTACAGCAAAGGGCCACAAAGATGATTAGGGGACTAGAACATCTCCATCATGAAGAAAGACTGAGAGACTTGGGCATTTTTAGCCTAGAGAAGACTGAGGGGGGATCCTATCAATGCTTGTAAACACTTAAAGGGCGGGTGTCAGGAGGATGGGGCCAGACTCTTTTCAGTGGTTCCAGTGACAGGACAAGAGGTAAAGGGCACAAACTGGAACATATGAAGTTCCATCTAAACATGATGAGGAGCTTCTTTACTTTGAGAGTGGCAGAGCCGTGGAACAGGCTGCCCAGAGAGGTGGTGGAGTCTCCATCTCTGGAGAAATTCAAAACCCACCTGGACACCGTCTCGTGCAACGTGTTTTAGGTGAACCTGCTCTGGCAGGGAGGTTGGACTAGGTGATCTCCAGAGGTCCCTTCCAACCCTTACCATTCTGTGATTCTGGGAGGAGACAGCTTTTAGCTGCAGGATCTTGGCCTGGCCTGTTCCAAATAACCCACTGGAGCACTGGCTTCTGCAGCGCAGATGTTCCTGGAGTTGGTCAGCCGGGGCTGGTGGAGCTCTGCCTGCTCGGGGTGCTGGTGGGGAGGGCAGGGTGCCGGGGGCTCTTTGCACAAGCTCAGCGTTGCTGGCAGGCACTGGCTGACAACTTCTGCTGCCTTGTAAATTTTTTGTTTTGCTGCTGTCAGTGATTTTTTTCTATATCCTTATCACAGAGAAGTGGAGTTTCTATTTCTGAGTAGTTAAAGATTTCTGTGATAAAGGAAAGTCTGTAAAAATAGGTGGAACCACTGCTGGCATTTCAGCCCACAGTGCAAAGAGGCCACAGGCCCCTTCGTCACTGGTTCCCACTTTGAAATAACGTGGGCTGCTGGGATTGCTTGTAAATAGGCTGAGTCTGTAGGTGCTGTGTGACATACTGGAGGCTGAGATGCCGTAATTCAAGTGTGGAGCAGAAGTTTTGGGTGGTGTGGCTTAGCTGGTGCGTCATGAAGAATGAAGTGGTGGGTTGGTGGCTGATGGGAGTCTAAAAACCAAATCTGGTCTCAGGGCTGCTGAGCTGGGTTTAAGTACAGCATCCAAAGTCTATAAAAGTCAATGAGAAGACAGCCATGGTCTTCAGATAATGCTTTTGTTGGCACTGCTAGGACTACAGCTCCGTCACCCACACTCATAACTCCTTTTGTTTTCTGCAGAGGGATCCGTAACGCTGGGTATCTTCTGCTGCGTGTGCCTGTATGCTCTGTAACAATAAAGCAATAAAAGTAAGGTTGCAAAAAGGTGAGATAGGCTTCAAAGTCACAGTCTGGAGAAGACTACAAGTAAACATTGCTTCCTAGCATTTGTCATCTTGTTTCTAAAGCTTTAAGTTACTCTCACTTCACATTTTCAAATCTTTTTCCATAACCAAGGGGAATAGAAACGCGCTTTTTTGTTTTGGTGATGTTTTCTGAGGAGAGATGAGATTTTTTTTAGGCAGTCTCGCTTTAAGGAAAGCTCCAGCTATGGCAGGACCTGGGGTAATGGCACAGGAGTTGACCTCACAGAGGGCAGACAAACTATCAGGAGAGACAGTTACTGCTTAGCTGAAGGTTCAGAGTCTGTTGTTCATTCCAGCCCTATGACGGCTCTGCTTAAACTGAAATTGCTCAAGAGGAAGCTGGTGGCCTCCAGTCCCCTGTCTGGTGGTGGCCTCAGCTCTTACTGAGGAAGCAGGACTCTGAACTCTGTTTACACTGTCAGGTGTCCCATCCACCTTGCATGTTCCTTCACCTGGAGCAGGTTGCCCAGAGAGGTGGTGGAGGCCCCATCCCTGGAGACGTTCAAGGCCATACTTGATGGGACTCTGAGCAACCCAAGCTAGTAAGAGATGTCCCTGATGACTGCAGGGCGCCTGGACTAGATGACCTTGGAAAGTCTCTTCCAATCCAATGCATTGTATGATTCTATGATTCACCTCTGTGGCCTTTAGGAGCTGCAGGCAGAGAGGTGTCAGATGTTTGCTCGACGTTCACCCCTTTTGCTTCAGACCATGTGCGTTATTCAGGATGACTGGGTGCCATCATTAGCTCATTTTGCTTAAATATGAAGGCAAACATTCCTGCATGGTGCTAGTCCTCAAATCCAGAGCTCAACAGTGCCCACACCTGCTCTGGAGAAAAGTCAGAAGTCCTTGGAGAAGCAGTTTGGCAGCTCTTTGCAGAAGCCTTTTTCTTCAGCTGGTCCATGCTGGGTTTCCATATGGGGAATGCTTTGAACCAAGCAGAAGACATCCATAACAGCAGTCACTTTCTCATGTGCAGATGCTCACCACTGCAAACTGATCACAACATCCTGCAGGACTGAAGATGTGGAGTTACATTCTCCCTCTAGACATGTTTGATATAGACCTAATAGGAAAAAAACACAAACTTGATCCTGACTACAAAAATACCAGGCAAGGAATGAGAGAAGAGCCTTTTTAGTGAAGAATGATTGAATTACATTTAATATTAATTTCTAAATTACCCTTGTATAATGTAAAATAGGAAGGCTTGAGGGTTTTTAGATAATGTCAAGCTTGAGAGAGGCCTTGAGGAGAAATCATGAGGTTTTTCTAGTGCATCCAGAAGTGAGCTTATGTGAACCTTATGTGGTACAACAAGGCAAAGGTCAAGGTCCTGCACCTGGGTTGGGGCAACCCCCAGTATCATCACAGGCTGGGAGATGAGGGGCTGGAGAGCATCCTGCAGAGAAGGACTTGGGAGTGCTGGGACGTGAGAAGCTCAACATAAGGCAGCAATGTGCGCTCACAGCCCAGCAGCCAACGTCCTCCTGGGCTGCATCCCCAGCAGCGTGGGCAGCAGGGCAGGGAGGGGATCCTGCCCCTCTGCTCCGCTCTGGGGAGACCCCCCTGCAGTGCTGGGGCAGCTCTGGAGTCCTCAGCACAGCAGAGACATGGACCTGGTGGAGCGGGGCCAGAGGAGGCCCCAGCAATGATGGGAGGGCTGGAAGCCCTCTGCTGGGAGGCCAGGCTGGGAGAGCTGGGCTTGTTCAGCCTGGAGAAGAGAAGGCTCCAGGGAGACCTTCTTGGGGCCTTCCTGTACTTAAAGGGGACTTATAAGATGGGGACAGACTTTTTAGCAGAGCCTGTTGGGACAGGACAAGGGGTGATGGTTTTAAACTAAAAGAGGGAGAATTAGACTAGAGAGAAGGAAGAAATTGTTTACACTGAGGGTGGTGAGCCCCTGGCCCAGGTTGCCCAGAGAACATTCCAGGTGAGGCTGGCCAAGGCTCTGACCAACCTGCTCTAGTTCCCCACAGGGGGATTGGACTAGATGACCTTGAAAGGTCCCTTCCCACCCAAACCATTCTGTGATTCAGAAGAGTGGAAGGAGAGCTGTGTCTTCTGGGAAGAAACTTTCTCTTTAGTAAATTATTGAATGTCTCTGGTGCTGTTGATGTGGAAAAACTACAACTTGGTGGAGAACAAAACTCAGACAGGTATTCTGCAGCAGGCAGTGATTCCTGGCTGGGTGAAGAATGGGGAGCAGACTGCAGATAGCATCAGAGTTTCTCTGGAAATTCCAGACGTTACCCCTGGGTGATAAGGTTTGGCTTTCTTCAACTGTGTACATCACAAATGTAAGGAGTCTTTCAATGGCCAGTTTTCAAGCGTACTGCAGAA
Source organism: Eurystomus gularis (assembly GCA_013400335.1). NCBI lineage: Eukaryota > Metazoa > Chordata > Aves > Coraciiformes > Coraciidae > Eurystomus > Eurystomus gularis. Next base: position 124,684 of record VZZY01011264.1, on the reverse strand, counting down.
TCGCAGAACAGTTGAGGTTGGAGGGGATGTCTGAAGACCACCCATTCCAACATCATGCTCAGAGCAGGGGGAGTCAGAGCAGGTTGCTCAAGACTGTGTCCAATCAGGATGGAGACTCCGCAGCCTCTCTGGAGAGCTTGTTCCAGTGCTGATCACTCATATGGTAAAAAAGAAAAAAGAGGAGTAGTGGTTTCATTTTTTCTGATGTTTAAACGTGATTTCCTGTATTTCAGTTCATGCGAATTGCCTCTTGTCCTGTCACTGAGAAGAGTCTGGCTCCATCTGACTCTTCTATCTGTGCAGATATATTAAGATAAATAAGAAACCTGCAGGCAATTCAGGTAACACGGAAAGAACGAGTAGGTAACAGATTCAAAATACCAAACTGCAGAGCAGTGACGATTGATTTTCTTTGATACTGGTGCTTTGCCTGACACTTTCTGATGGGTTTCTCGATGTGCTGTGGGGCAGCAATACCAGTATGTTCAGCTCTGGGGTGAAGTAATGGTAGAGGGTGGAATTCAACTGGTTGGACATAGGTGCCTTCATCTGAGGTGGCCACCGAGACTCTCTAGACAGCCACCAGAGAGAAACTGGTTACTCCATAGAAGCCTTCTTCAAATCATCCCTGTTCAGGTGAGCTCCCTAGAGATGCTTCTGTATTTCCCGTGGTCAGAAGGGGAGCCCAGATAGTCAGATGAGATGCACGCGTCTGCATGTGAAAGATGGATCCTGCACAGAGTGCCCTTGGAGGGGATTTGTGTCTCCAGAGCAGCACTGATACTCCCTGCCTTTGCTTTGAGAGGTGCTTCTGGCATGACTGGGCATCAGTGGCCAATAGCCTTGGAGTTTAATCAACAGAGGAGATGGTGGTGGGGAACAGAAGCTTACAGGTGTTCACCTGGGCGTGTGGTGGGATGGCTGCCCTCAGACCAGGCTCTTCTGGGGAGAAGACTGCCTTCCTGTGGGGCTGGTGTGTCCAGCAGAACCTGTGGGCCCTGCCTGTGTCTGTAGGGTGGACCTAGCCCTTAGCTGTCCCGTGGCCCCATGTCCTGGAGGCTGAGCACATCTCCCTTGGGTCTGCCTTCAAGGCAGCTTGCTGGAGGCAGCTGGAGCCCTATCTGATGTGCCCATTAAAAGTGGCTCTAGATAGATGAACGTGACCCCAGGACACTGGCTGAGGGTTTGGTTCCCTGCCCCTCAAGAGTCAGTCCTGCTGGAATTTCTATACAATGACATTGAAAGGGATTGTAGAAGAAATCTTGTCAGAGTTCCGGGAATCCACCCAAGCGCCTGTTTGTGTTGGTTACTGTGGTGGGGTCTCGTGGGACGCAACCTGGAAAGCCATTGCTTGCAAGTGGGGAAATTCTTCTCCTTTGCCCAACTGCTGAGCAGTGCCAAATTCTTCAGAGTCTTAGACCATGAACTTGCTGTTTCAATGGGTTTGTGTCCTCGGACACAAATTCATGGATGAATTAAAACAATTTTTGTTCTCTAGGAGACTAGTGGGGTAAACTCCGCCTAGGCTAAACCATGTTTCTTCTACTTTTGGTATGTTACCCCCTGCCCTGCTTTTTTTTTTTTTTTTTGGCTAAAGACCTTACAGGAAGTGAAGGTTCCTTGCTAGTACAACATGTTGAGGTTAATTCTGACCCACTAGATCCCATACTACAGCTCTTTGCACTTAGCAGCTCGGTGTGAGATGCTCCAAAGGTGACCTTCATGGTGCCTGGTAAGAACAGAAACCCCTTGAACGCCCCTCTGAGTGACACACACCTAATGCTCGGCGTGGGGTAGATGTTTTCAAAGTCATGTATCATCTGTTGAAGAGCAGGAGGCTATTCCTCGGAGGATACCCGGATGCACTGCTTGTTCTGTGTCATGTCCTGCTCGATGGTGCCTTACTCTGCTGCTAACAACAAAAAACATTTTACTGCTGTGTGTTGTCCGGTGACTTAAATCACTTGTTGTTATTGCTAGTCCATTTGTATTTTTCTAAGCGTTTGTGTTCCACCAGCACACTCAGAGTGAGTACTCTCGAGAGGGAGTTTCCTTCCTGATAAACAATTCTGCGATGTGATTCAGCAGGAAGGATGTGGTGGTTAAGGCACTGGGTTGGGATTTGGGAGACTTGGGTTATGTTCCCAACTCTACCACAGTCAAGATGTGATGAGTAGAAGGGCAAGCAAACAAAGAGGAGGAGCTGTTCAGCTGCGGCAAAAACATACTGTCACGTGGACTGTTTGTCCAGTTTGGAGTTTAGATAGGTTTGGGTTTTTGTTTGGTTCATCAAGTAAACAGCGTTAGAGGCTCCTGTTTGTGCAACTGTAATCTGAAATCTTGACCTGTTCCAGGAATCTAGGTGTTGTTTTAACTACATGTTATTTTAACTTGCATGAGATTTCAGATGCTGCTTTTCAGTGTGTCATGATTGTCTCAATTCACTGTCCAGTTCTCTGATCTTAGAATTGTAGAATCACAGAATGGTTTGGGTTGGAAGGGATCTCAAAGATCATCTGGTTCTAACACCCTCCACGGCAGGGACAGCTCCCACTAGACCAGGTTGCTCAAGGCCCCATCCAGCCTGGCCTTGAACACCTGCAGGGATGGAGCATCCACAGACCCCCTGGGCAACCTGTGCCAGTGTCTCACCACCCTCACAGTGAAGAATTTCCTTCTAATTTCCAATCCAAATCTCCCCTCTTCCAGTTTGAAGCCATTACCCCATGTCCTATCACTACAGGCCTTTGAGAAAAGTCCTTCCCCAGCTTTCTTGTAGGCTCCCTTCAGATACTGGAAGGCCACAATAAAGTTTTTCCGGAGCCCTCTCTTCTCCAGGCTGAACAACTCCAACTCTCTCAGCCTGTCTTTGTAGGAGAGGTGTTCCAGCCCTCTGATCATCTTTATAGCTCTTCTCTAGACCCTCTCCAACAGGTCCATGTCCTTCTTGTGCTGGGGGCTCCAGAGCTGGATGCTCCAGGTGGGGTCTCACCAGAGCGAAGCAGAGGGGCAGAATCACCTCCCTTTTGGTGCAGCCCAGGACACAGCTGGGGCTTTCTTGGCTGCACTGGCGCACTGCTGGCTCCTGTTGAGCTTTCATCAACCAGAACCCACAAGTCTTTCTCCTAAGGACTGCTCTCAGTGCAATGCACCATGACTTCTACACTAGTTGTACATGCACACAGTTTCTCCACTACCTTGCTTAGATTCAAAGGCAACAGACCACACGCAAGGTATTTTCTTTGTCACATGGGGTGGTGTTCCTACAGTTTGATAGTAACACTACCTTTTTTCTTTTCAGAAGCAAGAGCTTGGGCTACCAACTCTGAGCTGTAGACCTCTAAGCTCAGCATCCTCATTTGGTGCCACCTTTGGAGGATGAATCAGGACAGCGACTCAAATGATCAGCCCACTGGTGAGTTTTCTGCTTGTCCATGTGTTTGCCTCTTTTCTCCTGTTTGTTCAGCATGATTCGCTGCCCATTTCAGTCATAGAATAGAATCATAGAATGGTTTGGGTTGGAAGGGACCTTGAAGGGTCATCTAGTCCAACCCCACTCTCTTGAGCAGAGACATCTTCAACTAGAGCAGGTTGCTCAATTTATTTTACCATGTTGGAGGGGAATGCCGAGTCACAAACAGAGCAACATCTCTGAATTCGATGCTGAATTGCGTGCCCTGAAGGGTGTTGGATCGTTGGGGTCTCCTGGTCCACATGTAGATACTGGTGTTCTTAGAATTGTATTCCAGGTCGAAAAATTTTATAGCAGTTTTTTAATAACTTCTCACCAATTCAGAAGAACACATGATTTTTATTATTGTGTGTTGCACAACTCATTCAGATTGTCTCCATAGTTTAGTTTTCTCATTAATTACTTTTGTATTTGCTTTACCCTACAAAGTAAGACCTGTGGGAGGTGCGCACACGTACACATGGAAGTTCCACGATGTTTCCAAGGGTCCTTGCTGGAGAGGTTGAACGGACAGGAATTTGTTACTTATTCTGGCTCAGTCATGCCAAATTTCCTCTCTTCTTCCATCCCCATCTTTGGTTGTTGGAATTTACTATCATCCAGTGCTTCTGGCAGCTTCTGCAGAGACGCATAAGCCAGAAGCAGGGCCCAACAGCCTCCCAGGCTCTTGCTCGGCTTTGTGCTTTTTTGGATGTGTAAAGGGGCATTCTTAGTTCTGACGTGAGGGCTATTTTTTAAGTTTCCATTGTTCCTCACTCCTTGTTAGTGGGCGAGGTCTTTTTGTTCAATTCCTTTTTCAGAAACAGAGGCTGTTAGGAGAGCTCATAGGTTTGGGGAGTTTTCTGTTCTTGTCAAGAGTCCTTCATCTTTTTTTCGAGCTTACTTGGGCAAACTCATCCAGTATCTGCCTGAGGGGGTTGTTAGGACATCCCCTTGCTGGGATAGCGAGGGAAGTGGTCCTCATAGCCACCACCCTTGTGCCACGCTCTTGCTGTCACACTCCGCGTGGCTGTAGGCAGGGCACCTTGGAGAGTCTGGGGCTCTCAACACCTGCCTTGTGTTGTCTGTGTTCTCTAACACAACCTTGCCTTTCTGTGGGTTTGAATCTGGGAGTTCAAGAATGGAAAATTTTAGGAAAATTCCTATGGTAGCATGGAATATCTATTCTGTAATACTCGGTTACCGCGAACAGGTGATGGTGGTGCGTCAGGATGTCCTGCAGCTTCATGGATCATCCTCAAAAGGACATAGAGGCTGAGTGTTTGGAAAAAGACATTCAAGGAAAGTCTCTATAACAGAAACTCCTGGGTGCTTGTGAGAAATCTGTGGATTGCGTGGTGAGGATATTCACAGATTGCTCACTGCAGCATTATTTTTTGTCAGGGGTAAGAAACGTTATGCTTTGAGTTACAATCCACTCTCTAAAACAGGCGCAGGAGCGAAGCTGTCCAGAGGGACCCATTCCCAACGTACTGCTTGTGTGGGTTTGACACCTTCTGTTGAAGTGCTTAGTACTGATTGCTCTTGGAATGGAGATACTGGGTTAGACAGGTGTGATCCACTGATGATTTATGACTTGGCTGAAGATAGGGATCTTTGTTTGTGGACCTCCATTTGTTCAGACCTCCAGTGCCAGACCTCTGGGGCTACCTATTATGTTTTACATTGTTGGTTCTTTTGATTATCTAAGCCTTGCTACTGCTGTAGCTATACTTAGAGAGGAAGGTTATTATAATCTTGTGAAAGATTAAAATACTTTTACTGTAATCCAGCTGGAAGGGGAGCACTTTTCTCAGGGTAAGAGACCGCCAAGGTTTTGCCCCCCCTTGTATACAGGAAGGAAGTGCTGGCAAAGGCCCCTCAGCTTCCTGTCGGCTTCGGAGCACATTTCCAGACACAACCTTCTCCGCCATCCATCACCCAGCCCCGCCAAACAATCAGGGCAGCGCAACAGGAAAAACACTCGTCTCGCATAAACACTTTGGAGGCAGCGCGAGCGCAAAGCGCCGGGATCGCTCGGCAGGCTGCGTCTGGCAGCGCGCTCCCGCAGAGATTCTTCCCTTCCCTGTAGAATGAAGTATCTCAAGAATCAAAATTCCTCTTTAGAAGCAGCAGCGTAACAAAGAAAAAAGAGGAAAGAGAAGGCAAAGGGCTGATGTTTAGTAAAGAAGCTGCTACTGTGCTGGCTGTGGAGCCCGAAGCCAAGGGGCTGACCAGGATGCTCTCTGCTCCAGAGCGCCCCAGGGTGAAGTCTGGGCAAGGGGAGGAAACAGCGGTTGTCTACGTGATGGAGGCAGAGGCTTCTGTCAGCTCTTCAGGGCAGGACGGTGATGGGGCAAATGCTATCTGTGATGCCTTAGAGAAGGAGGAAATAAATGAGGTGGAGGCCTCACCTTTCAATGAATCACCTTTGCTGGGTATGATTCTGTTCCTCTTTCCAAGGAAAGGCTCAGAACTGAATTGGGACATTTCCCTCCTATTACTGGCTTTGTTTAAACCCTGCATTACCATATTTAAATAATATTTTCAGACCTGTCTGCTCTGTAACCTTTTTTACCTATTCCTTAAAAGAGCTATTTGGTTTTATTTTTTTTCCACTGTGGTTTTACTATTCTTGCCAACTTTGAGCCGGGAATTTCATTTGGGTTCTGATAGCAAAAGCCTGCAAAGATTGGCTGTTGGGAGGCGATGAGCAATCACTGAAACACCTCTCAAGATCACTGTATAATCCTGTTGTACAACTGCTTATGACAGAATATCAAGAGTCTAAGTTGTCAGAGAAACAGCTTTTCAATATTTGAGGCTCAGTTTTCCTTACAGACCTAACCTGCATGCTTTATGTGTAAGGCTGAGCACCTAGGTTAGTCTTTCTGGATATAGATTCATAGAATCATAGAATGTTAGGGGTTGGAAGGGACCTCTGGAGATCATCAAGTCCAACCCCCCTGCCAGAGCAGGACCAGAGAATCTAGGGCAGGTTACACAGGAATGCATCCAGACGGGTCTTGAAAGTCTCCAGAGAAGGAGCCTCCACGTCCTCTCTGTGGAGCCCATTCCAGTGCTCTGTAACCCTCACAGTCAAGAAGTTCCTCCTGATGTTGAGGTAGAACTTCCTGTGCTCTAGCTTGCATCCATTGCCCCTTGTCCTGTCACAGGGCACAAGTGAAAAGAGGTTGCCCCTTTCTTCTCTACACCCAGCCCTCATCTATTGATCCACATTCATTAGATCCCCTCTCAGTCTTCTCTTCTCCAGACTAAA
>VZZY01011264.1:0-117884 GCA_013400335.1 Eurystomus gularis | reverse complement strand
ATGCACCCCAGGAGACCATTGGCTTTCTTGGCCACAAGGGCACATTGCTGTCCCATGGGTAACTTCTTGTCCACCAGGACTCCAAGGTCCTTCTCCATGGAGCTGCGCTCTAGCAGATCATCTCCTAACCAGTACTGGTGCATTTTGTTACTCCTTCCCAGGTGCAGGACTCTGCACTTCTTGTTGAACCTCATGAGGTTCCTCTTTGCCCAGCTCCCCCGTCTGTCCAAATCCTGCTGAATGGCCTCACAGCCTTCAGGTGTATCAGCCAAACCTCCCAGTTTTGTATCATCAGCAAACTTGCTGAGAAGACACTCTGTCCCTTCATCGAGGTCGTTGATGAAGATGTTGAACAGGACTGGATCCAGCACTGATCCTTGGGGGGCTCCACTAGTTACAGGTCTCCAGGTGGACTTGGCACCATTGATCACCACTCTTTGGGCTCTGTTGTGTAGACAGTTCTTAATCCATCTCACTGTCTGCTCTTCTGTGAGCACCCACACAGACAGAGCCCTGTCTGCAGTACCCTGTTCTCACTCTGCATTTTCCAGTAGATGTTTTGGAAGCCACCCTATTGTTCTTTCATGTGAGATACTACTAAGCTACCTCCTAGCAGGTCACGTCCAACAGCAAGAGGTTTGTACTTGGGACTGGAAGGAGCGGGATGGTCTGTCGACCACCAGAGCAATTGTGCCTGCCCTCGTTCTTTCAGGCTGGTGCTGCGCTTGTGGAATTGTGCTCTGTGTTTGAGCCCACACCTCGGGATCAGTTTAAGCACATCAGCCTGTAACTTCCTGTGGAGTTAAAGCCCCTCCAAGACTTGACATCTGGGGTCATTGGAGGGTTTGGGGTAAAATTCAAGTCAGAGTCCAGCTTAATGGTCACTTTAAAACTTACCCTGAAATTTTGGTAGTTGCTCACGGCGTAAGAACATAATATTTTGTGGGGTTGTGTCTTTCCTGAATTAACTGACACTGCAGGATTCCATCAACCTTTCCTCTGGCTTTTCTCTCCAAAAAAGGCCGCTGTCGGTAATTTCTGCGGCATGACTCTGCAGCGTGCCCAGGGTACTCTGAGGCAAAAGAGTATTTACTTAAGGGTACGTTTTGGCAAAGCTGGGATGAAACTCGACCATGAGTGTAAGCTCTGGAGTTAGAAGAAGAGCGTGTTGCTTTCATGATAAGGTTTTTAGGCTGGAGTTATGGAAGTAATTGGTGAAGGCTTTCCAGAAGCAACTTGCTTACACTGAAATCTGGCCACTCCGACACTGGCTGATGTGGTGGTTGTGTTAGTAACATCTCTCAATGCAGTTTATGCTTTTTATACTTTTTTCTCCCGTAAAAAACAGTGTGTCATTCTTAACAGTCTTGATAAGAAAACAAGCCCCCAGCTCCATGCTGGCTACCTGCACGAGCACCTCCTCAGCCCAGCCAGATGTGTCTTTCTGTGATTATTTCATTCCTTCTTCTCTGTTTCACGTTTTTATTGTCCTTTGTCTGGGCTTGCAGCAGGCAGGGGGTGGGGAGTAGGCTCCTTAAATGCCTTTACAATACTCCGTGGGACAGAAATTGTATCTTATTTAAGGTCTTTACAGAACGCAGTATTTTGGAGTCCTCATTCCAGAGGCATTTCTGACATGCTAATGATTATTTTAAAATCTACCAGAAATGCACATGAATAACACCCATTGGAAAAGAAAAGCAGGTAAAAGTTACTGGGGATGGGAAGGATAATAAGCAGCAGTAATAGCTCTGTGTTTACGTAAACAATAAACCCAGGATCTTGCCCGTCAGGGCCGTGGCCTAGGACTAGCAAAGTCAGGTTTCCCACTGCTCAGGGCTGAACACAGATGCTGTTAATTGAAGTTGTCAACTGTAAAAGAGAAAAAGCAAAACTCGGCAGCCCAGTTTCAGGTCCTGCCGTAGAGCTGCAGTCCCCAGACAGCTTGTGGCGTTGGGCAGTCTCGGTTCCCTGTTTTGTGAAAGTGTTAATCTTCCCCTTTGTGAAGCCGCTTGACTGTACATGGGAAAGTGCTCGCATTAGCAGCATGCAAAATTTCTTAATTTCCTTCTAGAAAATGATTTATTTTGTCTTTGCTTCTCCTGGCCATCCTGTTTGGAGGAAGAAGTCACCACTCTAAGGGGCAGTGGGTGCAATTCTGCTTAGTCCCTAGGTGCACTGATCTCTTATTTATTTTATTAATCTAATTACGCGCTGCGACAGCAACGGGTTAAAAAGAAAGAGACAGGGCTGTGATTTGTTGACAGTGTCCCTTTTAAGTACAAGAGTGCCAGCTTGAAATCCATCCACCGCGTGCTCGCCGAGCAATGCGAGGAACGCGGGACGGCCGTAACATGATCAGAGCTGCTGAAAGCGCCGAGCGAAAGCGCGGCGAGGAGCTGCGAGCGGCCGAGGTGTTTATTTCAAGAGGCTGTGGCTACAGGACTGGTAATTCTCAAAGAAGTGAAAGCAGGCAGGGACTTGCAAGCCCCTTCTGACATGTGCTAGTAGCTGTCATGGTTCGTGGCTCAAGGGAAGACAAGTCCTCAGGTCTGCCAGAGTCTCTGAAAAGTCAAAGAAATAAGCCTGTGGAAGGAGATGCTGTTTGCCCTGGATATGAAAACACCGTGTGACTGAAAGGAATTGTGTTTAGCTTGGGCATGTGGTCATACAACATGAAGTGATCGATAATGAGGAAGGCTTCCATGAATTGCCTGCTGGTCTTGCAGAAAGGGATGGGGTATAAGAGCTCTTTCCTCCCACCCTGGTTCTTCCACATAAAGGTGGTGAAGAGAAGGGTCCAGTTAAATCAAACAGGCCCATCTCTAGCAAGGTCCAGGTAACAAACACCGGAGGAAAAATAGACAGTGAAATCAAACAAGCAGTAGTTATGAGAAAAACTGGGGGTGAAGCTGTTCCTGCAGCCCAGGACCGTGGCTCTGCCTCTGGGTGCCTGTTACCATGCAGGACCTTGAGACATCACAGGAGCTTCTGCATCCTTCCATCCCTGGCTCCACAGCCCTTGTTCACCCCAGCAATGTCCTCTTCTCCAGCTCAGCTAGACCCTGCGGGGCGGTGTGTGCTCTGTAGAAGCAGAGGGGGTTGCCTGCAGCATGTAGCCACAGATCTCCTCACCCAAGAAGACCGCTTCTGCCCTGAAACAAAAGGGTTTGGGAGTAAAAACACAGCCGGCGTGTGTGTGTGGGAGGGAGGAACGGCTCTGCCGCTGCGGGGATTCGTTTGTGCTTTAGTGGGAACCGTGGGGCAATAGAAAAGTCCTGCTCCGAGTCTAGAGCCGTGTTTGCTGTGTGTGTGATTGTGCGTTCTTTTAAATTAAACTATTTTGCAAGCACTTCCTTCCTGCATTTCTCAGAAGGAGGGAGGGGGGTGTGCAAAGAATGTTTAACTGCCTTTGACGGAGGAGGAAAACTGAAGAAAACAAGAGATGCAGTCCTAACTACTGACCTTTTACTTGAGCTTGGTGATGTTTTTCAGCAGCAGAGCCTCCAGGGAGTAACAGCATCCTCCTTGCTATTGTGCTGCCTGCCCAAAAAGGGGGCTAAAGTTCAGCTTTTATGATGTTCTCACTCTGGGCTTGTGGGAAAAAGGCCACATTCCCTTTCTTAGGTCATACGAGTGCAAGAGATGACAGAGTCCTACAGTCTAACCCCAGGGCATTAGGCCAGCTCAGAATGGGACTGGGATAGACAGCTTGGTAAATATGCAGCCAGCTTTTTCTCCTTACGGAGATTCACAGCAGGTGGGAGGGTAATTTACATTGTTAAATTAAAAGACACTGATTTATTTTAGGTTGGTGTGTTATTTTTTCATAAAAGCACATGGGTTGCCATTACTCATAACAGACTCTTGCACTTTATTGTTAAATACTCCTTTTCCACTTTGGTCAACAGTTACTGGAAATGAGTCTTATCCACTGAGACGAAAACAAGAGGCAAATAAATGTAAAACAAACCCCCAACCTCCTTCCCAACAAACTGCAGGTTTTTAGGGAACCCTCCACAGTTGAGAGGATTGAGATTATTACAGTGGATGTTCTCAGCTTGTGTTCCTTGTCTGTTAGACTGTTCATTCTCTGTACTAGGGGCTAGAGAACCATCGGCCCCTGTGGCCACTGGTTCAGGTCAGGTTCCCCATCTCATAGGTGCCACCTTGTCTAGGTAGGCTCAGTCGCCAGTTCCCTCTGCAGCATCTAGTGTTCCTATCTGTTGAGGATTCCTTCAGCCTTGTTGTTGAGCTGTCGTTCAGTAGATACTGAGCTGATGTGTCTAAATGACATGCTCCTGGCCATGGAGAGATGACTGCACTTCCTGAGCAGAGTTTGGGAGCAGAGGAGGAGTTTCTACCTGGAAAGGCTGCCTATCTTACAGACAGATATTGCTTTAAAGTTACTAGAAGACATAGAATCATAGAATTGTGGCTGACATATGAGTTTCACCTTGGATTGGAGCTTTGTCTTTTGCGTGGTAGAGCATACAGAACCCAACATCGTACCTACCTACCGTGCAGTTCTTTGAAGAACAGGTGTCACTACCTATTGTATAATGAATAACGTGTATCTGTTTGTTGTAAGGGAAGATGCGTGTTTTGGCAGAACGGAGCAAAGGGAGGCACTGGCTGATCTACTGGCTTCATTGCAGCTGAGAGGGGAAGGTCTTGCTCCCTGCTCTTCTCCCTCACGCCCTCATACCCAGTCCTGAGTACATGAGTCATCTTCTTTGCTCCAGTGCTTGTACCTTGGACCCTTCTCTGAGTTGCTCCAGTTAACTGGCTCAACAAGAACTGATCTGTAATTTGGCCAGGTTACTTTTCTCCCAACAGCTTGGGTGGGCAGGTTTGTGAACATTCTGCTGAGGACCAGGGTCTGCATGAGCCAGGGCAGGGAAGGGGCCATCTGCATTGCAGGGGGTGAGCTGCTGAGTAGGGACAGCTTGGGTGGGTTGGTGTAGCTGCGCTCACATGCAATGGGCAATAGAAATGTAGAATCATAGAAGCATAAAGGTTGGAAAAGACCTCTAAGATCACCAAGTCCAACCGTCAGCCCAACACTACCGTGACCACTAGACCATGTCCTGAAGTGCCACGTCTATGAAGACAAGTCACTTTGCTTTTGGACAGCTTATGCTGGCCCAGGTAAAATGTCTTGACACCAACAAAGTGGTGAAATACAGCAGATATTAATTTGAAACACTTGAAAACCCCACGTATGCCAAAGCACACCGCCGGGGGGTTGTTTTATGGGAGCAGACCTGTTGGGTGTTCCCCCCTTAGTAATGCTTTCACCTTCCCGGGTACCACATGCCTGGGACATGCTGTGGTGAGGCGATCGTGATTCCTTGTCATTTGTATTTTTTGTCTTTTCACATTGAGCCTTGCCTTTGCAGCGTCTTCCAGTTATTGACCCTCAGGTTCGGTAAATATGTATCTAGTGACCTGGGGTGTGCGGGCAGATGTTTGGGTTGTGGAGGAGAGAAATGAGGTACTGGGAGTCAGCCAGGTCTGGCATTGCTGGTTAATGTAGTGAGTGGTAGAGTACAAATGAATGCTGGGAAAACAGGCTCGAAGATGAGGAGGTTTGCCAGGAGGTTTGCCGCAGATGAAGCGTTGAGCCCGTGATGTGAAGGCAGCGGGCAGCGGCATTTGGGTAACCCCAGGAGCGTGTCTGATCAAGGCAGAGTCACGGCTCTTTTCGCCAACTGGAAAATTGCTTGATATTAATCTGTTTTTCTAGCATACAAGTATTGATTTTCCTATATACAAGGAAGTGCCTGTGGCAGCCTGTGTCTTGGCATAGGATGTACGCTCCTGCCCAGCTGCCCGTTCTCCACCCTGGGCTGAGGAGCGAGCGGCTTCGCTGGCTGCGGAAGAGCCCCCGTCCCGGCTGGCTTCAGGGAGCGAGGCTATCTTACAGAATTCCAGGCTTTGGCTCTACAGAGCGTTCATTTAACCTTATTTATTTGGGCTAATTTGAGGAGGTATCTCTTCATTTTCTTCTGGATGCTCGTTGTACTTCACTACACAGACGTTGGGAGGGAGAAGAATTTTTCTCAATTGATTGTTTTTTCTTGGGGAAAAAGAAATTAAGATTTATTGCCGGCTTTCCCTCCCCAGGCCTCTATCTCAGAAAAACCTTCTGTAAAGCGATTTTAGGCTTTTTCTTCGAGAAGTATGTAGCCAGCTATCAGTAACTCGGCATAACAAAAGTTCACGCAGTTCAGAGCTTTCATGATTGCAGAGGAGCTTTTCTTGGGATTTTTAAAATGTCCTAGACACAATTAGAGGAATTTCTCAGCAAGGAGAGTGCAAGCTGGGGACTCTCCAGCAGATGTAATCACTCAAGGAAAACTTTGTTTGGCTTGGCTGGGTCCTGCCTTCGTTCCGTGCTCTTTCATCCCGCCGCCGGTCTTTGTCTGCCAGTCTTTTGCAGTGTCTCTCTGTCCGTCTTTGTCTCTGTCCGTCTTTCTCTCTTTCGCCCTGTCCCACATTCCCTCCCAGGCTGAATGGGACAGTGTTAACCTGGCTACTTCCAAGACAAACAGCGAGTCAGCTGGAAAGAGGGGGCCCTTGGCTGTCAGGAGACTTCGCGGTCACTTGCTTCCTAGAATTAAAGGCTGGGAGTTGATCTGGAAGCCAGCCAAGCCGGAGACAATGATTGGGTTTCCATTTTGTTCCTTTGATTCCGACTTAAATATGCGCACCAAATGGGAAAACAAAATTTACATAAAAGTAAGTAGAAATCCACTTTCTTACACAGATCTGTCCTACCCTGCGTCTTCTGATGTGGATAACACAGGCAGCAAAACTCGTCCGTTGTTTCCTAAAGGACTTTGGAAAACAGGCCTGTTCTTAGAGAGCTGATTTCTAATCAAATTCCTGGCCCTGAGGTGGCTTTTTTGGTAGCCCTGAGAAGATGGGACAGGTTCAGCTGAAATCTCAGTGTGTGAGAGGAGACTGCACAGACATGTAGCACTCCGGGCATGGCTTGTGGGGAACATTGACTCGCCGTGGCCCATGATGCCCAGGACCTTCACGAGGTTTCCAGAGCCGCTGATACCAGGCTAGAACGAGTTGGAAGTAATTGTTGAAACAGATAGATCCACACTGCTGCGAAAATGAGGGAGGTCAGAATCGGGCACCTGTTCTTGTTTCCTTGGGGGTTCTGCTGGGAGACTTTGGGTAAACTGCTTCACTTCCCAGTGTCCATGTGTGGGAGAAGTGGAGCTTCTTCCTGCCCAATAAACTGTACTGTACAGCCTGAGATGCAGGTTTTTAGGGAAACCACCTCCTACTCAGTGTAGAAAAGGAAAATACAACCATGTAGGGCTGTTGTCTTCCACGTCAAACAGGTCTTGGTGCTGTTGGCAGGTCTTGATGATAGTGCTTAGTTCAGCGCTGATGCTTTGGAGTATGTCTTGATAGCATCATTGACTTGCAAGAAAATGTTGATGTGGTCTCAGTAAGGACTGCAAAAGGATTGCATTTGGGAGATCAAGACATCCTTGGCTGTGTGCAGGTCTGGTAGGGAGGTTTCAAATAACTTTATTTCAAATGTCTTCCAAATAAAGAAAGTGCTGATGGAGGAGGGCAACCACTTGGGAAGGATTTTAGGTAACTGCAGCTCACAAACTAAACTGATGCAGAGAGTGTTAGGTTGTTTAGGGAGATTTGTGTCATAGAATCATCAAATGGTTTGGGTTGGAAGAGACCTCAAAGATCATCTCGTTCCAAACCCCTGCCATGGCAGGGGCACCTCCCACTAGACCAGGTTGCTCAAGGCCCCATCCAACCTGGCCTTGAACACCTCCAGGGATGGAGCATCCACAGCTTCTCTGGGCAACCTGGTCCAGTGTCTCACCACCTTCAGAGTGAATTTCCTTACATCTAATCTAAATCTCCCCTCTTCCAGTTTGAACCCATTACTCCTTGTCCTGTCACTACCGGCCTTTGTAAAAAGTCCCTCCTCAGCTTTCTTGTAGCCCCCTTCAGATACTGGAAGGCCCTGATGAGGCCTCCCTTTGAGCCTTCTCCAGGCTGAACCAACCCCAACTCTCTCAAACTTGGTGACGTTTCTCTGTCAAGCTTGGTGATATTTCTGTAATGCCAAGGAAGCCAGTGCAGACTTCCTGATGGGTTTGCTTTGGTGCTCCCAGAGGTTCAGACCCAGCTGCTTCTAAACCAGGTCTGAAGTCTAATGGCTCATGAAGTCTGTTGCAACCCCTGGATGGGAGATGCTCTAGATGGCACAAAGAACTATTGAAGGTATGTGCAGCCATGTCACGCTGTGTGATCCCTTTTTGGGATGGAGCTCTTGTGACAGTGCACAGGCACTTTGATCTTTTAATCCCTAGCAACTGTGTGATGCTCTCCTTGCAGGGCTGTCTCAGTCTACCTCCTTCTACTCCCTGCTGCTCACTTGTTCAGGCTCTTACTGAGTCCACATATTTATTATCCTTCACTTCAATATCGGATTGTACTCATTTCTATTTTAAGGCTTTTTACATTCTCTATTACATCATTATTATTCTAACCATGTGCTCCAATAGGTCTGTGGTGGCCGATGTGCTATTATCCGAAGTATTTTTCATATCAGGTTTCTAGTGTCAGGCTTGTGTCTAGCAGTGTACAATGGCACGATCGTACCCTGTGGTCTGGTTCTTCCATGGGATACAATGACAAGCAAAAGGCCTTAATGAGTAATATATTTTAAATTATATGTGCATTTGAAATAGGCTAAGTGATGAACAAGTAAGTATGTGAAAGATTGCTCAAGTTCCCTGTTTCACACATAACAGCTAATTCGTGGACACCCCAAGTCAAAATATTTAGCAGTATTAATTTTCTTGTGAGGCTGAAGCCTGAGTCCAGTCCTCAGTAGTTCCTAAACAGGAATGACCACTCTGGAGGTCAGGCTGAAGCATGCTATCCTTCTCCTTCATACTTTGTTTGATTCCATGTCAACCATTCTGTCCTGAGTGGTTTGTATACTCCAAGTGTCTCCTAAAACACAGCGGGATGTCCAACTTCCAGCCTCTCGTTTGTCTGTTCCAGGTTCCTTGCTGAATGCCCCAAGCTCCTGCTGCCACAGGAAGGCAGCTGCTGGCAGTTAGCTTTCCAAGCTGTACTTCTCTGAGCCTTTTCTAGTATACCTGTCTCCAGCTACACCTTATCCTTCCTCCCTGCTTGTGGGGAGTTGTTCTCTTTTCCTAAATGAAAATGTCTTCCTGGACTCAGCACTGGTGAGGCCTTCAATAAGGGGTTCAGTTTTGGGCCCCTCTCTCCAAGAAGGACCTTGAGGGGCTGGAGCGTGGCCAGAGAAGGGCAACGAAGCTGGGGAAGGGTCTAGAGCACAAGTATGGTGAGGAGCAGTTGAGGACCCGGGGGTGTTGAGCCTGAAGAAAAGGAGGCTCAGGGGAGACCTTCTGGCTCTTGACAACTTCCTGAAAGGAGGTTGGAGCCAGGTGGGGTTGGGCTCTTCTCCCAAGGAACAAGTGACAGGACAAGAAGAAATGGCCTCAAGTTGCACCAGGGGAGGTTTAGGTTGGGCATGAGGAACAAAATCTTCCCTGCAAGGGCTGCGAAGGGCTCTCCCAGGCTGGGCAGGGCAGTGGTGGAGTCCCCATCCCTGGAGGGGTTTCAAAGCTGTGGAGATGTGGTGCTGAGGGACATGGTTCAGTGGTGCCCTGGCAGTGCTGGGGGAACAGTTGGACTGGATGATCTTAAAGGTCTTTTCCAAGGTAAAAGATTCCATGATTCTATGAAAACAAATGCTGTATTAAAGTAAATCTGACACTGGGTCACCTTTGGTATGTTCCTGATTCATCATCATTATTTTTCCCTGTAGCTGGACATTCCTAGGTAGGTGACAAGAGCACAGGTGTGAAGACCCCAGCACCTTTACCTGCCATGGAACCACCCTGGGATGATGACATTGTGCTTTTTGAAACTGCAGCGTGTGCTGGGCTGTCCCGGCTCGGGGACAGCAGTGGTGGCAGCACCACACTCTGCTGCATGCTTTGGACATGTTGCAAGTTCCCTCATTAGTGAAAGCTCCATGAGGAGTGAGAAAGTTCCCTCTCAGGCACTACAGGAATTTAAAACACGCCAAAGTACCTGCGCTAATCACTCAGGTTGAGCGAAAGCCCCGAGAAATCCCATTTATCATGTGCTTTATAACCCAGCCTGGTCTCCCAGCCCAGCAGCAGGACACTGCAGCACCCTGGTTCTGTGTCCCACCCCACCCACGGTCCCTGAAGGAACCCGCTCTCGGGAGGCAGCAGGATATTGCACACTAAGCTGTTTTTCTCGGGTTTGATTCAGCAGCTTAACTCAGTATCTCACGCTAAAAAGCCTTTCCATTGGTATTCATGGCTCATACAACAGCTCCTCCAGTGGGTTCGGAGGGAAAGGATCTTTCCGGGCATAATTGAATCACAGTCAGCAGCGGGATTTCTTTTTTTTTTTTTTTTTTTTTATTATTCCGCAGAAAATCTATAACATCTTGTTAGTTAAATCTTACACTTTCAGAAATACCAGCGAGCTTGCTTATCGTGTTCATTCAGATAAACACCTCTCAACATCCTGTTTTTCTTATGTCATACGAACAGGAAGAGAGCGATTGTTTGAGATGTGCGTCAGTCAGGATTGTGACCAGGCAGCCACCTTACCCTCCCCGTTGCCGTGGAAACCAGCAAATCCCTCCAAAGACGCTGGTGCTGAGCTGACAGGTATCCTTTCTTCCCTGCTTCACCTCCCAGGAGCTGTAACTTTGCAAGTCATGTCTAGAACCTCTCAAAGATTTTTTTGTTTTATTTTACCTATGAACTTTGCAAGTGAATAGCCATCGCCACTGTTATCTCAAGGGGCAGCGACAGCTTTTATTCGACCTTGTCTCTAGTACTAGAAATGCTGAAAAAACCCGAGGCAAGATCTTTGGCCAGTGGGAGTGCAGCGTGAAGATTTTTTAACTAATGGAAAAGATTTGCCCAAGTTTTAACATGTGTCGTGTAGAGCGCACGCAGGGGAACTCTCGCACAGCTACTGGGGAGCCACTGGTTTCAGAGTAAATACTTAATAGAAACAACAAGTGGCAAAATGTTCTTAAAATTCTTAGCCTTGTTCCAAAATAGCTCTGTCTCCCTCCTTTGACTCCGCCTTTGTCAAGCATTGGACATGAAAAGTTGTGGGCTGGAAAAATGAGTTTTGGTTGTAATTGCCAGACGGTCCTCTTGTCTAACCCCCATCATTAATTGGGGTTTTTACTCAGCTTTGGCTTTTGCTGGTCAATCTGTGTGCTAAGGAAGGGATTAAAACTGTTGCGATAACGTGACTCCGAGAGTACCAGAAATCCAGGAGGTGCCACGGTCTTGTTTGCCCCTTCGTTTTCTACTGGTTGGAAACTGATTCGGTGTGTTAAGATGTACAAAAGCAGATTTTATCACAGAATCACTATGGTTGAAGAAGACCTTTAAGATCATCAAGTCCAACCATTATCTGTCTCCACCAGGCCACCTTTAGACCATATCCTCGAGCACCGTATCTAGAAGGCTTTTAAGTACATCCAGGGATGGTGATTGAACCACTGCCCTGGGCAGCCTGTTCCAGTCCTTGATAACTCTTTTGGTGCAGAAGTTTTTCCTAATGTCCAACCTAAACCTCCTCTGATGTAACGACACCATTTCCTCTTGTCCTATCAGTTGCGGCTTGTGAGAAGAGACCAACACCCACCTCTCTACAACCTCCTTTCAGGGAGTTGTAGAGAGCAATAAGGTCTCCCCTCAATCTCCTTTTCATCAGACAACCCCAGGTCCCTCAGCTGCTCCTCACTGGACTTGTTCTCTACACTCTTCACCAGCTTTGTTGCCCTTCTCTGCACCCGCTCCAGCACCTCAAGGTCTTTCTTACACTGCAGAGCCCAACACTGAACCCAGTGCTCAAGGTGCGGTCTCACCAGTGCTGAGTACAGAGGGACAATCACTTCTCTTGTCCTGCTGGCCACAGTAGTGCTGATCCAGGCCAGGATGCCGTTGGCCTTCTTGGCCACCTGGGCACACTGCTGGCTCATGTTCAGCTGGCTGTCCACCAACACCCCCAGGTCCTTTTCTGCTGGGCAATTTCCAGCCACACTTCCCCCAGCCTGGAGCGTTGCCGGGGGTTGTTGTGGCCCAAGTGCAAGACTCGGCCCTTGGCCTTGTTGAAGCCCATTTGATTGGCCTCAGCCCATCGGTCCAGCCTGTCCAGGTCCCTCTGAAGAGCCTCCCTACCATCAAGCACCTGCACGTCATCTGCAACCTTACTGAGAGGAGCTTTCTAAAATAAAAAGCAACATCCCAAACTACATGGAAAGAATGGCAGAAGGAGATCTCTGCGTATGATGTGCGCTTCTGCTTGCCCTGCCTGTAGCTCTGGCAGGATGATCTTCTCTGAAGCCCAACTTGTTGGAGTTTTCCAGCACTGTGGTACAGGAGTTTCCAGCACAGTGTCCCCATCCCAGGTGAGCTGCAGCCCTGTGCTCCCATGAGAAAGCTCGGCTGCACTGTTCTTTGCTGTGCTAAATAAGCTGAGCTCCTCACAACACGTGACAGGAAAATGCTTCCATTGTCACTCCTGCGGGACACAAATTCTGGAGCATCTCTTGAATGTTTTGTTAAAGTGTTTCATAGCCCAACTTTGTAGAAAGCTCACATGAGCACTAAGTTAAGTGGAACTCTCCTTAGCTTAAGCAGAAATTAAGCATGAATTAAAAACTGGATTAAAAAATAAGAGTGGGGACCCAAGCCAAGCAAAATCCTTCCTTAGGTGATGTGTGGAAAATTTTATGTCAGCTTTATTGGGTGAGAATTTCATCCGTGTAGCTGTTCCTTCAAGGAGATATTTAAAGCTTTAGGGGTGAAATGCATTAGTGTCACTTGATTGGGATGGGTTTAAATATGTGGACTTCTTCAGCAGCAGGTCCGAGCCTTTGCTGGGGTACTGCAAGGGGACCAAACGCTTTTAGCTGCGGATTGTAACGTGTGTTTAAACACAGTCTAAATACTTGGCTAATGCTGGGAACTCTCAACATGTAAAAGTTTCAATTTCAACTTCTATTTATAAAATCAATTTAAATATCCTTTGGATAGTTGGAGAACAAAGTTTCCTTGGGCCTGATTACTTGTCTCCACGGACCTGAATGGTCTCAGCTAATAAAAAACGAAGAAAAAAAGTTAATTTCTATTTTACTAAGAGGGTTATTTTAATGCGCTTCTGAGATCCTCAGCTGCTAGGAGATGCAGGATGCCCTTGGTGCCTTTCACCTGGCTCATAGGGATGAAGCTGCAGCACTTCTGGTTCTGCAGAGACCTGGTTGGAGGTCAGAATGCGACCGTGCACATCGGCCCCAGAGAGCGAGGTTCTGGCCTCCACTCAGCATCTGCTGATAGTTCTGCAGTAGGCAGAAGTGAGGAACTGGCAGACGGAAATCTGGGAGTAGTGTTTAAACAAGAGTCAAACGATTGTTACTGTTCTAAACGAAAGTTGGATGGCTTCGAAACAAATGCTACAGCTTTTTAGTATTAACAGCTGGTTGTTTTCATGGAAAAATACATAGGAGAGAGTTAAGGGTTCTTAGGTTTAGAACTTGGGAATTTCCAGAGATGTCTGGAGAGGAAAAAAAATACATATCTTTTTAGTTTTGTGATAGTGCTCTGCGTGTGATACTTCTTTCCCAAACTGCAGTTCAGTCCATGAGACCTGCTACTGCTGCTCTTCTGACAGTCTCAGTATGAAGCAGCCAGAAAATAAGGGCATGAGGAAGAAGTTGCCCCTTTTATCCTGGACAGCGTTAGTTTCCTTCACCTTTGCAGGACTGATAAGCTTGAAAGAAGAAATGGTTGGTTTTCTGGAGTGCTGTTTTAAATCATAGAATCATAGAATGGTTTGGGTTGGAAGGGACCTCAGAGATGATCTAGTTCCAACCCCCCTGCCATGGCAGGGACACCTCCCACTAGACCAGGTTGCTCAAGGCCCCATCCAACCTGGCCTTGAACACCTCCAGGGATGAAACTTCCACAACCCCCCTGGGCAACCTGTGCCAGTGTCTCACCACCCTCAGAGTGAAGAATTTCCTTCTCATTTCCAGTCTAAATCTCCCCTCTTCCAGTTTGAAGCCATTACCCCTTGTCCTATCACTACAGGCTTTGTGAAAAGTCCCTCTCCAGCTTTCTTGTAGCCCCCTTCAGGTACTGAAAGGCTGCAAGAAGGTCTCCCTGGAGACTTCTCTTCCCCAGGCTGAACAACCCCAACTGTCTCAGCCTGTCCTTGTAGGAGAGGTGCTCCAGCCCTCTGATCATCTCTATAGCCCTCCTCTGGCCCCACTCCCAACAGGTCCATGTCCTTCTTGTGCTGGGGGCTCCAGAGCTGGACACAGTACAAAGGTTGATTTAAACTCCATTTCCATGGAAGTGCTGCTGAGGCAGTGTAGGGCCAGTGTCTCGTACCTGGCTCTGAGAGAACCCACTGTTCCTGGGCTTGTGGAGATGTGGTGAGATAGCCCCACCACTCAGCAGTGGGATGTGAGAAATGGCTCATTCCACAGCGGTGAGTGTTGCCAGCGCTTCTGGGAGCGTGATGACTCGCTCCTTACCCTTCCTCCTCTGCACTGAGATGGGTTATGGGAACAAAAAAACATTTCTTTTTATCACTGAAAAAAATGCACAGAGCTGTTGGCTAAAGTCAGTAAAAATAGCTTGGCTGAAATTTTGGAGGAAAGTACTGTATGATGAAACTGGTTTTTGCTTAAATAGGTTTGAGCACAAGAATCATAGAATCACAGAATGGTTTGGGTTGGAAGCGACCTCAAAGATCATCTCATTCCAACCCCCTGCCATGGCAGGGACACCTCCCACTAGAGCAGGTTCCTCAAAGCCCTAAAGAATACAAGCCATGGTTTTGGCAGGACAGGGATCCACCAAGCTCAGTGTCTGCAGCTGCCTCTCTGGCTGTGCCTGGTGGTGAGGATGTAGGGAGGGGGTGCCAGAAATCAGAAGGGCATGAGGGAGTGCGGTGCTGTCCTCCGTCTGGCATGTGCCCTGAGTCCCGTCAGCCTGCAGCTCTGTGTGCTCCTTTGCCAGAGGCTGTATCATCATCTTGCTGCCTAATGACCCTTGATGTTGAGGTTATAGCCCATCTAACAGATGAAGAAACCATTAAAAGTGCTGCCAGTTCCTTGCAAAAAAATTACAATTGTTACATTTCTAGGCTTTTATTAATGTGGATTTCATGACCTGCCTAGAAAGCAACTCATTATTGTTATTTGTCAGGATGAGCGGTAATGGCCTCAAGTTGTGCCAGGGGAGGTTTAGATTGGATATCAGGAAGAAGTTCTTTATTGAAAGAGTGGTCGGGCACTGGAACAGGCTGCCCAGGGCAGTGGTGGAGTCACCATCCCTGGAGGGGTTCAAAAAACGAGTAGATGTAGCACTTCAGGACATGGTGTAGTGGTCAGGGAGATGTTGGGATGAAGGTTGGACTTGATGATCCTAGAGGTCTTTTCCAACCTAAGTGATTCTATGGTTCTATTTTTAGAACTGCCACTAAAGTAAAAAGAAGCACGCTTCTCCTTGTTCAGCCAGGGTGCACTGAAAGCACCAGATCTGGAGAGCACCTTCTGCGTGGCAGTGCGTGGGGCCGAGGCATCGCTGCTGCTCGGGGGTCTGTGTGCGCGGAGTGGGAGAGGAACGTGAGGACACGCGTGCTCCGTGGGGCTGCTGTGGGCTGGCAGAGGACCGGCCGTGCTGGCAGCACCAGGGAGCCTGCCTGACACTGCCGCTCTCCTTCCTCTCTATTGACAAAAAGCACTAAGAAAATAAGAGGAGAATGTTATTGGCTGTTGTGCTCAGACAAGCAAGGCTTTTCCTTTAATGAGAGTGCGTTTTGTTTGATCTGTGTTTTTTTTTGGGGGGGGGGGGGAAATGATGAATTTTAGCCATTATGAAAACAAAAGCGGTGGCTGTTTGTAAGGACTGTTTTATAAGAAGCATATTATTCTTTCGCTTGGAGTGCGGGGATTGTTTTCAGTTGGGAGGCTGCGTTAGAAGAATGTGAACTTGTGACTCACTGAGAAATAGAGCATGTATTAGCAAAATGCGAGGTTTCTTATTATGTTTTCATAACTCAGATTTCTCAGAATGGAAGGGATCTCTTTTGCCCTCAGTTAAAGAATGACTTTTGCTGCCATTGAGAAAGACCAGATTCTTTTTCTAGAAAAACTTGCATTGCTTTCGATACGCTCTCCCCCCCGTTCTTCACGTCCCTTTCTCCTCTCCCGTTTCTCCTTCTCAGTGTTCTGCCAGTGCAGCGAATTCTCTAGCCATGTTTCTGTTTGATCTCTAAATTTTGACTTCTCAAGAGCACGGCAGTCAGCAGCATAGACCAAGGAATGGCTTTAACGTATGATCCCGGGAAGGGGCTCAGCTAACGGCATCTGAGGAATTCCAGCTTTTCTCTAGAAGAATCAAATGAGAAACCTGAAATCAGCGTTGGATGCGTAGCCAGATGCTTTGTGATGAGCTTCTGCAATGATGTTAGAGAAAATACCGTTAGCAGACCTAACCACGTGGTCTAGATTTTCGTGCTGTCACATTAATGCAGTAGATGAAAACCAGAGATGATAATTCAGGAGTAGCTGGCCTGTTCCTCCGTGCAAAATAGATGCATTTAGGTGTTTCTATTAAATTAGATCTGTCTGAAAGATGGTGAAGAACCACCAGAAGATAAGCTTCTAGATACTGACTTCCCTCCTAAAGTGAAGCAAAATGTTTCCTGCTGAGTGGAACGACGGCCTCACTTGAATTGGAACAAAGCTTTCCCCCTGCTTTTAATCCGGGGAGAGAACTGGAGTAGAGGGAAGCGTTTCAGGCTGACCTGACTTCTCTGGCCAATGAACCAAAGCATAAACTGGTTCTGCAGTTCCAAGTATTGTCTGGGCCACCTCATGGCAGTGCCTTAGGTGATGTGAACACCTCCATTTCAGTGACGATTCCAGCCGGCGGGATGACATCTCTTCTCATCTGCTCTAGAGAGACTGCAGTGGAAACCCAGCCATGGCCCACAGATCTGCTCTCCTCTGGCAAGCAGGAGCAGATGACTTGTCACATAAGGGCTTCACAGGGCTGGGAGAAATGTATCAGAACAGTCACATCTGGTGGACAAATGGAGAAACAAGGAATCGTTGATGTTAACAGAGGATTCTGGCTACTGCAAATGAGCTGATGTTCACAGTCAGGTGTTTCCAAGTGAGGAACTTATTGGGGTTGGGGATTTTTTTCCCCTCCTGTCTGAGGCAGATACTTCCACGGGCTGCGTTACTGCAGAAGGTGAATCCGAATGTGTGAATGAAGAACTGGAGGAACAAGTAATAAATACTTTTCCTTTGGTGAACCTAGACTCACAGACCTCCCAAAAGGCTAAATCTTTAATGTTAAAATTACAGGGGAGGTGTGCGGTGTGTGGAGTTTTTAAGACTGTGGTAGCTGCGTGTGGTTACTTCCCTTCTGAGATCTGAAGCGTTGTGTGCGGTGAAGTTCAAAGCTCTGTCGATTAGAAAGCAGTAGCTAAAACTGGAAACTGAGCCAAAGGCTGGAGTGAGCCAGACATACCTTATAAAGAAGGACCCTCTCAGTCCTGTTGCTTCATTTCCTTGCTATTTGACTTCAGC
Organism: Eurystomus gularis; assembly: GCA_013400335.1. NCBI lineage: Eukaryota > Metazoa > Chordata > Aves > Coraciiformes > Coraciidae > Eurystomus > Eurystomus gularis. The sequence continues at coordinate 100,174 of VZZY01011264.1, read as the reverse complement.
TAAACCCACATTGTTATACATTTTAAAAGCATATTTATCTTTTGTGGGAGACGCAGTTAAGGAATTGGTAGCTGGGCTGGTGAGTGAGTCCTGGAGCCCTGGAGATTGTGCTAAAGCAGAACAATTTATTGCTTCTGAAATGAAATAGTTTTGTGACATCTGATCCTCTTGTAAATTTTGCACTGGAGGATTCAGTGGTGGGACGTAATTAGCATTCAAATGGATCAGGCTCTTACATGGCAGCGTTCCTCTGCCTGTCTGCAGACGCTGCTACCTGAGACACTTCCCTGCGAGCAAAGAGCTCTGGGGTGCGTTTATTCTGAGTGGGAGTCTCATCTCTGCAGCTGATGGAGATCAGGATGAATCACCGAGTGGTTGCTCCTTAGTCATGGTGTTCTTGGAAGCCAGCTGCTATCATTCCTGGAAATAGCTCTTTTTCCTAAGATGCAGACTCTGCCATGAGAAAGTATTCGAGACTCTTTGACCCCCTTGGTGCAGGTGCATCTGAAATTGGAGTGGCCACTCCTGTGAGTGTAGGTCCTCCCCACCCCCGCGATGGTGCTAGTTCACAGTTAACAGTAACCTGCAGGGGTGGAAAAGGATGCGTCGGAAGTTCATCCTGGTCTCAGTGTTACTGGAAGATGAGTGATATTCCTGAAAAACTCAATCTCCCTTAAGAAATTGTAGACAACTTAACTGGTAATGGCAAGCTATCCAGGAGCCATAGACCACCTTGGCTCGTGTGAACTTGCAGGTGTGATGAGAAGATGACGTGGACCTTGTTAGATCGTTGACGAGCAGGGTGCGTGGCCTGCACAGGTCCATGCTGACTTCCCCGTTCCTCAGAACACATTTGTTGGGTGCTGATTGGCGGAGCAGTACCACGAGCATTGGGCCCAGGTGCTCCAGCAGCGTCCACAGACACTCAGCTCACACGTGCTGAGTGTGAACCAGCCCACAGCCACGGCTCGGGTGGAACCCCACCTCACCGAAGCAACGTGTGTTTTGGGTCATGGAGGTGTGGGGGGAATGGAGGGCAAACGTGGGGTTGCTGAAGCCCTTGCTTTGGTACGGATCTTCTTACCGTGGTTTCTTGGTAGTTTGGAGCTCTGCCCTCTTGGCTGCTTGCTAAGTTGTTTGGGTTTTGGTTCTTTATGGAGAAAAATACTTTTTTATTTACCTCTACTCTGCACTCCCAGTTCTGACATATTTGGTACAGTGCCATGTCTATTAAGCAAAACTGCTTGTGACTTTTATAAGAACAGGGAAAAACTGACCCTGGGTTTGTGGAAACCAGTGGCTGTCTCGGCCGTCCCCGTGTTGACGTGGATGCAGAGCAGGCGGGGGCTGCCTTCATTGCAGATGAAGTAGGAAATAGGATCCTTGGCACTGTTGGCAAAAACACAGGCAAATTGCGGCAATGCCATTAAATGTCATTTAAAACACGTGTCTCAATAAGAAATGGGGAGTGGGTTGGTACAAGGAGGATGGGGCAGCAATACCAGCAAACCCACTTCTCAGGATATTGCATCTAACAGGTTCTGACCAGCTGAAAAACCCATGTTCCACCTCTTTGAAGGACCTGGGGTTGTTTAGCCTAGAGAAGAGGAGACTCAAGGGAGATCTTATTGCTCTCTCCAACTACCTGAAAGGAGGTTGTAGAGAGGTGGGGATCGGTCTGTTCAAGTAACAAGGGGTAGGACAAGAGGAAATGGCTTCAAGTTGCTCCAAGGGGAGTTTAGATCGGCTATTAGGAAGAATTTCTTTACTGAAAGGGTTATCAGGCATTGGAAGGGGCTGCCCAGGGCAGTGGTGGAGTCCCCATCCCTGGAGGGATTTAAGAGTTGTGTAGACCTGGTGCTCAGGGATGTGATTTAGTCAAGGACTTGTCAGGGTTGGGTTAATGATTGGACTCAATCTTAAAGCTCTTTTCCAATCTGGGCAATTCTGTGATTCTGTCTTTTGCAGCTTCTGATGCAGTAATTGCCCTTTGCTCTTCCCTCCCTCTGAACCCACGGAAGAGAGTTCCACCAGCCTTGCTGCAGGGTTATGTTTTAACTGGATGCACCTACCCTGGAAACACGACAGCTACTCCAAAAGATACAGTAATAAGCGAGAAGTTGCCCAGAGTTCCCAGCTGTGGGGAACATGCTTCATGGGGATGCTCTGAGGCAGCGGATGGTCTCTCGTCATTGGAATTTTTGGTCTCAAAGAGCCGTCCCCATTTCAGTCCTAGGCTTGTTGGAGGCCTCAGGCTTAGCAGAGGGTTAAGCGTCTCTGGAAGACAAGTCTTTAGCACGAGACAGGGGTGATGTGGGATGACCAAGCGCTGTTGCGATGGCGTGATCCTAACTGTTCTAAAAAAATGTGATTAATCTGTATCTTACCTGTTTTGATTGGTGACCGTTAATTCTCGTATCTATGACGTCTTTATCCACTCCATGGTTGCATGCCATGGTAGGTATCTCTCCCCAGACCCTGGGATAAATCCAAGGAAGAACAAATGACTGAAAAAGCCTCCTAGAAAGCAGGAGAATATTGCTGCCATGCCCAGCTGGCTAACACCCACATCTCACGTACACATGCTTCTTCTGAAGTCAGCTTATTTTGAAATAATATGGCCCTTTACCTTTGGTTTCTTTATTGTATCTACTTCCTCTTCTTTTTAATTACAACTCAGAATTTTACAATGCATATTGTATAATACAGTAATGTATATTCTAAAATTGGGTTTGTGTCTTTTAAATGTCATTTCATGCTGTTAGGAGAAATTTCACGTGGAATCATTTCTCAAGCTCAAAAACACTTAAACGAGATGGGAAGGTTTATTTATGTTACATGTGCTCATTAAAAGTAGGCACAGCCAGAAAACCATGAAGGTGTGAAAATCAGTGAGTTTCTATGGAAGAATTTTGTATATTTTTCATTAAATCAGCTTGTTCTTAGAGATTCAGAATTTGCCACTAGAAAATACATCTGTTAACGTTTTGCATCGTCGAGGTGATACTGTTTCTGTTCCCTGTCAGCCTTCTCGTCTGCAAAATCAGCACGCGCTTGGTGTGAGCTACAGGCGCTTTCCTGAAAAAAAATTGAGGCAAAGTGGGTTTTGATAAGAGACTTTGATTGATTCTCCATCCACACAGCATGCTGCTGGTTGGTTTCAGTTGTCATTTAAATGACACAGCTCTGGGCGTACTCGTTGTGCTGCTGAAGCAGGAGTTGGCTCAGTCCCTCCCCAGGTTATTCACTGCCTGGACATCTATGTATTTTGGGGTTTGAGTGACTCGTGGTGACATTGAAATATCTCAAACCTTTATTTTCCCTTCAGAAAAATATCTTGAAGGCTTGTTGATACTAACAGGAGTTTTCACTGAGGACAGGTTTCAGGATTTAATGCGGCAGAAGGCACGCAAAACGTGGATAATGGTAAAAATTCACCATTAGTTTACTGGGTGGGTTGAATTTGTTATATATTGTATTAAAGATTCCAAAAAATCCTGTTAATTTGCAAGGCAGAGGGATAACCTGTCTGCCTGAAGAAGACTTAACCATTAGCATTTTGTCCTTGACCTTCTCTGTCCATGGATTTCAGCTGTAACTCTTTGGTGGGTGTGATCCTGCATTTCAGTCACATTACCCTCCTTTTAGTATCATAGAATTATTTAGGTTGGAAAAGACCTCTAAGATTATTGAGTCCAACCGTTCTTGGGGGTTGCTTATTTTTTGCATTCTCTGTCTTTTAAGTAGTTGACTGTAGCTCTTCAGGTCTTGGGCCAGGGGGTGTTTGATGGCTTTTGACACAAAGAAAATGTGTTGAGGGATTCTGTCATTGGTAAATTCCTCCTCTGGGGTTGGACGTCTCACTTTCCCCGTGTGAGACACACGAGGAGCCTCAGTCAGAAAGTGGGTTTCTCTTGCCAGGGCACTTCAGCAGGACCAGTGAATAATGGAGCAGAATTCTGCAAGGACGCAATAGCAAAACCGCTGCTGTACCTCAGCAGCCCGCAGGCACCGCTTTTGTTGTGATCACAGCAGGTCGTGAATGATGTATGCACAAAGGAAAAGGAGAGAATGAACAGAAAGTAGTTTATGGCTTTCCTCAAAGGCACTTTTCTAACTCAAAAATATAAGCCTTGTGGTTTACATGGTTTCGAAATGTAACCACAGATCTTAAGAACTGGAAAACATTTGATTTACCATCTCCTCCAATTTTGATACAAAATTCAGGGCCGAGGAAATTTATTTTCAGAATGAAAAATGTAGAAAGGAAATATATTAATGTCAACATTTTAAAAACAGGAACACATATTTGGAGAAACTGTCAGATGAAGAAATCACGGTTGTTTGTGTCTTGGTGGAGTGGATGTAGATGTGTCTTTCTGAGATCTCCACCAAAGTGTCATACCCTGGTTTTGGTGAAGCTTTGCCAGATAGTTTATGGTCTGCAGCCCCCACTTTTGGAGCTTTGAAGGACCAGTGTCAGGTGGAGCACTTTCTCTTCGAGCTTGATCTAGGAACTGAGTGGGATCAGCTACATGGGACATGTCTTGGCCTCCCCAGCATGGCAGACCTGGCCAGCCTTGGCTGCTCGCTGCTGGGAGCAGAGAGAGCTGATGCTCTCCTCCTTGCTGCAATGGTTTTTTTGGCTTTGTCCTCATTTTGTTTGTTTTGCTCATTGAATGACCCCTGCTAATAGCTGGTTGTCTCTGCAGAATTGAACTTTTCTTGAGAAGTGGAGATTCTGGGTGTTCTTGGTGTGACTTATGAAGGTGTTTTTGGTGTTTTTCTGGCCTCCGTGACCTGGCTTTGCTTTTGCAAGCACTGCTCTGTCACCGTTCTAATGCGTGTATGTTAGTAATTGCTGCTTCTTGCTCCTACTGTAGTGTCTGGAGGTCACTCCAGGATATTCCTGTTCTTGTCCTCTGAGTTGAGCCCAGATGCACTTGTGGTTCAGTTACAACCATTTGGTTTTCAGCTGCCTTTTGTTCTTCCTTCCTTCATATTTCTTCCTCTCTCACTTTTCTGTTGAGCCATCGTCTGCTCTCCAGATTTGTTCTGGAAGGCTTATGAAACTCCTTGTAAGGCCCTATCCGTTTTCCTCAGATATCCAGGCATTAGTTCCCTGCTGCTTCTCTGGTTCCTTCTCAGATGTGGATGAGCAGGAACCTATCTGGTATTCCAACGGGAACATGACACTACCGCTGCTGCTCGGTATCCATGCCAAAGACTCTCATTTTTCACTCCTTAGGGGTACCAGGAGAGCCGTGAGTTGGCCAGTCTCTGAGAGAGGTCCTGTAGGAGAAAGCAAAGATGAATTGTTCACTTCTTTCAGGACCCAAAATGGTATGGACCTTCTCATTTACACCTTCTGACCTAGCTGGAGGGTAGTTAGATACAATAGCTCAAGATCCAACGTGAGCTGCAGCATCTTTTCACACTGGTGGGACTATGCAAAAGCAGAGTGTTGCTTTGCTGTCTCATTTAAGTTTGGCTCCAGGAGTGACTGCTTGTTGGTTATCTTGTTATGTTTAATCTCTGACTGTGTTTCATCCTTAGATACTTCCAAGACTTTACTGAGTAGGGAACTGAAGAACACTGTTCTGACACCAGCACATGGTCAATGGTTCTGAGTTTTCTCTCCTTGTTCAACCCCCATTCTGGAGAATTGGGTGGGAATTGCCTCTTTCTTATGGACAAACTCAAAGAGAGCAAAACCTTTTGGGCAGGTCATGCCAGAAGAAGGGTTGTTGCCCTCACTGTGGTGGACCTTCTCCTGCCCCAGCGGTTTGGTGCTGGCGTGGCTGCCCAACGGTGAGCCGAGACAGGTCATAGAAATAGTTACACCGCGGGTGCGTTCATTGCCAGAGTTTGGGGAAGGTTGATTTCAGAGGGTCCAGAGGGCTACAAGGATGATCAGAGGGCTGGAACACCTCTTCTGTGAAGACGGGCTGAGAGAATTGGGCTTGTTCAGCCTGGAGAAGAGAAGGCTCAGGGGACACCTCATTGTGACCTTCCAGTATCTGAAGGGAGCCTTTAAGAAAGCTGGGGAGGGACTTTTCACAAAGGCCTGTAGTGATAGGACAAGGGGTAATGGGTTCAAACCGGAAGAGGGGAGATTTAGACTGGAAATTGGAAAAAGTTCTTCCCTACAAAGGTTGTGAGATACTGGCCCAGGTTGCCCAGGGGGATTGTGGATGCTCCATCCCTGGAGGTGTTCAAGGCCAGGTTGGACGGGGCCTTGAGCAACCTGGTCTGGTGGGAGGTGTCCCTGCCATGGCAGGGGGGTGGAACTGGATGATCTTTGAGGTCCCTTCCAACCCAGACCATTTATGATTCTCTGAGTCCTACTTACCTGTCCTTGCACAGTGGCGTGCCAGCAACGTGCTGAGCTGTTTCAGAATTGACTGGAGGGATGGGGTTTGTGTGTCTACCTTATGAAAAAACTGAGAGATCAGGTTTCGATTCCAGGGAGGTAAGGTAGGAAAAAGTCACGTAAGAAAAGGGCTTGTTTTGTTGATTGAGGTTTAGAAAGCTTTTTAACAAGCTGAATTATTGGCTGTGTCTGAAGTGAAACACTGCTTCCCTAACTGCTCTCATTTCCTGTATCATTCCGGCTTGCTCACTGCATTAATTACAGTTCAGATTTACAGTGTATTTGGTTACACACTGGGTTGCATTTTGGGTTTTTTTTGTCCTGTGTGTGTATAAAATACTTTGGGAGCCGGGCCAAGAGCAGCGTGTGTGTGTAGGCATGCACACACATGGGCTGGATTTGACGGGTAGCTGCTGACTTTGTGGGGAACAGGAATCTGGATTTTCCTCTGTTTTGTTGTAAAAAGAGACTTTTCTTTTTTCCAAAGGAGAGGCAGTAGCTGAGAACAACCAGTGGTTGGAGAGTTCGAGATTTCAGAACAGCCAGAGATGAGAGAAAATATTATCTTATGAATTGTAAATGTGGCATTTTTAATTTGGCTGGTGTTTCCCAGAGGTTGGTGGATAATGGGAATCCTGTCGTTCTCTTGGCTCGACCAGCAATCGGCTTTTATAAATGCAGTGCTTCGGAGTTTAGTTGGATGAGGGAGAGCTTTTCACAGCTGAGGTAGCTCCTTGTGACCTGAAATACGAAGTGAGATGGGATACTGAGCAAGAAATCTAGCATTTGGAAATGAGCTGTTTAGGAACTGTAGAATGCAGAAGGTGATTGAAAGGATGTTTCCTTTTCACTTCAACATTTTTCGTTTGGCTTTATGAAAACAAGAGGAGGTGCCTAAATATACGAGGAGTGTTTTCAGAGAACTCATTCAGATTTTCAAATTCATTCTTCACATTTAAACTGCGGATGCGGTAGAAGATTTTCATTCAGAATCCTCTGAGTCACAGTTTCGTAAGAAAATGATTGCAGATTAAATAGAACCAGATATCAACAATGTGACCGCTTTTCAAATGAAGTGCTCCTAAACACTTGGTTCAGAAATACTGGTACGATGAATAATGGTGTGATGAATAATACTGGTATGACCAATGGTGATAGATACAAAAACACTGCATGCAAGTTCTCAGATAACTAGGTGAAAAGTAAGAGAAAAATTCCATTAACCTGCTTTTGGAATAATGGATCATGCTTTTTTTAGCCTTGCTACTAATCCCAGCAGCATGTCCTCTCTCCTCTTCCTCCGATGCCATCTCACCCAGACGGCAGGCCCCGTGGCTGGCCCGGCGGGCTCAGCCTGGGCTCTGCGGCACCCCCAGGCGAAGAGGGGCTGATCTTCCTCAAACCCACCCATCGCGCCTTCCGCCCGCGGGCCGTGGCGAGGGCAGCGCTTCCGAGCCACTGCATTAACAGCCACCGCGCTGATCGTCCTTGACAACCTGTGCAAGATGCGTCCTCTTCTAGGAGCAGTTTGGTTTAATATTAAAGAGGGGGAGCTGGGGGGGGCGATGGGGATGTATTTGATGCGTGGCAGCAGCGTGATTTAGTTGTAAGAGCACCAATACAGCTCTTCGGCGTTGGAGCCCGTGCGGGTGTTTGGTTGCAGCCGTGCCGGGATGATGTGTGTTAGTTTGTTAGGGCTTCAGAGCGAGGGATCTTAGCGCTTTAATCCTGACTGACAGTTGGAGGGTTGGTGGTTTCAAACACAGTGGCATGGAGTAGCTGATTTCTCTTCGGTGAAACAATGCACCAGTGTGTCTGGGCTGCCTGCACAGAGCCAATAAATCTGTTTGGTTTTGTTTCCCCCCCCCCCCTTTTCTCTCTCACCCTCTCTCTCTATTCCCCCTCCTCCAGGCCAGGACCCACTCCTATTGCTGAAAACTCTTCAGCTTCTCTGGACAAAGAAAGAGATGAAGAAGGTAAGCCCGAGCCTCCCCTCCACGCTGCAGTTAATAACTGCATGCAGAGCATGTCCAGACGCAGGACGCTTAGGTCAGACCTGCAATTCTTCACGACTGCTTTCAGTTCCAGCACACAGGGGAAGAGCCTGTGCGTTTGCAGCAAGAAGTGAAAAGAAAAGGTAGCGCTGTGTGGTGCGAAGCAGCTCAGGGGCTCACAGAAAAGAGCTGAAGTTTACAGGGCTGAGTTACAGAGGGGAGAGAAAAAAAAAAAATCAAAGTTGCTTTTGTTTTCTTTTAAACACTTTTTTAGTCCGTTAAATGGAGGATCTTTGGGGGAAGGGGAAGAATATTCCTAGTAGCTGAAAAAATGAGGGTTGAAATCAGTAGAAAAGTGCTCTTTGCCAAGTGGAATGATACCAAAGCCTTTGTATTCAAAGGATTTTTACTATTTTTTCTGATTTGGTTTGGTTTTGCCTTTTAGAGTGGTGAATGCAATTTACACTGCCTGCCTAAAATGAGTGCGATGTTTTTATACAGCACCCGATGGGCTCTATGGGAGTAAAATATACTTCATCTAAATTTGGGAGCTTGGAAACTACCAAAAACACTAGCTGCATCAGCTTAGTGCTGAGTTTCCCGTTTCTAACTCTGCGTTGTTCAGGCAGGTTCAGAGCTGAGATGATTTTTTCTAAAAGACCCAAAACCTGCAGCTCACCACGCTGGCACATGGGACGTGTCCTGTGTGAAATGTCCAGCCTGGCTGAGTACCTCGGTGTACGTGCTCCAGCCTAGGTGTCTGGAGTTGTCCTTGCCCGCCACACTTAGACTTTCCATTACAGATAGTCTGTGGTTCCCAGCCGGGATAATTAAACAACTGGAAACACAGGGTGAGGGGTGCCTGTCCAAATGGCCAGGCATCGACATAGACTTGAGCTCAGCAGCTCTGAAGCCTTGAACTTTCTACCAAGCTTTGTTAGAGTTGGAGGAAAAAAAAATATTATTTATTAGGTCTTGAGGGCTATTAATCTCACAAAACAACAGTAGGAAAGAGCGATCATCAAAATCTCTGCACTGTGTACCCTGGGTTGTGTGTGGATTGTGAAGAAAAATACTCTGAAAAAGACAAAGCCTCCCACTGACGTGTCCTTGGGGAGGGAGCACCACAGCTTTCCTGCTGAGGCGGGAAAAGCTCGAGGATCCCCGTGAGTCACCCTTGCAGCTCCATTTCTTTGGTGTGGTTGTTTCTGGAACGGGCATCCCAGTGGGATGCGTGGTTTTGCAGAGCGTGCAGGTTGCAGCTCCACGGTGGGACAGGTCTGTCCCCCTCCGGCCCACCCCTGGCTGCAGGCATGGGCAGAAGCATGTTTCTGAACCTGGAGGATGTGCTTCTGAACCTGGAGGAAAACCTTTTGAGATGAGGAGGGCTGTGGTGGGACCAGGCTGGTGGCACAGCAGCAGCTGCCTCTGAGGTGGGGAGCACAGTGTGAGTGTCCTCAGTGGTTTGACGCGTGCTTGTCACACTGTCACCAAGATGGGCTGATCCGTGCTCGGGGCATTGCCACCCTTCAGGCATGCAGCAAGTGTAGACACGTTTTTCAGAGGCAGCTGCTGCCCTGCCCTCTGTGTCCACCTCAAGGTGAGTGGTGCTGCTGCTTATGTCCCACTGTCCAGCTCAAACGAATGAACTTCAAATAGAATTTGAAGGTCAAATAAAGTTGACTTCAATACGACTCAGTCTGCTCCATTGACATTTAAGTGGCAGGGAGCTCCTTTGGCTTTCGCTCTGTGTGGATCTAAGTCAATGCTGGTCTCAAATCAGTGACCATGAGCAGAAGGAGGGTGTCTGTCCATGGTGTGACCTCAGCTCTGGAGCATGTTTCTAAGAAGTGGTCATTTCCTGATAGGAAAGACAGTTTTGGAATAACCAAGAAGCATCAGGAGACTGCCCTGAGCTGTGTAACTAGAAATAAGGGACCAAAACTGCATGAAAGAGTGCGTAGTTTGAGCATCAGCAAAATTTTCCTATTCCCATGATCTGTCAGGCTGTAGAAATCCCCCAAGGAGCATTCTCTGCCATGGGAATCAATTGAAATGGAAATGGCAATTACATGTTTGAGAGGAATCCTTCTCTGGCAGAGAGGAGCCAGGCAGCACAGCATTCTTCCCTCTCTGATTTAGGTGTCTCATGCCCTTTTTTTGCTGGGTTTTTTTTCCCCCTTAAACTATACACACTATGGTTGAAGTCTTCACATCGCTAGCAAGTTTTGAAGAAGACTTTCCCCCTGCAAGTCTAGCCAGTATGGAGTGAAGCCTCGGTGTAGATAACACCAGTTGGTGCTCCTGGCCCTTGGGTCAGCATTGGAGGTGCTCTGCGGGTGAAAGCAGCTTGTGATCTCACAGGACGTGGTGTCTTCTGGGACCCATCCTGCCGGAGCTCAGGAGGATTTGATCAGGGTGGTGAAAGCTCTTGTTCAGTCCAAATGTGCTGAAGTGGGGCTTTGGGGGTGAAAAAAAAGAGAAGAGAGGCCATTTATAAAAAGTGTGATTTAGTTGGCGAGTCACTTTATTTTCCTTTGGCTGTTGTGTTGGATGCTTGTGGTCGGATAAGAGCTTGCCTTTTCCTTCTGCTGAATCTTGCAGGGAAGCTGGAGCCCTGTGTTTAACATTGCAAAGTCTTGCCACAGGGAGAAGTACTTACAGGGAGAAATCTGTTATCTAAAGTCACATCTTTGTTAGTCATCAGCTTTTTCATACTGCATTTGATAATCTGGTGAGAAAGGAGCAGTTTCTGTTGTAAACGATAGGTTTTGTGGTTTTTCCAGACATGAAAGACACTATGGAAAATAACCGTCTTCCAGTAAATATTGTTGATGAATAAAATAGAACAAATTCATTGGCAAATTTTCCATAAATTTTCTTTTGTTTTCCACGCTGTTCCTCAAACTTTATGTTGTTTCCGCTGGAAGCTACGACTGAGGCCATCGTATACAGTAAATGACAAGTGCTGGCTGCAGGCGGGACTGAGCATCTTTTGGATTTTGCTTTTTAGCCAGAAAAGAAAGAGAGCAGCTGCTCTGAGTGATTTCTTCTTTTCTGTCTCTGCTTTTGCCTTGCTCCACGCCAGTGCGTGTACCATGCGGTGAAGGGTCCTGTGTGGGTACCGAGGGATGCCACTTCTTCACCCTGCCAACCCCCCGAGCTCCTTGGAAACTGCTGCTAATGTAAACATTATAAAGATATTGCTCAGTACTGCTAATTTATCACTTCTACCAGATGGGTAGTAAGTAGCCTATTAACATTCACAAAGTGAGTGTCCAATTCCTTCACATTTCTAAACACATCACCCTGGGATTCCTAAGATTTATGGCGCAGAGTTTTCCCATGTTCCAAGCCCCTTCACGTGGCCTTTAGGCTTGCAGAGGTGCATGGTGCCTGGCGTGCTCTGCCTGTGGGTACTCCACGGAAAATGCCGTGCTCGGGTGGGAGTGGAGGGATGGATCATGGATTCTCAGGATGGCAACCTGACAGAGTTTGAACACTGATAGTTTTTTCTTTATCATCTTGCGGGTAAAATCCAATCGATTTTGATGCTCCCGGATATTCCCGAGCATTATGCCATCGTGGCTGAAGTGGGTGTAAGGTCAGATATGGAAGTCTGTGGTACAAGAATGAGGAGGAGGAGGGGTTTCTAGGGTTTATTACTTGTAGGTCTGTTAGGCGATGAGTAGGTTTTTGAGCCCGGTTATCTACCTTCACCCCTTTCTCCAGCTCACTTCTTTTCTTCCCCTCCCCCAAATCCCAAGCCCCTTTGTCTGCCCCACAGAACAACTTCTCTGTCTTTATGGGATAATTAGTGTGGACAATTGCTGCTTTTCCCATTGGGTTTGAGGTGCAGCGAGCCATGAAGGAATCTGTAATGACATGAAAAGTCACTGGAGGCGCGGATGGTGGCTGAATAGCAACAGTTACCTCTCTGAATAGATTAAATTAAAAAAAATAAAGCTTTGTGTTTGGCTGGGGGAAGGGAGGATTCACTAATCTTTTTGTACGTGACAATGTGTTTTTGTATCTCGGCAGCTCAAGGAAGAAATCCGGCGGGGCTTTGCAGGACTGGAGGACCCATTGGCAGGACTCCTGGACATGCTGGAGGGCAGCAGTGATTGGAAGGGGAAAGGGCATTCCCTCGGGTATTACATCACCACTGAGTTGGAGCTTTGGATAAAAGAGCATCCTGCTGTTCAACAGGTTAGGAAAAGCGAGAGCAGGAGAAAGGAGAGGCCAACTGCTTTTAATGTCCCTCAAGTGTCCCCAGTTTCACTCTGTTCCCTAGTCCAGCGCTTTCTCGGTAGCCTCATACAAACATGGTGTGACGAGGTGTGAAATTCATGTTGAGATGATGATATCTGTTGTATGCTGGGCTGAAAGTGAAATAATATTAGAAGCAGTGATGCGAGAGCCCTGTTTCCCCTTCCAAGCTGGGATTTCCATCTTGCCAGATCAAACCACTTTGATCAAGCATTGATCTTGCAGCCTTTGCTGGGCTGGAGACTTTCCCACTGGAACTGGCATCCTGCTGTCAGGATAAAACCAATTGCAGTGATCTACTCTGCATATTCTTCCAGTTCTGCAAATAGAAGCCAGTTACTGTACGATCGCTTAACTCCTGCCATATGGTGGGGAACTTTTATCATGGGGGATGCAGAAAATGGTAACAGTGTGACTTTTCGGCAGCTGAATGATTAGCTTTGTAACACTGGGTCATCAGATTATGCGTCCGAATGTTTACGGTTCCTTATGCCTTCCTATATTCTGACCTCCGGAGGTTTTCCTTTTTTACGTCTGAACTGCCAGCTACTTTTATATTTGTGTTGTTTTGTTTCCCGTTTTTCCAAATGACTCTTGTTAGGTATCGAGCTCTGCCGTCACTGGATCCGCAGAGTGCGGTGAAGTGCTGCTGGCACTGAGATTCCTGTGTCAGAAGAGAGCGATCATTTGGGAACACAAGGATTCATAAGTGTATCTGTGCATCTTTTGATGATGCTTTTACTTTTCCTGCCCCTCTCACACCCAGGAGCAAGCCTGGGAATGAAAATCAAATTCTTACGCCTGATAGGTGAGATCTCCCTTGAGGGGAGATGCTGGATTCAAAGATTTTCTGCTGGGAACTAGAGGGGAGAATCTCTGAATAGCTGTGTTAGTAAAAGGGGGCATTTTTCCAGTTTCATATTTTACTTTTGCACAAGTCCATATGCCTTTTCCAGAATTATCCCGCAAACTTTTAATGTTTTTAAATTGGATGCTGTGAAAAAAATGTGTATCATATTGTTCTGATTTCTGCTTTCAGACTCCACGGGGAAACTGGAGAATCCCTTTGCAAGGAATTGGCTTATTCCGCTGTTTAAACAAGCTGCATTTTCAACTGCTGTTGAATTGTAGCCATCTTTACTAAATCTGTGTTTGATTTTTTTTATTTGATTTTTTTTTTTTAGTCTGGCATTAAGCTGAAGAAGCTGCAGGCCCGTGTACTTGGAATACTAGCCCAGTGCCCAGCTAATCTTCTTGACCCTCTGATTAGCATTTACCAGCTCCATACAGCAGACCGGAACTATTTGCTTGAGCATGTCAGTCATCTTCATCACAAGGGCGATTACAAAGAGGTGGGTCATGTCTTTCAAATAAATTTACCTACCCAGCTCTCTAGTTCTCTGTTAATGTCTGTGTCCTTTTTTGGATGCATTTCAATGTGAATTCCGTTTCCTCGCAGCAGCTGCACGCTGTGAATGGTGCAGCTTAGCGTGGGCTTCCCGGGCACGCGGGCAGGCTGCCTTCAACCTCGTTTTTTCTAATGGCTGGGTACGGAATGCCAGTGAATCCTTCCTCCACCCCTTTTCTGACCTTTGAAAGTAATAGGTTAATACGGTTTCATTTGGAGAATTTAAGGGGATGATTGTGTTCTTTTTTTGTTTTCCTTGTCCTTGGCAAGTAAAGAAGGGATTTTAGCAGTTGGCCGTAGACCTGCTGTGCTATCTGCAATCTGCCTGCGGCGCGGAGCGGCTGGGAGGCGTTCCCACGTGATTACCCCGACCAAAGGGCTCTCACTTTGAGGAGTTTTGAAGCCTCGTTACCGTTGAGGCCCACGTTCAAAATGTTTTAGTACTCGTGTGTTTGTGTTTGAGTGGCTGACGCTGGCGGGAGTTCATCAAACCCAGAATTTGAGCTGTTTTAGCCCATGGTTTAGAGTATTTGCAGCAACTCTGGCATCACTGGGATGTCTTGGTAGCCTTGCGAGTGTTCTTATGAGCAAACTACAATACAGTTAATGCTTTTTTAATTCTTCTTTTAAAGGCAAAAATCATAGGTTTGTTTTTTCTCAAGGGAAGAAGGTTCACTTTGATGGTGTAGAACAGCTTGATCTTGTTCAGCAAGCAAAACAAATCAAATAGCAAAATCCTATTCTTCAGTAAGGCTGAATTCCCAAGTGAGATGGTGGAATTCCATTCTTGTTGATTTCTTTGAATGCTGCAATGAGGGTATTTCATATTTTGATTAGAAGCTCACAAGTAGCTGCTTGAAACTTACTTTTTTGCTCAGCAAGTTTTTGAACATGTTTGAAAATCCTAACAGGAACGTAGTATTTGACTATATTCAAGTGTGATTTTTAAGTTCACGACTCCAGAGATAGTTGTTGTTTTCATTAGAAATGCAGTTCTTTCTAGATCTGGTTTTGGAAAGCCCTAATTTTTTTTTCTGATGGAATTGATTTTCTGTTCTTTCTTCCACAGAAAGGCTCATTTACTAGTCATTCCCAGTGTGAAGAACAGGAAACCTCAACTGTTGCTTACCCTCAGCCGTAACTTTCTTCTAGTTTTGTTTTGTTGCCAGAAGGATGAATAGAATTATCTTCAAGAATAACAGGAAATCTTTTACTGCCTTTGGGGACTGATCGTACCTAAGTGCACAGCAACTAACCCCAAAAACCCTGGAACTGGGGCTCCGAGCACTTGCAGTGGGCTGTGGCGCGTCCCTTCATCCTGCTCTTCTCTGTCTTTCAGATGGGGCAGTAAAGCAGCATCTCATGCAGGATTTTTGGCTCTTGTGTCTCTCACCCTTTGAAAGGACAGAAATCTTTATAAATCCTTGCTGCCGTTATTTATTTTCTCGCTGTACGTACAATAAGACACTAGACATTTATCGCAGAGCACATTTATACCCATACCAGTTCCGATGCATTTCCTGCTGTGCTGTGGGCCGCGGCTCTGCCCCGTGGGTTAAGGCTCCTTTCCCTCACAGGGGTTTTGGAGAAAACCAGATCCCAGAGATCTCTGGGGCCGCAATGGTGGCTATTTTTTCCTGAAGTGCATCTGGTCATCCCTGTACACCTCGTTTTAGTAGAGTCGGTCAAAAACCAAACTGCTTTGTGCGTGGTGGCAGCCGGGAGTTCTGCAGGGAGCTGGGGTTGGGCTGGTGGGGCAGGGTGCAGGTGGTGTGCCGGCGGCAGGAGAACCATCGGCTGCGTACAGGAGGCGGTGGGGTTGGTGGAAGACGCCCTGGTGGAGGTGACTTTCTTCTGATTTCACCCCATAAAGCAGTAGCTGTGGACAGGAGGCAACTGAGGGAGCTCTGGCCAGCGGATGGCACCAGCGCTCCCATGAAGGAGAGCAAGGAGCTGAGCCAGGGAGAGCTGGAGGAAAACGCAGGGACGTCTAAGTGGGGTTTTGAGGCCTGTTTGGGGTTTTTATCCATTCTTTTGTGAATGGAGTCTGCAGCTGCCAAGGAGCATGGTAGTGTGGGCAGCCTGGAGCTATGTGCGGGGCTCCCGGCTCTGCTCCCCGCGGCCGGCCCAGCATCGAGAGATGGAAGGGCTCCATGTTCCTGCGCTGGTGAAACATGGTGGCTTTGTCCACAGCTCAGGAACCCTCCAAGGCACCACGCCACGCTCAGCCCGGCCTGTCCTGGGTGGACGAGCCGGCTCTGTGGGGAGGGCGATGGCTGCTGGGGGGGCCGGGACAATGCGGGGATTCAGCAGACCGGGGGTAATGCAGCGCGAGCGGGGCCGCGAGAGGCCCTGAATAGCCCAGGCTGTGCTGGAGAAGAATGAGGGGTAGGCAGAAGGCAAGCTAGTGTTTCATGGTCATCTTATGTTACACTTCAGCCTTTCAAAGAGTGTCTGGGGCTGGTTGAATGAACCTCTCTTGCACTGCGAATGCGGGAGCCCAAAGACAAAGGGGACTCTTGTCACTCGCAGGCCCCTTTCGGGAATAAAAGCCATTGTCACATGAACAGGGGCAGTCTGGCAGGCTGTGCATGCTTCAGTGCCCCATGATATCGCTAAGTCTCAGCAGAAATCACATTCAGGGCCCTGTCAGCTTTGATTAGCGGGGTCTCATGACTTAATGTGCTGCGATATTTCATGTCTAAGGGTGGCGGCTGTCTTTCTGTGGGATGAATGCCCTCTATTGTCCACCGAGTTATTTTATTTACATTTTTTTAAACAGCTTATAAAGGTAAAAAGATAGCTGTGCTTAAAGAAAAAAAAAAAATCAAATTCCTTTGCTTCTGGATCAGTAGTGAGCGCTGCTCGGGTCAGATACAGTGAAAGTTGTTTTCACAGTCAGCATCAAAGTTCTCGTCTTGTTTAACAGCTTTATAGTAAAATCTGAACAGGTGGCAGTGGAGCTGGGTTTAGGAAGGAAACAATAAATAATCTTTTTAGCGTCTGACAACCAGAAATATTCTTGGGCCTGAGAGAGCTCCCAGTCCAGCTCCTCTGTATCTCTGACTAGCGGCGTTTTTCTCCCCTCCATCAATTTGATTCTTAAACAAGAATATTGGACTAAGCTATCAGCAGGACAGGGAGCGCTTAATTTTTGAAAGATTTTTGGAGGGTTTTGTCCATCCAGATTTCTGTTTTCAAAGGCAGAGTATATTTTTTCTACTAGTGTTTCATCCATTAATTTCTGCAAATAATGGAGGTTGATTCTACACAGTTAATGTTTGCTCTTTCAATTACGACACTGTGGATAAGCTACTAAAATTCAGTTGTTTAAAATTTTTCATAAAATAAATTGGAGTACCCAGAGAAAAAGCTCTGTAGATACAGAATTCAGAGTTTGTGTCAGCAATGCATACTGCTACAGGAGTAAGGTAATGATTCAGTAGAGAGGATGGTTGACCAAAGAGTTAAACTCAAAGGAATCCAAATATGCGAAGGTGTAGAAGTGCGTAGTTCAGTCACCACCATGACTTTCAGTTCTCAGTGGTGATGTTTTGAACACTGATACAGGGATGCTATTGTTTGTAGTCCTGCTCCATACGTGGCGCTTGAGTACACGTGGTGGATTTTTGCAAATCTGTCAATACAAATCAGTGTCAAGACTGACTGAGCATGTTAATGGATATTCATATTTTGGATTTCTTCACTTTTTTAAGCTGTTCTCGGACAGTGAACGTATCTCTGATGTTGCTTCTTTCCCACATTCACCGCTTTAATTACAAAGGCTTCTTCAACTCTGGCTGTATTTTAAAGTGTGTGCATTTGAATTTCCTTGTTTCTTTTAAATTAAAAATAATGATTGATAAGAAAAGCAAGGAAGATGTTACACGGGATGTTTCTCATGTGATGGTCTAGCCATAGGGACCGTCTGGATCTGGGGGATCTGGCAAAGGTGGGTGGCCTGTGTGCACAGGAAACGGGCGGTGCTCTCGAGGACCACTCTTCAGGGAGGATGCACTGACCACTTCAACCAGGTTTCAAAGTGCTTTGAGTGACTGGAGGAAAGCAAGTCACAGAATTTGTTTCAGTTCCCTCTTCCCTTCACCTGAGCATACATGGATTTCAGCCTTGACTTTTACTTCTCCCCCTCTAGCTCAAGTCCTTTTGGTATGAGTAACCTGTCACTACTTCGTTTTGACGGTCCCACTCCGTATAAAATATGTTCATGCTCTCTTGAAAGCGGACCTGGGAAATCTCACGTTTTTCTGAAGATCTTCCTGAAGACAGCTGTGTATATTGTATGCTCTTGAAGCAGGAAGTAATTAAACATCTAACCTGATGTCGTGCACCGTGCAGCGATGGACTCAGGGAGTTTGAGCAAAGCTGATTAGCCACGAGTTCGAAACGAGCGATTCCAAAACACAAAACAGATGTTCCCAGTGATTAATACATGGTGTCCTTTTACTCAATTACTTCTGCCATTATTGTGTATCCAGGCTTTGATCACTGTGATTTTCTTAGAGTTGACGTTGGATCCTCCTCTGCAAATTCTCGTTCTGGTGTTTGGTCTCTTCTATGGGTTTTCAGAAATTCCTTCACCGTCGGTTCAGAAATGCTCCACTAAGTCAGGCACAGGCATATTTACCTCTGCGTTGTCCCAACTTGCTTGCAGCAGAGCTAAGTAATGCAGGAGTCATCAGAAACCGTTTGTGTCTGTCCTACATCATCACTCCAAGCAGTGCTACTAGCAAAAGGTTATTCCTCTGATGCTAACCCCACCGTGGGAAAATTGCCTAAATTGTCAGTGTAGACACCACCCAAGTGCACATGCCCTTGCAGATAAGATCTTGTGTGGCTTCCTGCACTTCGTACTGTAAATGGAAAGAACAGTCATTTGTAGACGAGACAGAGCCAATTGCATTCAAAACAAGCAGAGAGGATCAGGTATTGGTGCAGGGTGCTCTGGGGTTGTGTGTTCACTTCAAAACACTCCCCACTTTCCCATACTCTTGTTTTTGCAATCGGGTGACTGGAAGAGTGGTCTGGTGCTCGTGGCTTGGCCTGAATATGTCAAGTTTGGGTCACTTCCCCCGTCTTATGGTCAACGCAGCTACACGCTTCTTAGATGTAGTTTAACGTAGTGTTGCCCAGGTTTGAGTTCTTCCCCATCCTCATCCAACCCTCCTTTGCTGTATTTTTAGGTGTTTATCCCTGGGAAACAAAACTACTGCAAAATGTCCAAATACGATTTTTCTCTTTCACCATAATTAAATCCAAGAATGAACCAAACTCCCGAGGACAGTGAGAAGACTCACAGACTTTGACGGGATTTGAATCAGGCAAAGGGTCATCGCCTTTTCTCCTGTACCAAGCAGTGGCTTCATCATGTACCTGTCCCATGCACACTTGGGGGATGCAAGGCAGGAGAGGGATCAACCCTTCCCATATTTCTTTTGTGATCTGGGGTAGGAGGTTTTTAGTATAGGTTAAACTCTTTTACCTGTAGCAATAATGTGAATAATGCTAATTCTTTGCTGTTGTTAGATTATACACTAGAAACTCTCTATGTATGAAATGTGTTTTTGTGAAAAGGCTGCTTGTACCACGAGCCCGTGTTCTCTTTATAGTTTGAGGGAGGGTGATAAGCTGGCGATGGCTTAGCCTTCACCAGAGCTTTTCCATGTTCCTGCATTGTAGCTTTTTTTTTTTCGCTTTTATTGATGAGCTGGTGAAGTGGGGGAGGCATCTGCTGCAGGGGATTTTTGTTGCCCTGCTGCTCCAATCTGAGTCTGAGGATCTGCAGTTGGGATATCTCTCTGATGAGGAAAAGCTGAGAGCCCTGGGGCTGTTGAGCTGAAGAGAAGCCTCAGAGGGGATCTGATCAATGCTGATCAAGAGCTCAAGGGCCCATGGGGGGCAAGAGGATGGGGCCAGACTCTTGTCAGTGGTGCCCAGTGACAGGACAAGGGGCAACAGACACAAGCTGGAACACAGGAAGTTCCACCTCAACATGAGGAAAAACTTCATTACTATGACGGTGACGGAGCCTGGCCCAGGCTGCCCAGAGAGGTTGTGGAGTCTCCTTCTCTGGAGACTTCCAAAACATGGGCACGTTCCTGTGTAACCTGCCCTGGGTGACCCTGCTTTAGCAGAGGGGCTGGACTAGATGATCTCCAGAGGTCCCTTCCAACCCCACCATTCTGCGATTCTGTGGTTAACATGACTGCAAGCTTCCAGCTCCCCTGGCTGGTCTTCGGGCACAGCTTGGAGAGCGCAGCGCTGCAGATGGGGATTGGGAGTTCCTTGGCTGGGGAGGGGGATTCTCACTGGTTTGGTTCCAGCACTGTCTGCCCAGCTAAAGCGTTTGTTTTCTAACTGCAAAATGAGCCTGCAAATGAGGTGTTGCTTTTCTGGAGATCTTATCGCCTATAAACAGACTGTTAAAAATAGGGTCATTTTACACAAAACTTGTTTGTGGAGCGAAACAATTCAAAACAAGATAATAACAAAATCTTAAAATAGCTCGAAGCGGAGACCACAGACGCAGCTGTCAAACACTTTCATCTTTATTGCAGTTACTCATATCTCTTCTCTTATTATTCCTATTGTAAACACGCTGATTTTATCTCCGTTGTCCTCGCTGTTCAGCCAGCCTGTGTAACTGCCACCCGCAATCCAGCCTGGCTCGTGGCTCCGAGGACCTGGGTCATGCGTCTCCTTCCACCTTGAGCTTTCTACATAGACGGCTGCAGCTGGCCCCTGCTCTGGGACATCTCTGCCAGCAGCACCATTTGTGTGACTGCCCCATCACCTACATGAGCTGGGTGATGTTAAAATGATGCTAAAAACCAACTTACGTGATTTGTTTGAAGTTCCTCTGAGCTGCAGCAGCGCGGGTGTGAGCAGAGTCTGCCTGGGGTTGGAAGGTGATGTCTCTCCACTCCACGCTTTGGCTGGATGAATAATCGCTGCTCTTTGGTGCCGGGTAGACTACACATCCACTAAAAGAGGAATCCCTGAGCTGACACAGCGCATGTTCATCTGATTAAGTCATGGGTACGGTTAACAGAGGTGGAGATAAAACTCTGCCATTTAGATAACAGTTCTGCAATTAGGAGAATCTGAACACCCATGTGGGCATTAAAAAGCTATTAGGGAAACCATTGTGTGCTGGCGTGTTAAAACTAACGGATTCCTTGTTTAGTAGAAGGTACTCATGAGATCCAGTGGTGAAACAAGATTTTGAGAGGTTTCTTTTTTAATTCAGCAAACTGAGATAGCCGGGAGGAAAATGCTGCCAAAGCTTTGGAGACCCCAACCCTTTCTTCAGGTCTTTCAGCTTGTATGCAAGTTGAAATTACTCAGCTTGAATTTTGTGATGTTAAGCTGGTAATTTGGAGAAGAGATGCTCAGTGCTTGTGGAGCAGAGTAGCATATTGGCCTCTGAGCAGGTGGAGAAGTTATGAAGTCTGGAGTAGGAGAGGTTGGGCTGAAGATTTGGCTGGGTTTGCAGTCTGCAGTCACTGCATTAATGGTAGTTCCTGCTCTTGTCACTCAAAGCCCTCCTGTTGATTTCTCTTTGGGGATGAAGCTTCGACTGCCAGTGATGCAGTGTTCATTTTGTCTTAAAAAAACCTAAAAAAGCAGTCCGCCAAAACCCCCAAACCCTAAAAACCAAGCCCGAAGCAAACCAACCAACCAAAGATGTTTTCCTGCTGAAAACTCTCCCTCTGTTCTTTCTGGACACAAGATAGAACAATTTACCTTCTATGGTGTGTGCTGGTTATCCGCCTCTGTACACTCCGTCTTCGATGCAGTGGAAGAGGTACGCACCTGAATTTCCCGGGAGGTCACGCGAGCCGCGGCTCCTGCTGGGAGCGGTGCTCCGGGCTGTTGGGGTTGGTCTGTGTTGCTTGGCTGGGTCTGCAGAACATGGGCTTCCAGGGCTGAGGTCAGCTGAGGTGTTGTTTGAATGCCAGGAGAGATCACAGAAGATGTGCCTCAAGGTGTGCTCCTACCCTCACTGAGGTTCTTCTTCTGGTTAGTTTTTTCTATAAAGGTTTCATGCAGGTGAAGGGTAATGGGGAGGTTTGCACTTGCCTGGGGGGAGTGCACATTTTTTACCGCACTACATTTATTTACCTATTCTAACAAATTACACAGTTCTGCACTGCAACGGTTTTGACAAACAAACCCATCATTTGTTTCTCTCCAAGCAAAATCAATCACAGATAGTGGAGAAACCCACTGAAGAGAAGAGCTGTTCCTCTAAGCCCTCACACACGGGTTTTATCCTCGTCTGAGTAAAGAGGCGTTTGTGAGCTGAGCTGGTGACGTACTCTGCTGTCTCTCAGAGTTACCTGCATGCCGCGGTGGGGTCAGAGATGTGTTTTCAAACACTGCTTACAACCATTTGGGGAAATACAGCCTCACTTTGCTGAGTAACTAGAAGGGCACTTCATGTAAACCGTCCTTGTTCCCTGCTTTGCAGTGAATTATGTCAGTGCTCACACGTAAATGTGCTGGAAGGCTCCTTGCTCTTAATCCTCTGGTTACTCGAACAATGCATTATATTAAAGAAAGCCTTTATATGCTTGTTCTGTATTTGAGATCCAAGTATTCTCACACACTACAGAAATTAGACACTATTAACTGCTTAAAATCCTATTTAGTTGAGCAATGCACAGTCAGATCTCAATACGTGCCTGCAATCGCCGAGCTGGGATGGGAGAGATGGCGGCTGAACCAGTTCTTCTTGCAGTCTGAGTTACCACAGCTCCCCGTGGCAGAGCTTCCCTTTCTGCAGAAGATACTGGTTTGGCGTTGATTTGTGAATGTGGCAGGACCTGGCTTATCACAGATCTGTAGATAGCACGAAAGGGAGCAGTACCGTTCTTTCTGGTGGTGCTGGACGGGAGCGCTTCCAGGGGCGCGGGGCTACGCAGAGCTCATCCAAACTAAGACCGCTTGATTTCAGGGGCTGCTAAATCTTGAGTTGCCCTCACAAAATGCAACCGTTTGACAACATTTAAAAGGCACAACAAGATGGGTAATGTTAACTCAGAAAGGGGTGGTAGATAAAGTGGCTTTTACAATTACATTGATAGAAAATACCCTTTTTAGCTGATTTTGCCCAAGCACTTTACTTTCTCTTTCTGCCAGCCAACTTGATCTTTTTTGCTGTTTTTTTGCTCCAGGGTATGCTGCTGCTTGGAATATGCAGCTCTGCCAGGAGTTTTTCTAATGTGGAATGTATGTGGCCAAATGTTGATATGATTTGTACTTGAAAATCTGACAGAAATAATTAACACATTAGAGATTTGTGTAATAGCCTTTATACTTCACTTTGGAATAATGCCCGTTTATCCACTGCGGTGTTCTTCTCCTAAATACACGACTTTTTTTGTATTTTCTAGGCAGCCATACTGAGTATTAAGCTAAAATTACAGCCAGATCAAGATGTGGAGAAGGTGAGTCATTTCCTCTGCGGGCTCCTCTGTCATGAGATCCACCTTTTGTTAAGTGGGAGATCCATCAAGGCCCTCCAAGTTGTGCTGCCTTTCACTGGAGGCTTTGCTTTGTTCCCAAGGAGTAGCTGCTGCATTGCTGATCTACCTTTACCTTGGGGAAGTGACAGCGTGTTTTGTCAGACCCCATCACCGCTTACTGGACTGTCTTTCTAGCTGCAGCCACCATTCTAAAATGTTCTAGCTATGTTCTTTACAAGTGGTTGTCACTATGATGGGGTTTAGTGCTTTGCTATTTTGAAGCTTTGCTAATATTTCCATCCCTGGAGGTGTTCAAGGCCAGGTTGGACGGGGCCTTGAGCAACCTGGTCTAGTGGGAGGTGTCCCTGCCATGGCGGGGGGGTTGGAACTAGATGATCTTTGAGGTCCCTTCCAACCCAAACCATTCTATGATTCTATGATATTTGTATTGGCTAATGCTGGTGTTGGAAGTGTCACATGGCTCTTTTAGGCAGCGCTGGTTGGTTGAGCAGAGGTTTGTGACCCGCTCACCATGTCTGAGCTCCAGAGAAGGGGACAGCCCTCAGCTGGGCTTCTGTTGGCAACGTCATGGTCATCTTCTGTGCCTTCTGTGTGCTGCAGCGCTCAGGCCGCGGAACGTGGTGATCAAAGGCAGGGCACAGTGCTTTCAATGTTGTCTCCTCTCCTAGATGTGTACGCCGCTACTGCTCCAGGATAAAACGAACTTAGTGGAAGATTATGTGGGAGAATATCCTGAGCTCCAGAGCAAGCTCTTGCACATCCTGGACGCGTGGTGTGAACCTTGTTTTAATATCAGAGACATCACAAGGTAGAAACGCTTGTTGACTTTCTGAACAGCTGGGGCCAACTTGCTGTCAGAGGACAGTATGTTCTCTGGGTGTCTATCTAAGATCGTTTTGCAGCGTAAGGGAGTGCAATATATTTACTTTTCAGCTGAGAAAGGGGAAATTCTGGTGTCTGTGCCAGAGTCTTCTCCAACGCCTCAGCCCGTAAGACAGTGGTATCATTCCTACTGACAGATGCTGGGTTCCCGCCCGGAGAGCAAAACGGGAGCTGTGCAGTAGACGTTAGCAATAGAACAGTATCAAAGCTTCCTCCAGGAGGCTGTAGCAATGAGACTCTCGTGCTTTGCTGCAGACAGGGGTGAGTTTCAGTATCGGTTGTACAGGTTTTGCAGGAAGATAATACTGTGATGAAGTGGCAGAAAAACAAGAGATGCAAGTGGGTAACCTTCGTGTGCTCATGAAATAGTCGTGTGTGTTTTATAAGTTGCCTCTCGCTGGAATAGCTCCTGTCAGTCACAAAGCCAACAGTACAACGTTGATGCAATAGTTGCAGTCGTAGCTCTGAAAGAAGGCGAGAGGGAATTACTCTCTCTCTTTAAAATAAGCCCCTGGACTTGCTTCAGTCATTGAGTGGGAAATTTGTGTGGTTCTATTGTTGGCTTTTTGCTGTAACGTGGGAAAGGCAGGGGACTGTTCTTACCAACACCTACCAAACCCTGACACCTCTACTGTGAAATACCCACGATTTGGGAAATGTACTTCAGGTGATTCCACAGATGTTTCGTTCTGATTTTGTTTGTTTGCTTACAGACAATATCAAGGCCTGTCCAGATACAAACCAGATAAATTTAACCGCAAAATGCTAAGCAAGCTGATCTTCAGGCTCCTAGACCGATTTAATGTAGATCCAGGTATGTGATATTGCAACATACAGTGGAATTATCTCTCTGATAAAGAACAGATGAAGTCAATTTGTCTTCTTCCATGTTCAGCAAGGAATCTCTGCTGTAATTTATCATGGGGAGTTTCAGGGTTTAATTAATGGTATTAAAAAACAAAGCTGGTAAGTTATGGGAATTATCACTTTGTCCTGTCGAAGAATGAAGTGCTTGTGACTAATAGACTTGCATGATATGAAATAAATCTTGACCTCAGAATGGCTCTACATAAACACATGATGGTCAGCTTTGAGTTATGACTCCATTCCGCTCACATAAGAGGCAAGTCATTATTCATCTGGGGATCTGTTTTCTTGAGTTATGGGTCCGTCAGCTGGGAAGAGATAACCCTTGGGAAGCAGGAGCCTCACAGCCCTTTGTATTCTTTTCATAAACTGGGGTTGGTGGTGGGGAATCTTGAGGCTCTTGAAGCCTTCCGATAGATCTGCTTCACTACCAAATCTGCCTTGTTTTGCTTTGGTTGGTAGCGGGGACTGTTGATCTTTTCTTCTGCTCTTTGGCACCTTACGTCAGACACCCTTGGGTGCACCGTTAGGTTTTACCTTGCAGAGCTTTCCATCATCAGCCCAAGATGTGCAATTCTCTTCTCTTGGACTGAAAAGTGTTTTCTAACCACAAATTGTGGGCTTATTACACCTGGCAGCAACACTATATTGTATATTAGTCTTCACATCTTCAGACCGGCATTCAAAATTTAGTAAGATAATCCTTACAAACCCTCGTTGGAGGAGAAGTAAATATAATTAAACTCAGCACATTGGTGTGAAAGCCAGGACGTATGGGGGGTGATTGATTTTAATTCTAAAGTTTTCTAGTCTTCAGTAATTTTTTTTCTCCTTGTCAAGGTTGGTCATTCAGTAGGTTGTATTGGCTTTTATGATCTCTGAAGAGAACTGAATTGTTCCCATTTCCTTATGAAATATCCACCAAGGGCATGATATTAACCATAGAGGTGAAACAATGTAATTGTTCGTGTGCAAAATCCTGAGAAACTGTTTTAAAAAAAAGAAAAATCTAGGAGAGGAGCATGTCGCTGTTGCTCTCAGGTGCCGTTTTTGGGATGGTCTCATGCTTCAACCTGGTGATGGTGTCCCAGATGTTGTTGCTGCCAATAATAATGGCCCAACCTTGCTGGTCCTCCACAGCACCTTCCCTGGTGAGGAGGTTCCTGAGAGTGATTTCTCATGTGCAACGTGCAGTGTTGGCAGTGCAGGGTAAGTCACTCGCTAGAGAAGGCTGTCCACCCCTCTTGATGTGAGAAGGGATGTGGGCTGCTGATTTAAACAAGATACCAGATTTGGGGCAGCCAAAACCAGTGTTAGATGACTCTCATTGTCACATATATGAAAATAGGTGTTCATTCTTTATGTAATATCACGTATAAGGACTCCACATTTTGCTAGAGTGTGGCTGTCGGTCTCCTTTGAAGATCTTTGGAAGGCTCTCTACAGAGGAGCTTCTGCCTTAATGCTCGTCCTGCTTGGACCAAATTGGGAAATGGTGGCAGCTGGAATAACATGGCTTTCCTTTTCTTCCCACTTCTCTCCCCTCCCTTCCTCTGAATTTCTGGGTGTTCTTTCTCCGTTCTTTGGTGGAAGCAAACCTGACTGTGAGGAAAGAGCATACAGAAGGGAGGCAGGCTGGGTAGAACGTGCAGACTGAAAAACCCCTCAGTTCTCATGTTCTGAGCAGTGAGGTAAAGCTCACAGGGAGGGAAAGCTCGCAGTGAGGTAAAGCTCACACTTCTTGTTATCTAACCTGATTGTGGGCTCGTTTGATGCCACAGTCGTCTGCTGCTTTCTGTCTCCTCTTCACTCATGACTCCTACTCGCTGAAAGAGGCTGAGAGCAGCAGCAGAAGAGGGAAGTGGCTTTCGGTGAGAAAGGCTGGAGGAGGACAGGGTTTCTTGGTATGAGAAGGCAAACTTGTGTGTGACTTAGTTCTTGCAGTTCCAAATCTACTTTCATATTTCGCTGCCCGAGCTCACTCTGATCCACTCACAGCAAATTTCACTGCCTGCTGAGCAGAACTTCGCTGGTGACCAGCTGCCAAAATTTGAAACACTCCTTGGAGCTGCCAGTCTTAAATTTCGGAGTCAGATAGGAGGTGGCCTAGTATTAAAAAGGTCTGGAACCTCAGGGTAAAAAAAATAATCATCATCTTAGATTAGTCCACTTCTTTTTCTGACCTGTATTCCAGTATTCCTGTTAACACACGAAACTCTGGCAAGTGGAAGGTTTTCTGTCGAGTCCCAGAGGTGTCCCACTAAACTGTGTGTGGGTTCCATTTAATTAGCTTTATTGGGGAAGGAAGAAGTCGGGCAGGAATGGCATGTGCTTGAGGAAACTGAGTTTTATAGTCTTTTCTCACACATGGCTCAGTGTACTTTGGTTTAACGAGCCTTTAGTTTTTGCTGGCTAATTACTTCTTACTCTTCGGACACCCTGTGAGATTGACGTGGCTTTACAAATGTGAGGTTCAGTCAAAACAGTTCTCAGAGGTGAGGGAACAGACCCTCCCTAGGTTTGAAATGGGTGAGTTTATTTTCTGTTGTGTGTTGTGACAGCCAATATACTGCAGAGAGTTCCGTGGCATTTTTCATTGAAAATCCCATGGTTTGAGGTAGAAATTATACCACCTGAACAGTTTAACTGTGCTCATATATTGGGCCTTAGTGCCCGCATGACAGTAAAGCAGATAACAGCGGCGTTGATAGAGAAGAGATGGTGCTGGGGCGCACGGTTAGCAGTTGTTGGTGTCCTGTATTAAATTAACCGAGCACCTTAAGTTTGGAACGCTATGAGCATGTTTTTACCATAGTCTTTAAAAAGTTTCTTTAGCATAAACTAAGAGAAATGTTTCTCTTCCTTTGACCACTGGATTATCCCTCTGGTTTAACCTTTAGTTACAATGTGGTGTGAATCTTCGTCACGGAGCGCCAGGACTGGTGTGTCAGACACAGCGCTGACTCCGGGAGCGCTGGGGCAGCAGAGGGCAGGCGAGGGCTGCTCAGCAGCCCCTGCAGCTGCTCAGGTAGGTCACCACTGTCCTCAGCCTTCAGCAGGTCCCTGAGATCCGCGAGCACGTCGCAGGGCTGTCACCAGGGAGAGCTCCAGCAGGACTTCTGGAGTCTACACCGGGCACTCCCAAAAGAGGCTTTGTTCGAGAGAGGAATAACTCCACAGGAACGGCTTTGGAAGGAGACATTTCCAGATGTTTTTACCTTTTCCTCGTTCAAACTCAGCAGAAGGCTATCCCTTTTCATTTGCTTTACGAGGGTTGTTTCTGGTACTTCCACAGTGATCTTCCTGCAGAGTTTTTTAGCTCTCATGTTAAATACCAGCACATCTCTACATAGCACTGTGACTGAGGAGAACCTCTAGGCTTAGATGTCAGAAGAGAGGAGCCATCCATTCCTGTGGTGGCAGTGGCTGCAGCGTCAAGGTGCTGAAGGAGACGGGGATTGAACACACCAGGGTCCTTTCTGGGCCCTTGCCTTCTCGGCTATGTTTTTGTCTACTGAAGTATAGGCAGTAGAACACAATCTGCTCTAGACCAAGACACTAATGCACCTCTGAGGCTACAGCAACAAAAAATTTCCTGAGTCCTCTAATTCACATTTAGGGACTAACCTCGTAATACACTGGGAGACTAACGCACAGCTCGCTTCTCACCGTGTTCCCCAGCAGTCCTTGGCGGTACCAGGCTAAAAGCCTCTAGCATTTCAGGTACCCTGGTTTTATTGAGAAAAGGCTCCTTTCCAATGTCCACAAACAAAGTATGCTTTGTACGGGACCTTCTGTTCTGCCAGGACAGGGTGAAGGAGTCTCACTGTGAATGGAAGTCAAGCTTTCAGAGCAGTTTAAAGATAGGATTGGGTCCACAGCCCAGCATCGCGTATCACCTGGGAGTGGTAGCCGCACCCCACGCCTCGAAATGCGTTGCACCACGTCCCCAGTAGACACATCTTACCGATGTTACATGAGTGAGATAAGTATGTATTGCGGGTTTCGTGCCCTGCGTGACAAATAGGTTTCATTTTTACTTCCTCTGTGTTGCTGATAGCCATTAACTCTCTGCTAACGGCTGAGAGCGAACTGGAATTTTTGCTTCTGAGTCAGTCCCAGATGTGAAATGTAGTTCAGATGAAGTGCTGTTGTGGTGCAACTGTCAGGTTAAGAGGTAACATGTGCTCCAAGAGGTGCTTTCATAGCGTTACACCATTTGTATTCCACTGGTGCTCCGCAACTTAGTCACGATGCCAACCGTCCACTGTATAAACACTGAGTAGAAGGATGGTCCCTGTTCTGAAAAGCTTAGGACGTTGTCTTCACTCCGACCAACAGACATCATTTTTGGCTTAGGAGAACTGAGCTCAGACTTCTGTTTACTCAACTGGGTGTTTGACCCTGAGTAAGTTGCCCTGCCCTGAAGTGCTTTGATTTCTGCAAATGTAAGGTGTAGGTGGTCATGAAACTGCAGGGCAAAGGTCTGGAGAAGACTGTTCAGTACCACCAGCAACAAGCTCCTGCCCTAAAGCCAAAGGAGCTTCTTCCATTATTTCTGATGTACATGGGATGTGGAACCTATTCTTAAAGACCTCCAAGGTGGAAAGTTTACCATCTCCTAAACAATCTATGCTGGTTCTTCTCGAACCATGCCATTAGATTTTCATTGGGTTTGGGTTGGTTTTTCCCTCCAAAAGGCGATATGGAATTTCTCTGGCCTTTGTGGCTTTTGGTAGATGCATCTCACGTTTTACTTTGGGCTTTCCGATTTTATGTGTTTGTGCTGTTCTTTCGTATGTGTGTGTTCCAGTTTGCACGTTCTTTTAACTTCCTTCTTGTGACTGAGATCAATAAAAGCTTCTGATTTAGCAGTTAAGTCTCTTACTTCACTTCCATTTTTTTCACTGCCAGCTCCTCTTAACTCCTTCTTCCCTTTTATAAATTCTTTTAACGTGAAATCTTACCTGCCAGTTCTCATGAGTTTATTGAAGTCCGTTTTGTTGTTCTGTTTTGCCGTTTTTCCTTTCCTTAGGGCTTTGAACTCTTCATTTAATTCTCTCTCTTACCAAGTTACCTTTCATCCTCACATTTCAATTAGTCCTTCTCTGTTTTTTGTAATAAAATATAGCAAATTGGATTCAAACTCAGTTGCTTTGCTCCATCAGAATAGAAAATGCCACTAGTGCCTTCACAAACGTGCCAGTCCCTCTGCGTTCCGCTGTCCTGCTTCCCGCAGAGATAGCTGAGCGCTTACCGCCCCTCATGCTGCCGTGTCCTGTGCTCTGGGTATTTCCTCTAGAAGCTCAAAGGAAAGAGAGTTCAGTGGATCTTTCTGGTGACCTGGAGCAGCCATGCTGAGCTTCTTTCTGAAGGGCTTTGTAATCTTTAACTTAGGTGGTGAGATTATTGATTTTTGTGCTATTCTTGCCTTTGTTAAAGAGAGTTGCTTTCCATGAGCTGATGATCTTTCTGCCAGGTATTGGGATCATATCCGGAGGAAAGATCACTATATCACCATAGTTATTGGGATAATATCCTGTGGGATAATTGCAGTAATTTCCTCACATCCTTGGAGGGCAAGGATATGTTGTCACACCGTGGAAGATTTATTTTAAAATTACAGCTTTAAACATTTCTGTTTGAGATGGAAACATTCAAGTTATGAAGCGATGCTTCAAGAGAAGCTGCAGTAACCAGAGGCACATCAGTTCCTACCCCTCTGATACCAGGGCCTGATATTCAGGGATCTTTCTTTCTTCTCCCGGTTTTTAATCCTCGGTCACTGCACGTGTGGGGCAGTGCCAAACTCTGAGGCCCTTTGAGTCCCTAGCACTGGTTACTCCCAGCGTACACCTATTCAAGGGAGGCTGCGGGGAATTTTCCCTTTATTCTGTGCTGTTCCTGATTGTTGGCCCTGCTCCTTCCAACTACCAGGGAGCTGGTTGTAGCCACTGAAACCCCAGTGGAAGCTTTGGTTGGATCTCTCCCTGTACGTACATACCAGCATCCAGCAAGAGCTGACAGATACGTATGCTAATCCCAGCTAATGCATTTTATCTTCTGCCTTTATCTCTTACTGCACTGGATTTCAAAACAAGGTGCTACGTGAAGATCTTTTCTTTTTTTTTGCAGTTGTAATGAGGCATACCTAATGAAGATGACAGTAATAAAAATAATAGCAACAACCGTTGCTTGCTAGCTCAGCAAAACAACGGTCGCCTCCCTCCCTGTGTGGAGAAGGAGCCTCTTTCATGGATGTCTCCTTTATCCGATAAACTTTAGCCACAAGTTTACCTCCCGAGTAGCGTGTTCGAAACTGCTCCTGTGCAGCACAAGTTAGCACAATTAACAGCACGGGTTCCAATTACCACAAAAAGAACACAGCCGGGAGACGGGAGGCGGTGCCTCTATGAGGATGGTACCTAATTAAAGGTGTGAAGTCATTGACTGCGAAGCAGATTGAACCAGCAAATGGATCTTATCGTTCAAGGGTGGTAGAACCAGAGATATCAGAACCGAGGATTAGCGTTGCTAATCACGGCTGACAGCGTAAATAACTGTTTAGAGTTCAGATAAGCTGACAGTGTGTGTGTCTGTCCGTCATTGTTCCAAGTGTGATGGCATCCGGCCTTCCGCATACTGAGTTTGAAATTGGGGAAGGAAAAATGTAATGTCTAGACACAAGGAAGTTCAGCTATGTTGCATACTTAAATGTCTTTCTCTTTCTTTTAGCGCTCTGCCCTAATGTTGTAAATCAGCGGCACTTGAGAACCCTGAATTACCTCTTTTACAAGAGGTTTGTGGAGGTACGTTTCTGAATTGTGTGGCATGGGCGGGAATGAGGCTTGTTGTTTATTTTGCATTTTGGATACTGTAATTGATGTGATTCCAATGTATTGACAGTATATGAGCAGGTTTTCATTGTGGCTGTTGTCATCTAGAGATGCACTGGATCTGCCATTGGACCTGTTTTTTTCTGTGAGTGAATAGTTTGTGTGTCCATTCACATCCTAATGACTGGGTTGCTCAGAGCTGGCTGCTCGGTCACCTCAGCATCCTCAGCAGTGACCTGAGACACGTGTAGGTAGGTCAGGGTGCACTCTCTGTATGTTCGGTTTCTCTCAGACGCCTCAGATAAGCAGGAGCATCCAGGCTAAAGAGGTTTTGGGGGGTGTGTTGGGTTTTTTAAGAACACTTGGTTTTAGGCAGCTGGGTTCTTTGTAGGAACTTTGCTTTGGTACTTGTGGTCAGGCTGTGATTGGTGTGGCCCAAACCTGCCACAGAAGCATTTTTGGGCTAACAGCCTTGTTACTGCTGAGCAAAATGGATGTACTTTCAGCTCCTGAACCACTCTTTGAACTAACTTCACTTTTGTCCAGCCTCCAAGTTGTCTTTACAAATACACTGGTGCTTGTCCTGGCACTGAGGGCTTGTAGAAATAAGAAGATGCCATTAATTTTTTCTAAGGAGCGGGTTTCTAGCAGGTGGCATGGAGGTTGACTGTCTACAGAACAGTCTTGAAACTTGACAGTGGTTTCTCCTCCTCCTGAGCGCGCTGAGCCAAGCCACTGCCCTTTGGATGCTCTTGAGCACCCTGCGTTGGGGAGCACATTTCTCTTCTTGTTAACAGGGCAGTTTTGGTGCTTCTCTTGATAGTCTGGCATTTGTCATTGTCCTGTGCCTGGAGATGGATTGTACCAGCTGAGAGCAAGTTTTTATTCTGCCTCTTCTGAAAAAAACAGCTTGTACTTGTATCCAGGTGTATGAATTGGACTGTGAAGGACAAGGACTACAAGAGACTGAATATCATAGGAAAAATTTTCCATTTCTTGCATTTTGAATTATCAAGCTGTATTTGCCAAGCACGGAGTGGTGTCTCATCTACAGTTCGTAGCAGACTTTCTCCTTTCTAACAGAGTTTTAACAGAACCCAGCAGGTTGTTCAGATGTTCCTACAGTACTAATGATCCAGTCTTCAGAGAGCCAGTTTTCAGGAAATGAGACACGTCCTCCAGAAGTGCCTGTTCTTTTGTTCAAAAGAGGATTTGTTTGATGTTTTGACAGCAGAAGGCAGGTGTCTGCATTTTTTCTGATCCCCCACCCCTCAGTACTTTGAACACAAAGATGAGGTTGAGTGGTGCTGATCCGCTGACACCTTTCTAGCACCGTGAGTTCTGCTTCCAAGACCCTCTGATCAATCCCTGAAGGCTTCGTCTTTGCTGCCTGCCAGACCCACTGACAGAAGACCTGGGGAGGATCGAGCATTTCAGTGTCCTGCATCTCAAAGCTTTAATGTTGGATGACATCAATCTAGCACGCTGGGTCATCCACACTGAGAGGGTAGAAAGCATTGATGCAGGTGTATTTAGCAGAATGGGATGGATTCTTGATCTGGTGTTCTTCTCTCTCTGGCCTTCCATTTCCTTTGTTTTGGAGTATTTGCTTGATTTAAAGTATCCAAACTGGCCAGTTACTTCCATTAAGGTACATTTGGCAGCTGTTTCTGGACACAGTCCCTTCTTCTGAGAGCTCTTTGGTGTTCTTTGTTTACCATTCTCAGCTGAGGTCTGGTTAAATGGCTCCTTTATCTCAGTAGCATTTAAATTACACGCTTGTATATCTCAAAGATGTTTTCTTTGAGGCTCTTACTCCCTGTTTGCTCTTGTACCTTTCCATGAAAGTGGCACCAGTAATCATTCTTACCTCTGCCAGAAGTGGGGGTGAGGCTCAGGCCTTGGTGGCTGGTCAGTCTCATGCAGCCTGTGTTCTTGGCAGAGTGGAGAGCAAGTCCCATCCCTAGTTTGTCCCCAAGGTTGTGTCTGAACTACATTGGAATGGGTATATTAACCTATCAGTTTCCTTTCCCAGACCTCCTGGTTCCAGAGGATTTTTCATAATGTGGCTGTTGAGAAAAGTTCTCAACATCTGCTCAGCCTTGCAGATGATCCCTGAGATCCTTTCTTTTGCTGGAGCCCATGGAGGTGGCTCTCCACTGGGCTAGCTGCTGAGGTGAACGCTCTGTGGACGTAGTGCCAACCTGAGGGAACAGCAATGATCCATGTGTTCCACCAGAGCACGGCCTGTTTCAGTTTTGCTCAGTGATGCCTCTGCCATTGCAAAAGCACCATGTGAGCTTTGGGGTGTTCAGAAATGCTGCCGCACTTCGCAGAGCGGTGTTAAGGTGATTAGTTTCCTGCAAATGAGCCCAGGACCAACAACGAGAGGCTGGGCTGGCTCTGGGCCTGTGTTGCCCGTGCACTTTGATTGTCTGTGAATTTTTGTGTCTCGTGTGCTGTAGTGCAAGTCTGAATTGTTGTCTGAGTTACTCCATCTGAGCCGTGTTTTTCTGCCATGCCCTGGCTGGTGACAGAGGAGAAGCAGAGGTTTCCCATGTGCTCCAGAACACATCCCTCCATCACAGCTGGCGCCAGTACGATGGTGTGTTAAATTTCAGCTCGCTGTGTGGAGCATTTTCCCTTTTCTACAATGGCTCAGGAGTAATTTTGTCTTTTCAGAAAACCATGACTCAAGAGAACTGGGCAGATCACGTTCAGGTGAGTATGGATTTCCCTCTCCCCTTTTCTCAGGGTTACTTGGAGATTATTTTAAGATGTTTGGAATATCCAGCTCTGGCTGTTGTAGTCCTGCTGTGACAATTTTGTACTTTCTCCTAACTTTGTAAGCAGGCAGCAAAATTGTACATGCAGGGAAGAGCAAGGAAGAAAATGTATTCTTAAATTCCTGTTGTGTCCTTTAAAATGCCCTGGTTCTGCTGGAGCATTTTGATAAGATTATCAGGTACATTCTTTTACTTTCATGCACTTATCTGTAAGTGAACACTACAAATATTTATGCTGATTAATTACAAGGAGTGGGGAAAAGAGAGTTCTCTTCAGGCAGCTAACAAGGGATGTGAGTAAGTTGGGACAAATATTGCACCCTCTCTGCGTGCTCCACTGACCATTTTCAATGGGTTTATGAGGTGCCTGTTACACACTGTGATACCTACTTGTGCCGGAGGACACAAGTAGTTTTCGTAACATAGGAAGAAGAGTTAGCAGCCAGGGGGTGTTTCTTACTATTTAAACAGGAGAGTTCAGGAAACCATGTTTTGGCCTAATACTAAATACATGTGACAATGGAGTATCAAGAAATTCTATGGTGACCAGCCACTAGTGCTTTTTTATGTGCCCATGATATCCCTATGGAATTGCAACCTCATGGTGAGTGTTTGCTCCTCTTCTGTAACTCCTCTCAGCTTGAATTCTGCATCCATCAAGGGTCTCTGACCATCGGCTGGAGTCTGCCTTTGAAAACCCATTTGACTGATTGTTGTGGGCCCTTGAGTGGTAACAGGCCAGTCTGATGACTGATTATCTCGTGCATTTGAATTCTTAGGCGCTGTTGTACACACCAGCAAAATGATGGAATTTCAAACATGAGATGTTTCTTCTCCCTTTCATGGGTCAGCAGGAGAAAGAACAATTCAGTAGGCACAAGGGTGTGTTTTTTAAGACAGGGATCGTTGGTAAAATGCCCAGCAGCACTTCATGACAACGAAGGAGCTTCTGGAGTGTCCTCAGTGATGGATGTTCAGCTTCTGTGAGTAGTTTGTCACACCCATCTAAGAGGCCAAACTCAGTGATCTTATCCACTGAAAGAACTTTTCATGAGTTCCTTTTGCTTCTCACAAGTTTAAAGGCCAGCACAAGTGCTGGTGCCTTGCTGGATCAAGCTGAGATGGGATTAGCTCTGAAACTGTGGCAGACATCTTTGTCACAGCTTCTGGGTGTGCTTTGGTGTGTGCAGTGAAGGGCTTTTTGTTGATCCTATGGTGGATAGTGGGATAAACCTCCCAGTTCCCACACACAATTACAGATCATGTCAATCACTTTGGAGATGGGAGGCTTGGGAATAGATGCTCTCTGGGAAGTGCTTGTTTGGTGCCTGGCTAGACAGCTCCCTCGAGAACTACGCAGAGCTCAGCCGCGTGATGGGCTGTGGCAGAGGGTTGTCTTTGCTCTCCCAAAGTGTTCCAAACTTTGTATTTTCTGTGTGCTTCCAACTTACATGTTTTTGACAGCGATGTAATTATCACACGAGTAGTGCTTAAACTTGCCTGTTGTCAGTCCTGGCTCTCAGTGCTACCAGAGATTGCTGTCTTTGGCATCACTTCAGAGCGATCAGAATCTGCACCTATGCATCTGGAGGAAATCAAAGTGATGGCATGTGCAGGTAGGCTTCTGCTTCACGCTGCTTCAGCACGGCTGCACTGAGCGAGGGAAAAGTCACAAAGGATGAATCTCTGAGCAAGTTTTGGTTTTCAGTGTGAAAACAAAGGTTGTCCAGGACTCTTGCTTTTTAAAAGATTGGGCTTTAGATGAGGGAAAGGTTCAACTTTCCACTCAGAACTTCACCTGACATGTTTTGACAAAAAAAATCCTTGAGGTTCCATGTGGAGCTGGAGGGAGTTGTCGTTTGTTTGTCCCGTTCGTATGTTTAGTTCAGGCTCACAGACAGTTTGTATCTCCTGGCAATGCAGAATTACAGGCGTGGGTGCTGGCCGGGAGGCAGAGGACGGGTGTCCTGTGACCTCTGGGCCACCTGAGGCAATGGGAACCAAAACTCCCAAAGTACTCCACAATGGCAAACTCTCAATCGGATCTTTCATTTCATTTTTTCAACTTTAAGTCTAAAGAAGTTGAAAATCTTCATGGTTTAAAGCCCGGTTTTGTTTAGTTCTCTGCCCGTAACAAAAGGCTGGGGCGATGCAGATACAGGAGCCCCGGTGCTCGGCGGTGCTGGCCACGGCACGTTCGGTGTGGCAGGGGGTAGACATTTCTGGGCTGGCACTTCTCTTTGTTCGCTCTGAGCAGTACAAGTACAGCACTTTCCTGTTCCTGCCCTGTGGGATGAATCGAAGGTGTGATCCCAACTGCCCCTACAAAAGGCAGAAACTCGGTAGTTAATTGTGGGGCCAACAGAACCTGTTCCCAGCCCCACACCAAACTGGTTTTGCCCCCTCTGCCTGCCAGCACCCGCGCTGCTGCGCTGCTGTCCGGGCTGTGGCTGCGCAGGAGGGATGCAGGCGGGGGAGGCAGGAGGGGAAGCAAAGGGATCAAAACCACCTTCATCCCCCAGGGAAACTGTCCTCATCGCAGCTGCCTCTCGGCAGCCTGGCCAGCCAGGAGAGCTACCGTCTGTATCATCTCCTCGCAGAGATACCTGGAGGGCCAAGGGAGGGGAGGAGCGTTCCCCTCGCACAGTGCCAGCTGCAGCGCGCTTCGCTAGCCTGCCAAACTGACTCTGAGCTGCGTGGAAACACAGCAGAGCCCTGTCTTCACAAGCAGAGGGGAAGGTGTGTAGGGTATTGATGGTAGATAGGCAGGGAGGAGAGAGGCAGAGCATGAGCCAGTTGTCTGCTTCGCTCTGTGCCCTTTTGCTTCCATTTTTGCGTGCTTCCTATTTTTCATAGCCTTAATCAGTGGCATAAAGATGGTAGAATTGGGTAGAGCCACCACAGAACAGCCCATACGTGACACTGATCAGACGTGTTCAGGAAGGGTCGTCCTTGCAGCAACTGCAGAGAGCACTTGGCCAGCAGCAGGAGGGGCTTGTTGACTGCTGATGTTTCCCTGGAAATTCTGCAGGACAAAATCACTTTGAGACTAAAAAAGCATGGAAGGCATTTTTCAATCATAGAATCATTTACTTTGGAAAAGACCTTTAAGATCATCCAGTCCAACCATAACCCTACTCTACCAAGTGCGCTGCTGAACCATGTCCCTCGGCTCCACATCTACACAGCTTTGAAACCCCTCCAGGGATGGTGATGCAACCACTGCCCTGGGCAGCCTCTTCCAGTGCCTGACAACCCTTCATCTGCCAAGCTTTCAAAAAGTGAGCACACGTAGAACAATACTATCTATGAGGAGCATTGTAGGGAAGCAACTCCGTAGATGTCACCTCTACCAGTGTCAGACAGTATCTGAGATACTTGCGTGAGTTTGGCAGTATGACATGGGGCCCTCTGGGGAGCACTTCCTCCTTGGGTGGCAGCTGGAGCTCAAGGACATGTCAGATAGCAGCAGACACTTGTGTTTTGGAGAATTTCACTCCTGGTCTAAGAGAGGGCTTGTGAATAGGAGGATCTGGATATTTTGCCTCACTGCATTTGGTATGCAGGGTTCTCACTGATGTTTTCAGGGTGTTCTTGCAGATGTGCCCTTCCAGGCTCAGGTTGGTGCCAAAGTGCCCATTTTGTGTGGAGTGCCCCACACCTCTGCAGGCCTGGCCCGTTCCACGTGGGAGCTGGGCCTGGCGATGCCAGGGGAGAGCTGCTGGGAAGCTCTGAGGCCCTGATGCCACCCACAGGAGACAGTCTCAGCTTGATGAGGAGAGGCTGGAGTAGTTGTGCAGGGGGAATGACAGAATACTGTGGGTATTTTTGAGCAGTTAGAGCCCAGAAGGCACACACTTGTCTGATGATTATAACATCCAGTGTATTTTTGCAGGGAATAGTTTGATGGCGGCAGAGCTACACAGTTGGTACGGTTCTTGTCTCAGGGTGCTTTGGTCCAAGAAGTATACATGTGTTTGTGTGGACTTGCTGCTGTGAAATTCCTGCTCCCGTGGAGCAGAACGGGGACGGTGCACAGCAGCATAGGTCTTCATTCAGGGCAAAACTGGGATCAGTGTTGGGCAGGGTTAGATCCAATTAGTTTATCTAGAACTGTCAGCGTGACAGTCACCCCTTCTGCAAGGTGTCTGGGACGGCGAGGTGGTAGAAATGGTTCTTCCTCTTCTACTGACCTTGAGCCAAAGGACATTTTATTGATAAATCAAAAAGCTTTCTGTGCTGGTGTTTGCACAGGGGAAGCTGTCTGTTAGTTTCTCAAACGTAAAAATCTTAAAACTAAGGCTCAGAAAAAGCGCTGGCGTTTGACGTTGCTCGTTCTCCGAGCACTCCTCAGGAGCTGTGGCTCGCCATCCTGCCCTTGCACTAGCTACGGGTTGGAACCGCTCTGTCCTTCGTTTTGGTTATGGGGATACAACACCTAGAACAGTGACCCTGAGATTTTCAGGCCCCAGTTTCACAGTTCTTCAGTCCGCTCTGGTCGTGCATGAGAATGCAGCGGACAAACCCTGGATCCAGCTGTTCGCTGTGTTCAGCGCGGGGAGAGGCTGCAGCTAATCTCCTCTCCCTTCCAGCTGTGACAATGAGATAACTTATTTATTTTAAAATTTCTGACCATGAAAATGTCAGAAAGAGAGCTATGCCAGCTCATTCTCTGGGTGACCGGGGTGAGATGCTGGTAATTCGTAGCAAATGTATAAGTCTAGTTCCACTAAAATTCTAGAGTTGTTACGCTACTTTACAGATCAAATTCAGAAATCTGCCCAAAGTGAAGGCGCAGAAGTAAAGTGCCCTCCTTTATGTGTAATACACTTGAAAAACTTTGACAATTCCTGGTCCTTAATAGGTATAAATTATCTTACACTACAGCAAGGAGCTGATATGATCTTAGTTATTTAACCAATTAATTTCTAAATGGCAAACGTCCTCACTGACCGATGCCCAGATCCTAATGCTGTCTTTCTGTAGAGGGCCATTTTGACCTCAGTTCAAATGGAACTACCTCTGGAATAAACTGTAATAGCTGTTATGCTCAAGGAGGTAATTTTTGAGGCAAATTTAAAGGGCAGAATGCAGTTATTTTTTTTCAAGTTTTTGTTGCCGGAACACCTGGCCAGTAATCCTGCTCTGGGGAATCTTTAATGAGGACAAGAGGTCAAAAAGGCCACTTTGCAAATATCCATATCTGGTGTCCTTGCCTGGGACTCCTGAGTTTAGGCAGACATTTAAATCAACTCAAGATTGGTTTGAGTACAGCAGCATCCCTGTAGTGTGCGGAACTTAATGTCTGTAGGGAATTAAGCAATCCGCGCAATGCAAATGGGAAGGATATTCAGGAGGTGATTAATAAACGACGTGTCTTTCAGTATAAGGCTGCATGTCAAATTATCTTTCGCTCTGTGTTGGAGTGAACTGTTTATTCAGGGATATAATGGATTTCATCACTCAGACGTCAAATCTAGACTGGCTGCTTTCCTGGAAGGTAGGAACCCAAACTAGTTTAACCGGCCGCCGTGTGCAGTCCCTTGCTAGTATTTATGGCCTCTTTTTCAGCAGGAAATTAGAACCAG
The DNA here is from genome assembly GCA_013400335.1 of Eurystomus gularis. Lineage (NCBI taxonomy): Eukaryota > Metazoa > Chordata > Aves > Coraciiformes > Coraciidae > Eurystomus > Eurystomus gularis. The sequence continues at coordinate 59,662 of VZZY01011264.1, read as the reverse complement.
TGGGTGATTGGTGTTGTTCCTTCTGGCCTTAAAAGTCTCACGGAGGAATCATCAACTGAAATAAATTTTCAGGGTTCTACTGGTGTTGCTGCAAGAGGGTGCTTGAGCTGAGGAGCTGTCCTGCTGGACTTGGGCTGTGGGTATAAATAAGCAGGAGCTACTCCTTGTCTCTACTTTGCTTGTGATTTGCCTGTTAAGCCATCTGCAAAAGAATCGTATTTATCTTGTAGCTTCCTAGCACCTGCCTTTTAGAACAGAGATTTTTTTTTCTTTTCCCTTTCGCATTTAGACCTGGACCAGTGACAGGCTTAAGATCTGGTGTCTGTCTTGTGAAGCCAGGATTGAGTGGATTGCTTTATATCGGTTGAGAACTGGCACTTGTTCTTCCCCTAGTGTCCACTTGTTGCTCCTTTTGTTCCTCTTCCTGCGTCTTGGCCCCTGCTCAGGACTGACCGGGAGCTCGGTGGTGGTGGGAGTGTTTTGGCAATCCCTCCGCTTTCACCCTGTGCCCTTTCCTTTAGATTTGCTGTTCTTATTGGAGATTGTGTAGCCACAGTGGGGGATAAAAGTGTATTGTACCTAAGGGAATATTAAACCGTGGAAAAACGGGACAATAAAAGTAGCAGGCAAAGGAGAGATATCCTTCGCTTTCTCAATTCCGTTTGTAAACGGTGTCACGTATTTCTTGATAGCTGAAATAACATCAGAACTGCAAACCAAAAGGACTCACTGGGAGGGCTGATGCAAAACCAGGCACATCTGTGACTGCCTGAGGAAAAGCATCATATAATTCTTCGGTTCGTTCTGTGTTCTGGGTAGAGAGCAGTAAAATACGCGTCTGTACTAACGAAGTTAGCACTGTTGTTCGCAAAGAAATGGGAACTTCTCATTTAACAAACCCACAGCCGTTGTGGGCGAAATAGATGGGAAAAGGCAAACAGGCGGGGTGTGCCAGGCCTTAGCGTCTAAAGAAACGTCTATCCAGGGATGATACGTACGGTTAAATGTAAATACCTCCGTGTACCCCCCGCGTGGCTTAGAGAGGATTATTTTCTGTAGGACCTGGAGGGCTGGTGTGCCTGGTGATAATTATGGAGGTTTTATTTATAACAAATCCAGCCATTTCTAGATAAATAAATTGTGGCTAAGCACAAACATACTAATGAATTCTGGTGGGGTTCTACAGCAGGTATAAGGAAGACAAGAAAAACTGCCATTTTTTTCCATACTATCTACCAAATCATGAAAAATGTCAACCACATTTTAAAAAATCAGCCAAAACCATTCTCTGGAGTGATGGGAGTAAAATCAGCTCACGTTTACTGAAGTGCGGGTCTGCGGGGCCGAGCGGGGGGGTTCAGCAGCAGCTCGTGGGAGCTGGGTGTCTGCCTTCTGCTTCGCTGAGGTATTGGCAAGAAATTCCTTTGAAAGCTCAGGACCTCAGCTTTAAAAGCTGTGGCCAAACAGCCTTTATGTGCACACATATTAAGTACTGGAGAGTGAAGAAAGGAAACTGGAGAGAACACACTGGGGGGAAAAAAAAAAAATCTCCTCTAAATTGTTTTGGTATGTTAGAGATGCTTTCTGACCCTGCAGCCGGGCAGGGCTAGCTTGCTGCTAAGCAGTGTAATTACATTTCTGTCACTAGCATGCATTCATTTGAAAGCACAACTTCATCAGAAAGAGATTTGGTATGGTATAAAAAAGAGGCTAATTGGCTTATGGCTGTAGGTTGAGAGGTCAGTGTTAGATTAAAGAGTTAAGAGCATCAGCAAGCTGCTAGCCTGAGCTGGTGTGCCCTGGTGGGATGTCTAATTCAGCCAAACAGGAGAAACATCTTAGGAGCAGGAAACAATATCGGAAGAACTATAATCCAAAACCTGATAGGAACGCGGGGAACAGGCAAGCCTCTTCAAGGCCACATCAGGAGTCTAACATAGCGGTTTCCAGGATAGCTGCTACTGACTCCAAACTGCTTCAGCTTCGGCTGTATACCGCAAAGTAAAAATGGGAACAGCCTCACTTAAAACAAGCAAATCCTCGTGTTGCTTTTGCTCCAAGACAAAGGGAACCCTGTTGAGAGCACCGACGTTGGCCTCTCCAGCAGAAATAGGGAAACGCAAGGAAAAGGCTGGGTCGTGGAACTTGCCTGCTGCCTGCGTTAGTGCAGAAGGAGAGGATGGATTCCCTGCTTTTTTAAAAAACCAGCAGGGCTCTGCACGTGTTCTGCTTGGGGGTGGGAGACCTCTCTTCTCTGCAGCTCTGTGGCATGAGACAGCACGATACCCTTGCCCCATTCCTGCATGCCCGGGGACGTGCAGATGTGGGGGCTACGGTTGCCCGGTTTTACTAAAATCTGAAGCCTGGTACGTACTCGCATACACGCACAGATCTGCTCTTATGTTCTTATCCAGCCAGCAGTAAAACTATCCGGTCACCCAATAATCATCCCAGATTAGTTAAAAACCCTGTAATCGATCGGTGCCTGTCTGAGGGCTTCCACAGGTAGATATTGGATTCTAAAGGCTGGTGCAAATCAGCTGCCTTGCACAAAGATGGTCGGGCTACTTGCCATTGATAGTTTGGCTGTATTATACTTTTAGGCAAGATTAGTTCACCAGCTCTCTGCCAAGAAGAGGACTACATAAACAGAGGATTGTTTAGAAACAAAAAAAGTTCTTCTTAACGGAGAAGTCATTTAAATGGGAAGAAACAGGAAACTAATCTTCCCTTATTCGCTCTGAAAGAATGCGTATCTCTGAGGAATGTTGTAATTATGGATTTAGGAAATCAGCCCAATTTGCCAGGGTGTGAATTTCAGAGTTCATTCAGTCAACCCTCTCAAGCATTTCTCCATCAGAACAAAAAACACCAGGAGTTTAAATGAACCAAAAGAGATTAAAGGAGAGAAAAATCTGCTGCCAAGCTTTGCTCTTGGTGAAGATCCTGAAAAGATACTTATTATTGCTTTGGCTGTGAACCAGATGAGGTTTGTGCGTGGTAAAATAGAAATAAGTGGTAACCCATGTTTTTCCTGTGGGCACCTATTTTTCATAGACTAATGATGGGAAGAGTTAGTGCTCCTGAGTGAGTATTTCCATCGTCAAGATTTTTGCTTACTCCTTTGAAGACTTTTGTAAATAGAAAAATTTCCCCTGCTGGGAATGCCACATTAGCACATTCTTAGAGAAAAAAGAACCTAAACCCAAGTTCCTCACTGCTCTGAAGCAGGCCTGGGCTGGAAGAGATCCATGAGCGGAGCCGAGGAGAGCACGAGGTGTGAGTACGAGGCACAGCGAGACTTGGGGAGATGAATGAAATACCCCAAGATGAGCATCACTGAGGAGTTCTAGCGGGGCCTGGAGAAGTGCTTTCAAAGGAAGGTCATGAGCTTTCACAAACCTGCTTAGAAGTGAAGCAGCAGCAGAGAAGAGACCTAAGAAGTCTGATGATGTTGAAGGCCAGGGCTGGGTTAAAAGAAAGCAGAGAAGTAAGCTTGCTGCTTCCGATTTTTGGCAACGAACAGAGGACGTTTTCAGTTAGTTTGAGGACTTGTCAGTGTTGGGTTAATGACCGGACTTGATGATCTTCAAGGTCTTTTCCAGTCTGGGCATCTCTGTGATTCCACTTCAGAGCTTACAGGCCTTTTAGTTAAGGTAGCAATAGAGGTGAGAACCTGCAGCTCTTTCATGACCAATCTTTCATGCAGGTATTTCCACATTAAAAGTGCCATTCTGAGGGGAATGACCAGACATCAGGAGTAAGAGTGTGCAGAGGAATGATGCATCCTGGTGTAGGAGGGCCCCTGTGGAAAGCTGTTAGAATAGTCCGGAGCCAGGACCGAGTAACAGGAGATTCCTGCTTTGTTGCTTGGCCACATAACTTGGAATTTGGCCTGGCCAGAGGGAACGGAGCAGGGAGAGAATGAAAGAGAGGTTTCTGAGGCTCTTCTCCTGTCTGCAAATCCTTCCTCCTGAGAAGTCTGCGTCAGCCGTGTGGAGCTGACACAGGCTGGACCCAGGTGGTAAATCCTCCCACCCCGCGGGGGTGTAAATGTGCTGGAATTCCACTTATTTTTGGAAAGGAAGATGGAGCTTACAAATTCTCATTATGGGAATATTTAATTGAATGATTGGTTGGGTTAATTGGTGTACTGGTTTAGCTCGTTGGGGTTGATATTAGAGCTTTCCAGAAGAAATGGGAAGGCGTCATGGTGGCTTCAGCTCATGTACATCTTGACGAACTGATGAAATGTAATCCTATGAGTTCATTTACCTGCAGCAGTGGAGACACGGCGACGGTGGTTTCACTCCTGCAGGCTCTTCCTCTTCGCACACCTGCAGCTCTCGCAGTCCTGTAGTGAAGTAGCGCCTTAGTTCTCTGTTCCTGGCCCCGCGATGGTGCCAAGCTCTGGCAGCGTGCGGCTGTTGCTGCGGTCCCTTGCTGGGCCTTTGTGGCTGGAGTGGAGTTCCTGCAGACAGAGCTTGCGGCACAAGTGGATGTTGTACGCTTCGGCTAAGTTGGGTTTTGGAATAGTCACATTTGATAGTAATCCTTCAGGCAGCCTCATAGCTTAGCAGAAAGTCTTATCTTCCTTGTGCAGGCTTCCAGGCTTCAAGATGGAAACTAAAGTAGAGGTACGCAGTGGTGGTGTTTGTAGAAAGTTTATGAAAGTGCTTGGCCGTTGTATAAACCTTCATGGGCTTGAGAAACCAGAGAAATTATTTTGGGTCACATGAGGCCCAGGCTTGTTGAACCTCAGCAGCATGCAGGTCACCTCACGTGCAGTACATGATGGGAGCCTTCGCTTTCTTAAACTGGAGAGCTCGATTTGCCATTTGCCACAGGGACACTTTGTTCGTGTGTGTGTGACATAATGACAAAAGGCGGATAGATAAATGCTACTTCAAAATACACTGGGAAGATAAGGGTTGCCAGTTTGTCTTCAATGCACTGTGCTATTGGACTTAGACAAAGCATCTACTGTGATAAGTAACATACTACTTTGTGCTCTGAAAGAGTTTGGCCAATTTCCCCATCGTCATTCATCTTCAGTCTTGCCAAGTGCTGGAATGCTCCCAGAAAATATCTCCAGCCTGCCATCGTGGGACTGAGAGGTGTGAGAAATCTGGAAGCATATCAAAACTGAGTGGCTTATGTATTCAGAACAAGTCCTTGGTCCTTTGCTGATCCCTGGGATGAATAATATTCAGCAGCTCTGGGGCCAGGGTTAGGTTAGAATTCAGAAGACGTCTCCGCAGTGATTCTGAGAAAGGGATTTCAGGGAGAAGCACAAACCCTCGGGGCAGACTTCACGCGGAAGTGAAGGAAAAAGAAATTATATCTTAAAAAGCAAGTAGGGCAAAGTTATCTTAGTCTGTTTGCTAAGGAATTGTATTTTTGTTTTTCATGGATGGCATGCAGCTATTTCTCTCTCGAAACAAAGGTTATTTTAATAGGGTTAGCCTGACTCTGGAGCCCATTAAAGACACACATCCATGACACTCTCTGAACAAGTAGTGGAGGGGAGAACAAGTATTGCAGGTGAATGTGCCTTGATTTTGCCTGTCATCATACCTGCGGTACTTGTGGGATGTAGTTGAGGAAAACGAGTTAATTGTGGGTTAAAATAAAAAGTGAAGTTCTGATCTTCCCCATGGGAAAGTCCCCAACATGTCAGGCTACACCTACCCTGCTAAACAAGACCATGAGCTGCTCAGTGACCCCAGAGACAAGTGGCACTGTCTGACTCAAGCACCACAGCCTCCGGCTGCCTTCCCTCCTGGGAGATTTGTCTGCCATCCGCAGTGACGGGAGCGGAGGGACGCGATCCCCTCGTAATGCCTTCTGCAAGAGCAGCAGTGGTGGCTCGTCAGACAGTAAAAGCCCATTTTTCAGGACAGCGTTGAAGTGGCTGCATTTGTGTTCTGGTGGGTAACATGGTTCGGTGTCAGTGCGGAGCTTTACCAACCTATGGAGGTAGGAAGAGGGTAGATTTAGATTGGAAATGAGAAGGAAATTCTTCACTCTGAGGCTGGTGAGACACTGGCACAGGTTACCCAGGGAAGCCGTGGATGCTCCATCCCTGGAGGTGTTCAAGGCCGGGTTGGATGGGGCCTTGAGCAACCTGGTCTAGTGGGAGGTGTCCCTGCCATGGCAGGGGGGTTGGAACTAGATGATCTTTAAAGTCCCTTCCCACCCAAACCATTCTGTGGTGCCCTCTTTACTAAATCCTCTCGTGTCTTGAGGCATCGGGGGCATTGTGTGTGTGATGCTTCCCTTGGGCAGGTAGGAGCAATGTTGTTGTAGAGTATTACACCTTCTCCAGATAACCTCAATTTCTGTCTTGGCTTGTGCCTTCTCCAGCCAAGAAACATTGATACCCATGTTCTGGTCAGCCACTGAAGTGAAATCTGTTAATGATTGTGTCAGATTCACTGGAGTAAAATGTTGTGTGCAGAGCCTTTCATCTCTGAAGTAAGAAATGTCATGTGCCCTGTGAAGTGGAGCCGTTGCCAGCAGACAGTGTGTCCGTTACGTGGCTCTGTGGGTTGGGTGAAGGTTGTATGAAGGATGCCCAACGCTGTGTTTAAAAAAATGTCTCAACCTCTTGCTTAATATTTTTTGAAAATACTCTCTCTTCAGAGCTGACTTTGAAAGCAGAGCCCTTTACCTCTGCTGTGTATCTCCTCTCATCTGTAGCAGTATGAGCAGATTTTGGAGGCATGATGACTTCATCTGGCGAAGATGAATTACTTCCCTCAGGGGCTGCCTGACAGAAATTTGGAAGGAATCCCAATGCAGGAAATGTATTTGGATCTCTGTGTAGCACTGTTGAGCATGATCAGGACCATCCTGTATTCTGGGTAGATGAGATCTTGGGTGTTCTTCGCCCGGGAGGTGCTTGGAACTTGAAAGCAGGAGTCGCTGCAAGAAGCCGCCTGTCTGTGTGGAGATGAGTCTTGGTGCTGGGGAATGCACAACACTTCTAATCACAGAACCAGAGGCTAATTTCAGTTTGAAGGAGCTGTGGAGGTCTCTTCTCTGCCCTCCTGCTCAAAACAGGGCCAGCTTAGTTAGAAAAGTTGTTGCGGGGCCCTGCCTGGTTCCACCGTCCCTCTGGACCCATTGCAGTGTTTATCACCGTCACCTTTTTGTGGGTGGATGGATCTGCCTCCATCTTCTCCATGACCCGCCATGACAAAATTGAAGAGAGTGACTCTATTTCCCCATATCCCCTGACTTAGCTTTCCCTTGGCCAAACAAGCCGTGCTCCCTCTCTTCTTCTGCATCGAGTGCTCCAACCCACTCAGTGGCTCTTCACTGAATTCTCTCTGGTTTTTCAGCATCTCTTTTACACTGGGGCAGCCAAAACCAGGCCCTGTGTCCACATGTGGTCTGAGAAGCGCAGAGCAGAGGGGAGCAGTCACCTCCCCAAGCCCGCCGACCTGTGCGGGCAGCCCAGTGCATCGGAACACACGAGCTCTATGGCTTTGTTCTTCTGGCTGCTGCTTGGTAGCGGTGTCTGGACTTCTGAAGGAGAAATTGCATTGCCAAGATTGTGTGAGCTGCAGAGAGAAAAATGCAGACAGATGCATTTCACCACACAAGATTGTCCCAGCAACTCACCACAAGCTAGCAGCTCTATTCAGGTTGCCCAGGAACAATATGCTCCTTGTGAGGAGCCCCAGTACAGCAGCAAGTTGGCTTTAAGAGTTGCCTTTGCCGTGATGGGTTCAAGTGATATCATAAGTTAGACTCCTCTGAATTGCCTTTTGGAAGAGCTGATTGCATGGGGAGACTGGGAAGCTGAGTCTCCTGATTCACAGAGCTGAGGCTAGGTAGTGTGAACATGCCCCAGGGAGCCACAGTGCCAAAGCTTTGTTGAAAGAGAGAAGAAAGACCACTTCCCTGCCATTGATGTGGTAATGGCCTCCAGAACACTGAAGTGTGGCTCTGTCAATGACGCACTGATTGCTATCTGAAAGTCAGTCTTCTGGGATATGAATGGAGGCTATTTTGTTCTTCTTCAGTTCATAAATTAGTGCATCTGAGCAGCCAGTGCCTGTGAGCGAGAGAAGGGCTCAAGTGGTGAGAAAGGACGGCTTTCTCATGCTTCTGTCTTTGTGCATTGGCCATGGGTGAGCGGCCTGCTGCTTTCACAGGAAACCCTGTTCAGAAGTGTGGGTGAAGTTGGCATCTTTTATCCAACTGCCATCTATGTAGGATATGGGGAGGTTGGGATCCTCCTTCTCTCATGGAGCAGTGACCCTGGTCTGAGCTGGCGCTGAGGGTCCCAGCTCCAATCTCCCGCACAAAGGACTTCCCCTCAGTGACATACTAATGGTGACACACTCTCCATAGAGTACCAACGATGCTAACTTCAAAACAGAAATGTGGAACACAAATGAAGTCACAATGAAGCTGGCACAGTAGGGTGTTCCAGGGAGTCTCAAAGCAAAGGTGTCTGCACAGAACCTGCAGCACTGCAGTGAATTCAGAGAGTCATAGAATGGTTTGGGTTGGAAGGGACCTTCCAAGGTCATCCAGTCCAACCACCCCCCGCCCCTGCAGTCAGCAGGGACATCTGAAACTAGATCAGGTTGCTCAGAGCCCCATCAAGTCTGGCATTCAGAAATGCTCTTGGTGTCCTCCACTGCTCACAGTGGTTTTGCCCTTTCAAAGTCCAAGTTTCTTTTTCCTCTTTTTAAGTTGCTGGCTCGAAAATATTCTACTTGACATTTTCTCTGCACTGACAGGATTTTTTGTTGTTGTTGATTTTGGAAGCAGTTGAGAACAGGGGAAATTGGCCAAGACATTCAAAAGTTAAATTAAAATCTGACTCTGCAAATAGCCAGTGTCAGTGGTGTGAGTAACGGCACCGTCCGGTAAAAGATATTGAGGGAAAGCGAAGAATTGTGTCGGACAGAAATGCAGCATAACACACGCAGATAAAAGTAATCCAGGGCTGACCAGAGTGACTCCCAAAGAAGATACTGGATATTTGGATCCAAAATTATTGATAACAGTGGGGGAATTGCTGGTGCTGTGGGTTAAGATCGGGACATTCCTAAGCTTGCTCTGCGCTGGTTGTTGTGAGCTTTGGAAAGCACTTGGCTGGGTAAGAACAGGATTTACGGGTAGGTAATCTGCAGCCGTCGTTTTGGAGAGCTTTAATCATGGGTTATTGCTGGTGTCAGGCGTTTTAGTGTGCGCCTATGGATTAAAGAATGTGTGATATGTCTAGAATTCAGAGAGGGGTGTAAACAGGCCCGCTGGTGTGTTTGGGCTTTTCCTGCTCAGAGGTGTTGCTGGTGCGAATCAGAACAACTGTGCCAGTTTCCTCTTGAAATGTGTTCATTTGCTGGAAACAAAATACATGAAATGTCATCCCTAGTGAAACATTTGTCTCTGCATCTGTGCCCACATCTTCTGGGGCCAAAGTTTCCACATTCTTGCTTCTAGCAAAGCTGTTGCGGTGGAAGCTTATCCCCTTTATAGTAATGTTGGGTTTTTTTTTTTCAGTAAGAAACCAAACAAAGCTATTTTCCGTTTCAGAATGCAAGATGTGATATCTCTGGAGAGATTAACCTTCCTTCCAGAGTTGTTTTTGTGGTTGAAAGAATAAATCTGTTATCATTAAAATAAATAATTTTAAAAAAAATCTGCACCTCATTGTTTCCAGAAATAGAGCTGACATAAGGAGATTTATTAAGAACTGGCTCTGGGCAAACTGAAGAGAGATCCAACCCCAAAGACTTTGTGTTCTAGAAAAGAGGCAGAAAGACAATAGGATGGACACAGGGGAAGTTAGAAGAGGGAATTGCTCTGTGATGTTAATAAGAAAATATGTTCTTTTGGGAAAGGAGTCTGGGAAGTGTCTCAGCAGAGGTGGCCGGAGGAGTTATTCAGACGTCCTTCACGTGTGAGGTGCTTGGCTGAGCTGTGCAGAGGTGAGGCAGAGCTGCACGGAGGATCAGCACCGGGCAGGAGCAGCGATCCGCGAGGAGATGCAGGGAGCAAGAAGCGTTTACATGATAGCTTATCCTTCCCTGCTCTGCTCTTCCCTCAGCTCCCTCTCCTGCTTCTCGCCCGTCACTGAGCCCCTGGTTAGCTGCGGCAGCCCTGTCCCCCTGACACTGGCTCTTTGCTGTGCCACCAGCCTCTCAGGAGCAGCAGGAAAAATATTCCTCCATGTATCCGTGAGAAGAAATGAGGTTTGGCATTTGGCAAAGTCAGAGGGGTGCAGACTTAGTGCTGAGGCAGCAGTTTTTTGAGCAGGCTGCCTTCCTGTGTACACTACCTGGGATGCCAGATTTCTCTGTGGCTTTTCTTCCAAGCCTCTACCCCCTCCTGCACCTCTATGGGGTGGGTCATTCTTTTTTTTTTTTTCTTTTTTTTCCCTTTCTTTTTTCCTTCCCTTTTACCTTGGGGCCATCAACAGGTTTGTTTCCTGATCTCTGTGCAGGGTGTCTGCTTTGAAGACAACTTCTCACCTTTTAGTTAGTGAAAGAATGTGAGGAATGAGGCCCCGTGGCCCCAGCCTCCCACCCAGCCGGGCTGTGTCCCTACATGCTGCAGAGAAGGAGCGAAGTGCCGCGGTCCCTGGACGAGGACACTGACCCTGCCAGTGCTGCTTGGTGGGCAGCCAAGGAGACATGGCAGCACCATGTGCGGAGGGTGGGGGTGGACTTTAAGTGTGTGAGCATTTCACTACGCTGAAAACTACTTGTTGTTAGCGCCAGCAGCAGTACAGCCGTAAAGCTACAGATCCTGACCCACCATAGAGAGTTTCAACTTGTTTTAGCAATTAAATATTCCTGACAATATTAACTTCTAAGGCAGATCCATGAGTAAATCCGTGGGCTGGAGCACCTCTCCGATGAAGGTAGCCTGAGAGAATTAGGCTTGTTCAGCCTGGAGAAGAGAATGCTCCAGGGAGACCTTCTTGCAGCCTTCCAGTATCTGAAGGGGGCTACAAGAAAGGTGGGGAGGGACTTTTTACGGAGGCCTGTAGTGACAGGACAAGGGGTAATGGGTTCAAACTGGAAGAGGGGAGATTTAGGTTGGAAACTAGAAGGAAATTCTTCATTCTGAGGGTGGTGAGACACTGGCACAGGTTGCCCAGGGGAGTTGTGTCTGGTCCGTCCCTGGAGGTGTTCAAGGCCAGGTTGGATGGGACCTTGAGCAACCTGGTCTAGTGGGAGATGGGGTTGGAACCAGATGATCCTTGAGGCCCCTTGTAACCCAAACCATTCTCTGATTCTATGATTCGGGCCTAAAGCACAGGCAGCCGTGGGTCTGTGCCTGTGCCCCGGGCTCTGCAGCGTGCTGAGACTCAGGCTCACGTTCGCTTCCAACAGAAAGTAGCTGGGAACGCGGAACGTCCTAAACTGCCCTCCCTGTTTGCAGGTGCATTAATGCAGACTCCTACAGTGACACTTGAGATCGTTGTGTTTGTCCATCTGGCTGAAGCAATAATCCAGTTGTCACATCCACAGAGGCCTTGAATAGACACAAAGGGAGGAATTTCTTGCACCCAGCCCTAGTTCTTCACAGCTGGAGCAGCTGCTCCAGGTTCCTCTTGTGATCAGCAGGGACAACATAGGGCTTTCGGAGCACATTTTGTGCAACTGGTTTCCTGGTTTTCAGGATGACAACACTCACACCCTGGACACCGTCAGCGGTGCTGGCTGGGCCCACGCTGGTTCCGTAGGATGTCTGTCCACACCGCGTGCTGGAGGAGGGCCCTGGTGTCCCTGTTTCACAGGGATGGGTGCAGATGGGCTGTAGGCTGACGAGCGAGCCTTTTCCTCACCATGAACACCACAGTTTGTCACTCAGGAAAGCTTCGTTGACGTGTCCTACCTGTAACCCGTGTGTGACTGGCAATCCTAATGACCCATGAAAATCCTCCCGAGGCTGGAGAAGACCCCATGCTACAGTCTTACCTGGGGAGACTAAGCCATCCTATGGCCTCTCCCAGGACATCAAGTCACAGCATCACTTCAGGGCTATGTACAGGCACGAAATGGGGCTAAACCAAACCAAACTCTTACCCCTTCCATAATTACCTGCCTAATGAGCCCAAAGACCTTTGCTGTCTGGTCAGATGCTGGTTCTGATTTTGCTTAATATAATCAGTATCTGAGCAAATAATATGCCAGTCGTCAGTCAGGCTAAAGGGGGTTGGTTTACCCTCCCTTCTGTGTGCTGCACCCGCAAAATGGTATTCCCTGGACAAACAGCCGTGCTGCCGCGGGGACCCGAGGGCCCCGGTGAGCTCCCGGTTAAAGTGTGTGCCCTTCATCTCCTGGCAGAGAAGGGCAGCGCTCACTGAACTTGAACAAACCCACTCTTGCAGCAGGGGATTCTTGCTCTGTTCCACACTTGTCCGGGACAATGCTGTCTCCTGAGAGAGGGTAGGAACATCCATGGTGGAAATTGCACTGACACTCTTCCTTCACCTTTGGCTCCCCTTTCAGAGCACAGTTGGAGAGAATCGATGGCTTCAAGGGCACCTGATACAGTTGCTGATCAGTTACTGTGGTTTGAACACAGCAGCGAGGTGGGCACAACGCTACAATTTGCCCAAGGAGATGCTGCCTTGTGGAGTGGCTGATGAGCTTCAAAAGCTTCAGGTCCAAGAGAGGTAACTACTCTGTTTTGTGTCTTTTCAATGTAGATTACTTATCATACAAGGACTACGTATATGCTTAAAATAATCTGCGTAATGCTTCCTTGGGGAGATAATCTTGCAAAGACTTCCTTCATTTACTCAGATCACATCTTGGCCATGTACGTGCTGCTTTTGCTTTTCATGAGCCTGGAAGTGTCTGCGAAAGGTACAATTTTAACTCATTCCTGTGTACTTAGAAGCTGTATGAAATTGCTTCGTGCTGCAGAGGGATCTTCAAACTCACTCTGCACAAATGAAAGGATGTGGGTAGGATCTGAATGTGTCTATTTTACTGAGTCTATTACACGTCTGTCAAAGTTTTCTCTATACTGCTCATACCCCAGTGCGCTGGACTCTGTTTTAGTGCCTTTTAGGAGACTTGCAGACAAGAAATAGTTTTAAAGTTCCTTAAATTTTTCTAATTGTGTTTATTTTCTTCCTCCTTTGACAGCTCATAAGTCATTTTTCATGCCAGTCTGTAATTTTTGCGTCATCAAAGATTCCAGAAGTAATGGGAATTTTTGACATTTGGGGTCAGATCCTGGAAGAGTTGCATTAATTGAATTTGGGATAAACCCAGACTCTCTGCCACAAATTTAGCAAGTGAGCTTAAGCCCCCTATTAGTCCCTGTCCCCTTTTCTCCTTCTGATGCAATCCCAATAGCACAGTACTGTAGTTCTCTCCTGCTTTGGGACCCCCGCGCTGTGTGCAGCAGATCAGCCTGCAGTAGCCAGTTCCTCCCCTGATGGGAGCTCCATCCTGAGACATCCATGACCTGAAACAAGAGTACCAAGAGGAACAAAAACGGAACTGAAAAATCCTTATATTAAGGAGGGTTCTTACAACTCCTTGATTTGAATTGCACAGAACTGGGCAAACAGCCCCAGTCAAGGATCTCTGTGAACCTGCTAGTGTAGGAGGAGCAGAGGGGAAGGATGGAGGGAAGAGAGGGGCCAAGTTCCATGCTGTGTGTAGACAAAGCTGGAAGTTGAAAAGAGGGTCCACGTTTAGGAAGGCATGTCTAGCCACCGAAACTGTTAGGAGCTGTCTGGTCCCCACAGCAAGCTAGTTCTGGAGGAATACCAGGGCTTTCTAGTTCTGGTTCTGGGTATTCTGTGCCATGTCCCTTCGAGAAGATGGCCCAAGATCATCCCCTTCGTGCAGTGCTTTCCCAGGCAGCTGCTCAGCTGTGCTCTATGGAGGAGGAAAGGCTGCATTTGAAAAAATGGCTCAATGCAAACTATTTGCTGAGCCCCAGTTATTCCCTTTTATACTCACACGAGTGATGGTGGATGTGCCATGCTTCAGGGGCCCTGTCCATGAGGTGTTTAAGCAAGTTATTCAGAGATTGCCCTGTTTGGCATCCTTTTTTAAACCCTTTCTTTTTTCCTGCAGAAAGGCTGCAGGTATGCGAGCTACTACAAGTCTTGAAGAACTGCAGAGCTTGCAGGTGACACTGCATGAGGGTCTTGTAAGGATCTCAGCAGGACTGCACAGGACATGTGGAACCTTGGGCAGGGTGAGGTGTGGCCGGTAGTCCCATCAACACACTCTGTGCCCACGTGTGTTTGTGAGCCGAACTCCTGCAGGACTGCAGGCTGCGTCAGTCCTTGGGTGTAGAGCAATTACACAGTCATCTGCTGGCCTGCTACAACCACACAGCATTTTCTCTGCTCATTGGTGTGCAGGAATTCATCTAATTGGATTCTGTGCACAGAAGAGGACTTCTCCCTGAAGAGTCAATGCGAATGCAGGAGAACTCTGGGCTGTGTGGTTGGAGTGCAGCGTAGCTCAAAGCCTTGCTGCCATTCGAGGAGCAATCACATTTTTTTCAGGTAGAGTCCAGGCTTTTCTCAGAACAGAAGAGAGCAAGCAGTGATAATTTGGGGGTTCCTTGGGACTCCTGTTGTTGTACACATCAGTCACCTCCTTCCAGGGTGTTGTGCTTGACTGGACTTGGCACCACTTGCCTGAGTCTCTCTTACCCTCACTGGTGAAGTGTGTTGGGCTTTTTTCAGTGCAATGTTTCTAGTTCAGAAGGCAGGTGAGATTAGAGGAAAGTTTGTGGGAAAATCTTGACCACTCCCAAGAGGTAACTATTTACAACTTTGTGCAAGCTGATAGCCCGTATCGTTAGCATCCTGCAAACACAGCCCTTGCAGCCTGTAATATGAGGGAGTAACTTCCTACATGGGGCTGACCTTAGTGTGCGCGATGAATCTGCTTTGAAATGGACTGTGGGTCCAGGAGGAGTTGATGATTACATCACAGACTGCCTCTTTGGGGAGGAATAAAGCCAGCAAGCCAGCAGAAAGTCGATGATCACTGCTTCCTGGGTAGCAAGTTGGACACTTAGAGCGCTGTGCTCTTGGTGTGAGAAGCAGGGGCAGGGTCCTTCTCCACATGGCTCTCGCTCAAGCCTGCAGGACTGTGCTCAGCTGCTGCCTCGCCTGCTCTGGGGCTCGCTCTGTTTACTGCAGAACGTGCAGTTGAACGCAGGGGATTTGGGTGCTTCCTTCGATCTTATGTTCTTAGTGCAGGACTTTCCTACTGGTGTCCTATGTCAGAATTCTGAACTCCAGCTAACAGCTGGGATCGCTCACTGGCTGCCCAGTTAAAGCCGATGCCTCACTAGGAGGTAAGGAGACCAAGCCTGAGACTGAGTGTGGTTACCTGCTTTAACAGATTTATCGTCAGGTTTGCTGTCTTAAACTTTACATCAAATTTCCATCTCCCGGAAGAGGAGTTTATGCAAAAACTGCAGCTTTCATAACTAAAAATAATATTTTGGGAGCATAGATTGGACTGACTTGAATTACATAGAAGGTGAATGAGAACACGGTGTATTTTTTTTTTTTTTAATGCTGATGATTCTGGGAGGGTCTCACAGATGGCCCTGAACAGTTCCTGGATCTGATCTTTCTCCTGGTGCAGATGTGCACAGGTTCGTGATCAAGCCCTGTGTAACCTCAGGACATAGGACACAGATGTAATCACCCTCGAAACACTGTCTGCAAGGGCCAGCTTCTCCAGCTGGCACAAGGCTTTCCTGGAGCACAGGAAACTCTTGTCTGTCTGGGACATGCTTCTGCCTCGCTCTGATGCGTTGCTGGAGCTGCTGTCCTCCTCCCTCCTGAAGCTGCACCAGCCGCCGGTGGGGAGCCAGAAGGTTTTTGCATGAGGTGTAATCCCTCAAAACACAAAGCGGTGGTTAACAGGAGCGTGTCTTAGCCACAGACTGTGCATCTAGAGAGATAAAAACCATCACTACAGCTCTCTGCTCTGGGAATGCTGTGTCGCGTACGGCAGAGTGAGGACATGCTGGTTAGGATGTGCTCTGCTGCTCAGGAGGAGTTGGGACACATGAGTAAAACCCTTTGCGCCCCAGTTTACTCGTTCCATCATGATACCTGCTGCGGTAGCTCCTATAAAATCAGTGGAGCCATGGAACCTAAAAAATAGTTGGTCTGCCTTGTTTATTGAGCTAACAAGGCAGCCAGTTCCCAGAGAGTGTGTTCACCCTGCAGAGAACAAGGTGGTACCAGCATGTAAGCAACATCATCTCTGCCACTGGTCACACACATGCGGCTCCTGAACTCTGCAGGTATTCCTGGAGACCTGAGGCTGCACACCTTCATTAAATATTTTACACAAATATTGACTTCCCCATGCACACAAACCCACGGAAGAGTGTTTGTACAGTGAAAGCTGCTGTGCTGTAAAATTAGTCACACAGTCCCCTAAACATAAGATTAGTAAATAGTTTCTCAAATAATAAACCATTTCAAGTCTCTGTGGGAAAGAGAATGTCCAGAAATTTGTGATATGTCCAAAATAGCTGGATATTTTTATTAGTTTCTTTCCTCGGATTGCATCATCTGGCTGAGACACCACAGCAGTACGCTGACCTCCCAGTTCCAAGGGCATTTCAAGAGACTCGTCTGCATTTTGGAAAGAAAATGTGCTGTGTAAGATCCTGTCGTAGGAAATCAGTTAGCTCATTTCTACAGGCATCTCCCAGCCTTCCCAGGGTGTGAACACACAGATACAGCGTTTCTCTGTGTGGTGCCCTCTGAATCCCCCATGGAGGGCTCACTCTGTGGGTTCAGCTGCTGGTCTTCCCCCGAATAGAGAAGGTTTGGAAACTTTTTTTCTGAACTTTTCTTATTTCATCGCTGTGCAACGTAGGGCGAAAGTTTGTGTGCAACCCATGTGGACATTTCCAGGGAAGGAGATGGAGGAGAAGAAGCTGGGTAGCATCAGGGAGATCCGTGAAGCCTTCCCAAGCCATTGCAGCACAAAATGATGAGACAGGTTCACCCGTTCCAGCTGCTGGTGATCTTAGTGTGGAGCAGCCCGAGACTCTGAGAGTCTCTTCCTGAGCCAGTTTATGCTGTGGGGAAGCGTGAAGCTCCTGTTTGGACACAGTGCTGGTCAGAGCTGACTTCTCTGTTATGTGTTGCACCGTGGGAGCTACCAGGCTGCCATGTTAACCTCGAGGGCAAAAAGCAGTAAATCTAAAAAGTGTTATCTCTGAACGTGGAAACAGCTGCCCAACTTCGTCATGCAAGTTACATCAGTTCTGGGAAAGAGAGCTGGGCATCAAGGACAGGGCTTGGGACCCTGACTCCAGCACGTGTTTTAGTTTGGGTGTTCTCTGCAGTGGGTACAGCACATGGTGAGGTCTCGGATGCTTTCTGTGGTGGGCATAAAAGGAGAGGATCATAGAACCATAGAATGGGTTGGGTTGGAAGGCACCTTAGAGATCCTCTGGTTCCAGTGACAAAAGAGACTGAGATTACAGGGAAAGTGAGGGAAGCACGGTAAGGAGAAGAATTGATGACATGGGGAAACAGAGGCCGGGGTGAAATAAGGGGCTTAAGACTTTCTGATGTTCCTCCAGTCCAGGATTTTCTCTCATTGCATGGCTTAAAGCTGTTGCCTCTGATTCTGTGCAGGGTAGAAGAGGCCACAAAAGCAGACAATTATGAAGAGAGTAAGAAGAAGGACTATTACCAGCTTCCTGTTCCACGGGCAAATATTCATTTCCTGCAGACTTGGGAAGAGACACTGCAGTGCTGGGAAAAGGTGCTGCGGGTGAGTGTTACTCTGGTACTTACTTTGCAGGGTCAAGGAGCAGAAACTCCACAGCAGGCTGGTACGCAGGGTGCTCTGTGGGCCACTGCCACCAAACGTCTCCCTTCCCAGGTCAAGAACAGCCACTTCCTTTGTGTTGGGAATTGCTGTGCCAGGAAAGGCCCCCCCAGGGGTAACTCTGGTGTGCTGTGAGAGTTACTTGGCTCTGTAGCAATCTGCACACTACCACAGAGATGCAGTTCGTACAGTCATAGAACGGTTTGGTTTGGAAGGGACCTTAAAGCTCATCTAGTTCCAACCCCCCTGCCATGGCAGAGACACCTCCCACTAGACCAGGTTGCTCAAGGCCTCATCCAACTTGGCCTTGAACATCTCCAGTGTTGGGGCATCTACAACTTCCCTGNCCTCAGAGCCTTCTCTTCTCCAGGCTGAACAAGCCCAACTCTCCCAGCCTGGCCTCCCAGCAGAGGGCTTCCAGCCCTCCCATCATTGCTGGGGCCTCCTCTGGCCCCGCTCCACCAGGTCCATGTCTCTGCTGTACTGAGGACTCCAGAGCTGCCCCAGCACTGCAGGGGGGTCTCCCCAGAGCGCAGCAGAGGGGCAGGATCCCCTCCCTGCCCTGCTGCCCATGCTGCTGGGGATGCAGCCCAGGAGGACGTTGGCTGCTGGGCTGTGAGCGCACGGGGCCGGCTCAGCTCCAGCTTCTCACCCCTCAGCACCCCCAAGTCCTTATCCCCACAGCTGCTCTCAATCCCATCATCCCCCAGCCTGTATTTGTGCTTGGAAAGTTGTTGGAAATGCTTGTGTTCTGGACAGGGCCTGTCCAGGCTAGTGTCATGCATAGACAGTCTCTAAGTGAAGAAGCCTTTTGTCTGTGTTGCAGCCTGGGCAGGTTGTTGGCATCGACATGGAGTGGAGGCCTTCCTTCGGCATGGTTGGGAAGCCCCGTGTCTCCCTCCTTCAAATCGCTCTGAAGGATGAGGTGTTCCTGCTCGACTTGCCACAGCTCCTTGAGCAAGCTGAGACGGAGGGTGGGAAGGAGAAGCTTTCCCATTTCATCCAGCTGCTCTATTCAGATGGAGCCATCACAAAACTAGGTAAGATGCGTCTCTTCTCCTTGTGTCTTTCTACAGCTTATTTTGTGCAATTCCTGGATCCTATTGGGGTTGTCATTCTCTAAATCCACTTGCCACAGAACCAGCTTTTGTAGCCCTGAGTATTCACATGCTGCCCTGCCAGGAGCAGGGCGACCAATGTAACTGGGAATGATAGAAATGTCTTCCCATTTTAGGTCAGATCCCTAATTCTGATTTAGCCTCCCACCTTGGATTGTCTTAGTTCCATACCAGACCCCAACCTCCACTGGTCTGGGGAGGGCTGCCATCCAGAGCTTCCTGGCTTTGCTGGCCCTGTCCCAAAGGCACTGTGCTGGGCACCAGAGCTTATTGTACCTGGCTGGAGATTGTTTGGAGACTTTTGGCAGGAGCTGTTAAACCCAGAGTTCAAGAGCAAATTTATGATTCTCTTTCACTGACCCAGCAGATTCTAAGTAAGTTGATCTTAAACTCAGCACTTTTTGTCCACCTCTTCTCTCCCAGTCTTGCTCTGCAAGAGTATCTCTTAGGAAGAGAGGAGGCAAAAGTCTGCTTTGGTCCCTGTCTGAACAGTCTTTCCACCCGAGGTTGTACATATATTGTCAGCATGTCGACTCTAACTAGAGAAGCTGCAGTGCACTAGCCATGATTTGGGTTTTCCTACCTGTGTGATTTGGTCTTTTTTTTTTCTCCAGGTTATGGGATGTCTGGAGACCTTAGCAGCCTTGCAGCCACATGCTCAGCTTTGAAAGACATGGATAAGCAAGCGCGAGGTGTGGTGGACCTACTCACAGTAGACAAGCAAGTAAGAATGAACACATGAAAATGTGGAAAATGGTGTCTCCCACATGTGCTCGTAGGGAACTGTCCTGAATTCACAGCATTATCTTTTTTGTACCCTGTGTTGGCAGGCAGATGGCTAAAGGAGCTTTTTCCTCTTGTGGTTTTGAGGGAAATGTGATTTTGTAAAGAAAGACGCAAGCGTTTAGTTTTCGTCAACTAAAAAGTTAGAGCTTGATATATGAATAACTTTCTTCATAACCTTTATAAAAGCTGTGAAAAAGCAACTGAAATGGAGACATGACTCCATTCAGCTAGGACAGAGTTTCTGAGCGCAGGTCATACTGCACCTCAGTAAGAGCAAATTCTTGTAGAAATCCTGATATTCATGGATCACGCAATGTTAAAGCAGATATTATGGAGTTAATGGTTTGTAGAGAACTCATAATGGTGGTAGGAGAGCTGCTGGTGGATTCAGTGCAGGAATTTCTCTTCGGCTGAAGCACGGCTGTGTCTGGGTTTGCACACAGTAGTTCTCAGCAGTCTGCAGAAATGTTAAGGACAACCATTTTAATGGGTAAAATTTATAGAGTGTGTTTAAGGCTGTGGGTTGGGGTGAACTGAGATCTTTGGGAACGATAGCTTAACCCGGGAAGTGCTGCAGGGTCTGAAGTTCCTGCCCACAGCTATCGCCTCGGTTAATCTGAAAAATGGCACCTGCAGAAAGGCTGTTGCCCACTGTGTTACAGGAATCTGTTCTCTCACTGGAACTAGGAGAAAGGTGCTGAACTGCCGCTGCTCTTCTTTTATTGAGTTGGTGTCCAACAACCTCCAGCACGGCTGAGCAGCCTGCACGCCTCGCAGAAGTCACAGCCCCAGCCCCACGGCCCTGGTGCGATGCTGTATGACAATGCACCTTCTTTCCTTTCCTGGCTATGAAGCAGATTTCTTTCCAGCAAGTGTGTTTGTTAAACAAATAACCAGATGCCAGATGTATCTCATGCTCTCCCAGCCCTTGTCTGAGACAATGGGATTCAATATGCCAGGCAGGAGATAAAAATGATAGGGTTGCTGCATGGCCCCACCCTCTGGAACAGGAGGTGTTGTAGAAGTTGTTTTATAACCATATGTTTTATATCTTTTTTTCTTTCCATCAGCTGCAGAGGAGCTCCATTGACTGGAAGAAGGGTGGCCAGAAGGTCGATGTGCTGTCCCCAGAGCAGAGCTACGAGGATAGAAGGTTCAGGCAGCCAGAGAAAGGACTCAGCCTCTTGGTGCAACATGTGCTGGGGAAACCTCTTGATAAAACCGAGCAGCTGTCTAACTGGGAGAAACGGCCTCTCCGGGAGGAACAGATCCTCTATGCAGGTCTGGTCACTGGCTCTGTGGCAAGGTGCTGCAGGTTGTCCATTACAGGCTGTGTTTATTCTCTGTCACTAGGAAAATCGTTAAGTAGCAAGCGAAGAACATAGCTCTGCAGAGTAGTTCCTGCTCAGAGAAGCCAGCATATGTCATGTTTGTCCTTTTGTGGACATGGCTTTAATAGTTGAAGTTTAAACTGTCCAGTGATTCATTATTTCCCTGATGAAAGAATTCCTGTGCTTTGCAGATTTTGTCTGATGAAACCACCTCAGTGGAAACTCCTCTCAGTAAATGAAAGGAAGAAAGTCCACTTCCTTCTGCCTCATTTCACAGCCTTTCTGGGAAACAAGCGCTGTGTTCATTTGTCATAGTGAAGCGCTTGTTAGAGCAGGGTTAAAAATGGGTAGACATGGTGTCAGAAACTGCAGCGCAGTCAGTACTGTGGAGGGGCCAGTGGAGTTTATTGCTGATTACCCCAGAGCCAGAAGTCTGGGTCTAAATCTTTTCCTGGGGCATCAAAGGACAGTCTGCTGAAGCGAACCAGCCCTTTTTTAAACTCAGCTATCCTTGAAGCTGACACAGTTCCCACAAAAGTTAATCACTAGGGCTTGTAAAACTGGCTTGGAGACTTAGGCAGTTCCCGTTGCAGGAACAGAAGCCGCACGGCGTGTGGGCAGGTGATTGCAAACAACTCAGTTATTACTTTTTAAGATATTGCATCTAATGGGGAAGTTACCTTCCCATAGCTGAGAAGCGGTAACAAACCATGGGCAAGCCGCTGCTCAGTGACAACAGAGAGTAAAACAGGCAGGCTGAGGCTAACTCACATGGCCATTTGAACAGGGGCACTGAGATTTGCATTGCGTTAGACTCGGAGACAGCAGCAGGCCTGCTGCTTTTCGAGCTCCTCTGCCTGGACTCTTTGTGACCATGTGATAGGTTTTGACCCTCACTGACTCAGTAAGAGTGCAAGGTGTGACATTAGTGAGTTGGAACTTCACCAACTGTCTGCGTTCAATGGCATTTATAAAGGTGAGGGCTGGTCTGTGCATCAGGAAGGCCTCTGGTTTGGCTTTGAGCAAAGCCAGCTGCAGCTCATACTTCCTAATTTTCAGCTTCAGATGCCTACTGTTTGCTGGAGATCTACGAGAAACTCTGTAAGGATCCAGCGAGCTTTGGTCTGAGTTCAGACCTGACCAAGAGCCTGGTGGGAAAACCGAGCATAAAATCTAGTGCAGAGAAGCAGCTGAATAAACAAGAAGTACCGTCACCTTCTGGACAGGTTTGTAAACATCTTCAAAGAGCTGCATGTTGCTCAAGACCCCTGCAAATCATACGTTGCCTTGTCTCTGTCATACTGTTAGCTATGCGTGGCATGCCTGTTTGCAGCCTGTTCTCAGGACTATTGCAGCAAACATCTTCCTCGCCCCTGCCCATCGCTGCCAAGAGGTGCTTTCTCCTTTGCGGGCCTCGGTTCAGCTTTCCCTGCAATTTTAGGTTCGTGTGGCTTTGCAGATGTTGGTGCAGATCTGCGTGGCAGAATCCAGCTAACCTTGCTGGTGGAAATGCTCCTTCCACACTTCCTCCGTGGTGCAGGTTTGAATTCTGTGGCCTAGGTGTTGCATCAGTGAGGTTTCAAAACTCTGACTGCCTTACTTTTGCTTTTAACTGAGCTTCTACTACCCTCTAGTCTCACGCTGGGAACGCCTCCTTCACTGCTTCTGGAGCAGAAGTCTGCAAAGTCAAAAGCAAACAGTCCCTCAGAAAAGCCTTTCTGCTGATGGCTTGCCCCTGTCTCCCTGCCCACCACCATGTGCCCCGTGACTGGCCTCCCCCTGCAATGTATGTTGTGGCAGAACCTTACAGCCCCACCAGCCATAATCTGGAGCTCTGTGACTCTGCCTAGATATCTTGGAACATGACTGCTCCCTCTCTCTCAGTAATGAAGTTTTACTTCTAAAATACAACCATCCAGTTGTTTATGCACCTATGAAAACATGAAGAGACCAGTTTTGTTTATGACCTGAGGAGACTCACTATGGCTGCGTATCCTTCTGAGCGGTCTCAAACGTGTACCTAGCTCCTGGAGCCAACGCTGCCTTCCACGGCCGGGCACAACTGCCACTGATGAGAGCCACTGTTGCAGGATCCTCCGTATCTAGTGTGTGTAGATGTGCGGTGTCCCATTAGTCTTAGGCAGTAAAACACAAAGCTGCTCAGTCATTTCCCAAGCACTCCGTGTTCATGGGAATATGTAGTAGAACAGATCTGACTGGCTGCCGCAGAGATGGGAAAAGTAAGTACTTCAGGCTTGAATTACCTTGTGAACTCCCGGGTCATCTCTGTGCTCTGTACAGTCAGATTCATTAACCGAGAGGTAATTGGTAAAACCTGGACTGGGACTCGAAAAAGCAGACTTCTCCTGACTCTGCATCCTGCTTGACTCGAAGCTCTCTTTCCCAGTGCTTCCTGGTCCACTTTCTGAAGTGGGGCTAATGACACTATTCTCCTTCATAAGCTTTTTGCTCTCTTCTGGCATGAAACGTGAGAAAAAAGCTACATATGACATTGCTGGCCATTGAATAAACACTAGCTGAGAGCCAGCTGCTGCTCCTTTACATCTGTTTGAACAGAAGCAGCAGCACAGGGTTCGTGTCTTCCAACTACCTCAGCATCCAAGGGTCAGCTCGCTCCGTGTCTCAGCACTGCGATGTCTCAGGGCACAGCTGCATCCACCAAGGTCCTCGCAGGAGCTGGTGACGGTCCAGTCTACCCAGTGCTGCAGAGCTTTGAGTGCATGTACAGGCTTCTGGGAGGTGCAGCACCACACAGACTGAGCTCTTGGATCCCAGCTAGTTCACATGGTCAGCCCGGGTGTGTCTGAGGTGTATCTGAGGCACCTCCTGCGGAGCTGATCTGAAGTGCTGCAGTAACTCTCTGGTTCCAAGGACAGCGTAGCCCTGCTTAGGTGGTGGCTGTGTCCTTCAGTCATCCCAGCTGATTTGAGTTCCTGGAGGCAAAGCTGAACATTGAAGGTTCCTTAATAACTTCCCTTCTCCATGAATTTAGCTATTGTACTTCTGGGAGCCTCCCAACGACAAAGCCTCCAACTGCAGGAACTCCCCCAGCAGCAGACATTTGAAATAAAATAAACAGAATTCAGGCACTGCCTATTTTTAAACTTCCAAAGATAACAAAGCTGACGTGGTTGCTTTGTCTACCTGTTTCTCCCTCTGTCAGATCCCCTTCCCAAATCATAGCCTTGGCACATGTACATTAACTCAGTCTAATTCAGCAGGGGAATGGCAGTCGTGAAGATGTGTTCCTGTGCTTTCATGAAAGTGAAGGTCTGTGTAGAACACGGAAGGCCAGGCTGGCATTTCTCCAGGCAAGGGCTGCAGATCCCCAGTTTGGGTGGCCAGCTGGCCAGTGAGAGAATGGCTAATTCAGAATTAGCCCCATCCTGTGCTGCTTCTGCCCAAGTGATAGGCAGGCAACATAGAAAGGACATGGAGGAGGAAGTAGAGGGGTTGCAGAGCATGGGCGAAATTGTAACACAGCGGCAAGGGGATGGTTGGATTTGCCACGGCGGGTGAGCGCGGGGAGGCAAAATAGAAATGTCCTGGAAATCAGCTTTTTGCTCTGCTGCTTATGGATCTCTTGCCTTTCTATAGCAGTGCAAAGGATGCAAAAAGGAGACCTCGTGTGCCCCTGCTCCCATCTCACCAAAGGAGTTCAGCGTGGTCTGTGATAATATGCTGCAAGGCCTTGGGCGCTATCTTCGCTGCCTTGGTGTAGATGTCCGGATGCTGGAGAATGACGATGACCATAGGAAAGCTGCTGAGGTTAGTCACACGTGGGTGTGTGGGTGTGTTTACACCCTCGCTCCGCGCTCCTCGGGGAAGGCTGCTCCGTACCGTGTAGCTGCACTGGTTAGTCAATCTTACTCCTGTCTGTGTTTGTGTCATTGACAGCGGGGATGTTTCCAGTCACTAGAAGAACACAAGCAGAGTGCAAAGATGTGATCTGCAGTCTCAAGTGTCTTTGATGGGGAGGCGGTGGTGTGTTTGCCACAAGACAGAGATCAGAGAAAGGAACCCAAAATTCACTTAGGTTTCTAATGGACTCTGGTTTGGGCTTAGAGGACGGGTCTTTCCTGGCCCTGTGCCTGGGTCAGTTGAGCAGAACCATAATCAAAAGTTTGTCCCAGTTTATTACAGGAAAATTTCCTTAATAAACTGCCATATAATGTCCTAGCTGGCTACCACCTTGTGAGATGAGGCAAAGGGATCAGCCACAACTCGCAGCGAAATATTTGGGGAGAGTATCTAACATGCATGGGGACGATGAACATTGATCTGGACTGCCATAACAGCTTTGACCCTCTGCCTCTCGGAGGAGAGACACATGCTCCTTCATTTCAGACATACTTCTTCTCTGCCAGAAATGGAGATATCCAGCCCACACAGTGTGTTGCTATCAAATGTGCACTGATCGCCCGGCCTGGTGCACAGGATGTTTCCTCTTCAGATGTCTGCTTGGCCAGAATCCTGGGCAGGCTCGAACTTCTGCAGAAATAATTAATATCTCGTCTCCGCCAAACTTGCACAAGTCATTTAAACAAACTGGTTCTCACTGCATCCCCTCAGAGCCCCATCTCCGCTTCTCATCCTGATACCTTATCGTGCCACGGACAGGATGTTGTACATTGCTTTCTCTATGGTGACTGGACAAACATCCTTTCACTATCAAAAGCCCTTGGAGTGTTACTGTAGTGCAGAGCCTTTGATCTGTGCTTGGATAATCAGAGATAAGGATAGACCTCTCCCACCCTGCTGTATATCTGGCTAGCCCTGATTTAATAAAAGTTGAAAGTTGACCACCCCGTGCCCCAGTATTTGTAACTGTCATTGCAAAGGCCGGGAGGAGGGTTGGGATCCTGGCCACTGAATACAGGATAGACACTTTGGGTGTTGTGCCAACACAGTCTCAAACTAGTGTCACCAGGAACACCTTCGTGTGTACAGAGTTCGTGTTTGTTCTTCATTAAAGTCATTGCACTGACATGATTTGTCAGTCCGATCACGCATCTCCTTGCGCCAGGACTCCTGAAGCGCCCAGTGATTGCTCCTTGCTGTTCTCATCCCAGTTGCTTGTAAAGTGACTTCGAGTATTGGTGGGCACATGGGTCTTGTCCTTCGCTTTCTATGGAAATCAAGCCTGAGAGCTTTGCAGGTTGGGCTTGGGCAGCTGTGGATATCTTTATTTTCCTTTTAGACTGACGCGTGTGCCAGTGCTGGGTTCGAGAATCCCTGAAGTCTGTGTCCTCTGTGCTGCTTCGTATTGTGCTCCGACTATAGGCTAAATGTTCTATCTTGGATAGCAGGTGTCGTGGCGAGTTTATCGTGATTTGGTCGCCGGCCCGTGAGAGCAGGATCCCTGACGCCATGAGCCAGTGTATCCCCAGTTTGTCCATATTTGGCTGCTGTGGGTTGACACCAGTTTAGACTCTGTACCTGGTTTCCTTTAATTAGGACTTTACTGGAGGAGCGACTAATTAGAAGTCAGCAGTCAGAATGTAAACGCAGACAGAAAAAAATATTTAAAAAATGGAAAAATAGAAATACACACTGAAAAGTCCTCTGGTTAAATCTGTCCTCATGATGAAGGCAAAGAGCTCACAGTCCATCCTTACAACAACATGTTATCCTCTCTTCACCAGCACCAGCCTCTCTGGGAGGAGCAGCTTTGTGCCCGGGTGCGGGTGCTGTGTCATTTTCGAAGCCTTCTCATTCGGTGGGGGGGCAGCGATATTTTTCCTGTGTTACGTTTATATCCTGGCTGCTGCAGCACAATGCACGCAAGTGTTTGGCAAAGCAGGTACACAGCTGGGGTGAAATCTGTACCAGATGTGCTGGCCGAGCTCCTTTACCTGACTTTAGCAGCCTGTGTGCTGGGCGCCGGGGGATTTGTCGCATGCTTTCCCTGAAGCATGTCCCTGCTCTAGTCCTGCACCTTGGGTAGGAGGCCCTTCTGAAGGGCTTTAGGTTAAGCCCAAGCTTGGCTCCCTGCTGTGTGGCAAAATAGGGAGGCCTCTTGAGAACAGCTGTATGCATCCAGCTGTTCCTCACCAGGGGCTTCTGACTCCATCCCATCATAGAATTGTAGAATGTATTGAATCCTTCATTCGTAGAATGAAGGGACCTTTCAAGGTCATCTCATCCAACCCCCTGCACCGAGCAGGGACATCTGCAACTGGAGCAGGTTGCTGAGAGCCCCAGTCAACCTGGGATGATTCCAGGGATGGGGCAGTGACCACCTCTCTGGGCAACCTGGGCCAGGCTCTCACCACCCTCAGCATCAAAAATGGCTTCCTTATGTCCAACCCAAATCCACACTCTTTCTGTTTAAGACCATTGGCCCTTGTCTTCTTACTACAGGCCCTAGTAAGAAGTCTCTCTCTGCCTTTCTTGTGGGTTCTCTTGAAGTCCTGAAAGGTCCCGAGAAGGTCTACCTGGAGCCTTCTCTTCTCCAGCCCAACTCTCCCAGCCTGGCCTCCCAGCAGAGGGGTTCCAGCCTTTGCATCATTGCTGGGGCATAACATGATTTAATAACACAGAAATCTATTTCTAGGATCTAGTATCAAATTCTCGACTTTTTCTTCTCTTAAGGCAGTGCTTTAAAGACTGCAGCTCAGCCTTTTTTTTAACACTTCTTTTCCTCTATGCATGAATCTTGAGTTACTTTGAATTATTCTTGAATTATTTTCAACATATCGGCACAACTGGAGAATGCCTTGAGTCAATCTTCATGGTTTTCACCTAAGTCACAGAAAAGGCGAAGCTCCGACTAAAGGGGCATTTGACCGATGGACTGACTCCCTCTGGTAAAGAATGCGGAGATTCGATCTCCCTCATCCATCTGCATGTGCAGGTGCCATGGCTGGGGTAAGCCGCCCTTTGCATTTCCAATTACTCCTATAAGCAACAGGTTATTTCCAGTTAATACATTTTTCTTTACTTAAATCTTGTCCAATGCCTGCTGTGGTTCTAGCCACGTCTTCCAGCTTGTCTTCTGCAAACTTCTCTTTGCAGTGGATCTTAAACCTATCTTTTGGGCCTTCTGGATGAATAATTGGAAAGAAGTGGGGAAGTTCCAGTGGGAGTTGCTCTCTTCTCTGCCATTTGCAGAATCGAGCAGAGCAGTAGGATGCTTCTCATACTAACCTTAAAGGACCATCCACCAGCCTCAAGTGTCTATAGGAGATCTTGCAGTGTTGTACTTCAGGAGGGGTGCAGAAGCTTGTAAGAAAATTTTGGTAGTCTCTTAGGTCACTTATTTCTGAGAGACTTGGTGGAATCTCAAAGCCCCTTCAGTTGAATTGTGCATTGTTTTGTTTTCTTTTCATGAAATGTGCTCTTGGTCTTCAAAATAATCCTCATCTCTAAGAATAGTTTGGTATCTTTTAAAGATAAAAAAAAATAACCAGAAGGCTGGTAGCACTGGCTTCCTGCAGCTCCCATGGTGTAGAAGGTTCCCTTACAAGGTTACTCCTCCAGAACCCCAGATGAACCAGCAAGTCAGAGAGGAGGACCAGGCTTGGATGGATCTCAGGAGCTAGACAGAGCAATGTGCACCAGTATCTGAATTGCCTTGGACTGCTTTGGAGCCATGGGACACAAAGGAGACTTCTAATACTGCAGTGAGCAGAGCTTCCTGTAGTGGGGGAGTCTAATCGCATCTCAGATTTGAATGGTTTTTTTCCATATATTTGATGTAAACGACATTTTTCAGGTTTACTGGTCCTTTTACTTCCCCGCCAGTCTGTGCGGTAAATTTGCAGAGGACAGATGAACGGTTCTGCTTTTGAGATCAAGACTTTGCTTTGGATGTTTGGTCAGCAGGAGGAGAGTGTCTTTCACTGGAGACCTTCACACAAATGGTTCTACATTGAGAAACAAGATTAAGTTGATGGTTTTGCTGTGGTACTTAGGAGCACGGGATGAAATCATGCAATAACTCTGTACAGTTTGTGGTTTTCAGGAATGCTGAGAGAAGTCTAGGGGTGAAACAGACACCATACAGGGAGTGCGCTGCAGGACTGCACTGAGGGTGTTCATAGCTATTAAGCTCTTGGTCTGATGTCTATAAAAGAGCTTGAGGTAACAGATACAGGGCTTCAGGATTGGGTAGAGGTTTGTGATCTACTTCTCTTGTCTGGGATACTTGTCTGGGTGCTCCAGCAGCACACATCCTGGAGCAGATGCTTTCTGTCCACTCTGTTTTTGTCTGAACTGGGACCTTGCTGGCCTAGGCTCAGGATCACCACTTGACCTCTGTCACTGCATGGTGCAGGGAGGGTCACAGCTTCTCCTGGACTGCTGCAGTTTGCCTCTGGAAGGACATGTGGCATTGCCCAATATGTCATGCGTGGGCTTGGCAAATTTTAAATTACAAATCTACAGTCTTGTGCTGCTGTTTCTTGACACCTTCTTTGGCTTTAATTCAGGATCCCACCTGGAGCACTGCATCCAGCTCTGGAGTCCCCAGCACAAGAGGGACATGGACCTGTTGGAGTGGGGCCAGAGGAGGCCATGAAGATAATGGAAGGGCTGGAACCCCTCTGCAGTGGGGCCAGGCTGAGAGAGTTGGGCTTGTTCAGCCTGGAAAAGAGAAGGCTCCAGGGAAACCTCATTGTGGCCTTCCAGTATCTGAAGGGGGCTACAAGAAAGCTGGGGAGGGACTTTTCACAAGGGTCTACAGTGATAGGATGAGGGGTAATGGTTTGAAACTGGAAGAAGGTAAATTTAGATTGGAAATTAGGAGAAAACTCTTCACTCTGAGGGTGGTGAGACACTGGCACAGGTTGCCCAGGGAAGTTGTGTCTGGTCCATCCCTGGAGGTGTTCAAGGCCAGGTTGGATGGGGCCTTGAGCAACCTGGCCTAGTGGAAGGTGTCCCTGCCATAGCAGGCAGGTGGGAACTAGATGACCCCTTCCAACCCGAACCATTCTATGATCCTTTAGGTTGTCACGAATCCTTCTGCCACTGGTGTTGGCTTCAAAACACCAGATCTTCCTCTGCTCTCTCTCCCCAGTCATGACCCTTCCAGGTCTCTCTTGTAGTAATTCATGTGAGTGAGTTCATCTCTGCAAGATGAAAGCTGGCTGAACAGACAGGCACGTTAAGGGCTAAATAATAATAGAAGTTATTAGGGAGTGCTTGCTATCCAGTAGGTCTAAGCCTTTTCCAGAGGAAGTTGATATTATCTTTTTAATACATTGTGAAACTGAGGCCAGTGCCCTCTCTGCAGCACTTGGTATGGAGCACAAGTCCCTGCCACCCACCCCAACATGATACTCTGGTTGTTCTTCTCCTTTTCTTTGCATCTCCGAGCACACATCTCCCGATGGTCCCAGCGCTGCCTTCCGTTAGTTCTTTCAGAGGAAAAGAAGGAATTGTGCCCTTTTCTCCAGCGCGGATCCTCAGTCAGATGCGTGCTGTCACGTGGCTTTTCTGGCTTCGTGTGCTTCTCCCCCGTCGTTGTTCCAGAGGCGGAAAAACATGCTGGAAGAGTTACTGCTTTTCTCCTTTTTATTTGATGTTCTTTGCCTGTCTCTGCAGAGCCATTTAGATAAGGGGATTTATCAAGCTTGAACTAATTAACCCTGGATGCAGGAAGTCAGAATGGAGTGTTCCAGCTGTGAAATCCTCAGACTTGCCCTGAAGCACACATGGCTCTGAAGGAATTTCACATCTCTCTTCCCTTGTCAGCAAATCGCTGTGGTGAACTTTTGCTGCTGCCTTACTGGACTTCTCTCGCTAATGTGCCGTGAGGGGGGTTTGTTGGCAGGGCTCTTCAGTGACCCAACCCGGGTGGTAGGATGGGGTGTCTCTGCTGCCACTTCAAGGTTCCTGTTCTTGGAGGTTTTTTTCCTTTGTTGGGAGAGAAGGTTGATTTTGAAAGAAATCCGGTAATTTTGCCTGTAGGAAGATGCTTTAGAAGTTGTTGCCAATCGCTTCCTCATTGCAAAACTGGCAGCCAAAGAGTGACTTCACAAAAAAGGGAGGGAAGCAGCTACCTGAAAGGTCAAGATGGGAAAAAAATGGTTGCTGGGCTGACTGCATGGAGAGTTTGTGCCTTCAGAGCCGCCTTCTCCTTGTTTCACGTTGCCATAGGTCCGGTGGGGCTTAAGAGAATAATTGTCCAAGACAGAGTTTAAAAATCTTGGTCTGTTTTTCCTGGTGTTCCCTGTCTGTGCTTGGTGTGAAGTGCAGCAGGACTCTGGTCCCAAATGTGTCCTCAGAGTGATCCAGAGAGAGCTTCTAAACTCTGATCCAGAAGAGTTTCACCAAGACACACATCTGGAAACAGTGAAAAATGCGAGGGCTTCCAGCAGAATCTAAGCCAGAGGGGAGAAGTAACCTCGTGCCTACCTCGAGGTGTCAATCTCTTGTCAGCTCTAGCAGAGCTGAAGTGCTGGTTCACATGGGAATCCTTCTGTCACTACGGCCATGAGACTATTTCCATCCTACAGAAGGGGCTGAAGGGATGGGAGGAAGGGATGTCATTTAATGTACGAAGATCAGTCACACTTTCATCCTTGTGAAGACTTGCGGTTCCAGATTTACTATCTCCTTTTGGCACCAAACCATTTGAAAGTGTCTCTGACTCTGTTGCGAAGGTCAGAAGTGCGGGTAACGAGTTCCCCGATAATTTGGCACAGACCTTCTCCTTGAAGGACAAGAGCTCTGATAAAAGCCCAGGATTGCGTGTCAGGAGGTGATAAACTCTAATGGAGACGTTCTTTGCAGCCTGGAAAGGGTGCATGATTTCTGTGTGTCTGCTCTGGGGCTGCTGGGAGAATAACACTTGTCTTATCTTCGAGGAGTGGAGTGAGGATCCTTCTGTTAATGTCTATGAAGTCTGCAGGCACGTTGTATGGTTTTGCTGGAATTACCTGCTCAGTTTATTTGTTCCTTCCTCCCCTGTGCGTTGCTGCGCGAGCGGGGCTGTTTGCTTCTCTGTGAACCAGACTGGGGAAACAGTTAAGTTAAGGAAAAAGTTAAGTTGAGTTAAGGAAAAAGAAAAAAGATAGAAAGCTTTTCAAGAGGATTATTTCAAGGTGGATCAATGCCCTGGGCCATCTGCAGTGCAGATGCACAAGTAGCTTGTTCCAGCACATGAGGCGAGATGGGTGCTGGCGAGGGGGGAACATGTAGTGAGTGAACGATACCTGGAGCTGCTGTTGCTGTCAAGAGCCTGTTGTTGAACCAGACCCAGATAGTCTTGGCCTAGTGTGTGGTATTGCCCGGGTATGTGCTCCCTGCTTGGACTGAAAGGAAAGCTTGAGTCCAGTCTAACTTCAGCCCGTGTTCATGATGATTTTTTACTGTTTTTTCCAGATTGCCCGACAGGAAGGAAGAGTCATTTTAACCTCTGGACTCCCCTATCAGACTGTAAGTGTTCAGAGCTTCTGGCATTTTTCTGGCATTGTATCATTGCGTGGTCCGGGATGTGCAGTGTAGAGAAGAGGGCAAGTCAGATGTGAATGGAACAGCTGGCTTGGCTTTTTTAATATATTCTGCACTAAAAACTACATTAAGGGTCTTGAGAGGTTTGCTCTGAATGACCAAAGCTTGGGTGAAGTCTTTGTTATGCTCGGTGCTGCAGCAGTGGGAAGAGCGATTGCTCTCCATCGGAGGAGGGGTGTGGAAATCAAGCCAAGCAGTCCAGAACAAAGTGTTTCTGTTTGGCCTCACTGGCAGGTGAAAGGCAGCTCAATTCCCATGGTTTTTATCACAGAGATTCTTGTTTACTGACTGGGCTCCACACTGACATAGTTTCAACACTTAAAGATGTTTCGTCAGGCTTGGAAAGGAGAGAATGGAAGCCACCAAGCCTGGGGCCCAGTGGAAGCTGTAGAGGTTTTGTGTTCCTATAGACACACAAAAAAGCCAAAGCAAAACCCAGCCTACCCTCAGCACCAGATGTTCAGAGCCCTTCACGAGACGCACTTCAAACAGTGTTGGTGGGAATATGCTGAACCTGTCAAGTCAGTTGCAATGTTATGATGCCTGCTGCGGGTGCTTTGCACTTTGTCACTGCCCCAAAATTCATTTAGAAGAGTGAAATTATTCCAGATTACACACATGAGCCAGAGTGCAGGACTTCTTTGTTACCGGCTGTCAGTATAGAAGCTCCCATCTACTGCAGTATTTGCAGAATGGAGGTTGCTAATTCCCTACGTCATAGCTGAGCATTGAAGAAAACTCCCCCCATGATGAGACTCTGCGAGGCGAGCGCAGCCGTGCCACGCTACGGGTTCTTGTCCAGACTGTGGTTCCTTGAGCCTACAGTTGATGGAATAGGTAATTCAGCAGCCACCACAATCTTATTTGGCAAAGCTTTAACTCCAAAGTACCATGTAAGAATTGCAAAAGGAAAATAACTCCCAGTGGATGATACTGTCCTGGGAAACGTCCGGTTCCCGTTGTTCCTCTGCCTTTGTACGTGCTGTGTGAAGGTGGGATGGCTCTGCCTGGCTCCTTGCCTTGCTTGTAGCTGATCCCACCTCACTGTGAGTGCTCGTCATGTTCATAGAGATGTGTCTGGAACTTCCTAGTGCTTGTTCCCAGACACAAACTTCTCTGTTAAATGTGGAACAAGCATGAGGGACTGTCCACATCAACCACTTCAAATTGGCCAGCAGTGAAGTCCAGGTGAAACGTCAGGTGGTGAAACTGTCACTGGACATCATCCCCATCCTTGTGCTTTTGCACGCTGTGTGAGCGGGCCAGGTTTCACGTGAAGGGGTTCCTTAAATTCTGTTTCCTCTTGCTACCCCTGTCAGCACCACACCACCAAATTCCGAGTTGGAGGGGACCTGGGCAATCATGTTTTGTATAGCTAAAGTGCTGCAGTGCTTCAGTGCTCTTGGACCTCTTGCAGCAGCGGCTGAGTGTGAAATCACCAGTTGTGCTTGTTAGAGCAGAATTTAGACTGTAAACACAGACTAACTCCAAAAATGACTTGTAATGAAAGCCAAACCAAATGTATTAGGAAGAAAGCCTGTGGATCATCATGCATGGAGGGCCTCATTGTTGTCTTTTTGGTTTATGATTTGTCTTTTGAAGCTGCAGTCCCAGGTAGGAGAAGGAAGGTGTTTCTCCGTGAACTGCTCAGAAAAGGCGAAAGAACAGGCCCTGCAGGTTCTGAAGCACTTCAACGTTCAAGTATCCCTGACAGATATCTTCAGCCGCTGCCAGGTAGGACAAGGCTTGTTGGAGTTATGGTTC
Organism: Eurystomus gularis; assembly: GCA_013400335.1. Classification (NCBI taxonomy): domain Eukaryota; kingdom Metazoa; phylum Chordata; class Aves; order Coraciiformes; family Coraciidae; genus Eurystomus; species Eurystomus gularis. Next base: position 25,351 of record VZZY01011264.1, on the reverse strand, counting down.
ATGCTCACTTGCCATTCCGTGCACAGCAGGCATTGCTTCAAATTTTTGGGTCTTGCACTCAGTGTCTTCTACTTGGTTCCCAAGATTTCTGCTTGAACTTTGGCAACATCTTGCAGAGCTGTGAGGAGTTCTGAGCGCTCTGACATCTGTCAGAAGTGTTAGTGGCTAAGGCAGAAGGGCAGAGGCACTGCAGCTTTGCTGGAAACTGCTGGTTCTCTGATTTTTGGTACTTGGCATGTGTTTTGGCATTGACTATCATGGTTATAGTCTCTTTGTTGCTGTGTTCCCCGTCTAGGACACATGCTGGTTTAATTATAAACCATGTTTAATTATGGCTCTGTGATTCTGATAACACTTAATTACTTTAATAGGAGGATTTTATTTTTTTTAGGACTGTATTTTTTTTTTTCAGAGGCTGTTAGGTTAATTCATGTCCATGCTAGTTGATGACTCCAGATTGCGTTTGGCACTGGGTATCTGTGGATTGTTGTTAAGAAGAAATTTTAATTGTGTTAGCTCCAATCTCCAGCTCTTCCAATTTCGCTCCTGTATTTGCTACAGTAACACGCTGAAACCTATCCCTTCAAAAATCTGTAATAGAAACCAACCTGCAGCTTCAACATCTCTCATCTTATCAGTGTTTAGAGAGAGAAAAAGAAGAAACTGCAAATCTGGCTGGAAAAGGAGCTTTCTCAGAGGAGCAGACAAGGCAGCCGAGCAGTCCGAGAAAGGCTGGCTCCGTGCCCCGCGGTCGAGCTCGGGGGTCTCCTGGCCTGCTGGAACTGCACAAGTGTTGTAGGAATAACAGTGACTTCTAAGCAAACACACCAGAGAGCATCTTCTAGAGCTCTTCTTATATCTGATGTCGATTGTTGAAATTGTATCTGCAACTGTATCTGCAAATGAGAGTGGTCCAGCTGGGCAGGTTGTCTGAGAGGAGAGTGACCTAACGCCCCGCAGGCTGGATCCACACAGCATGGGTTGATCTTACTTCAGGATAAATGTATCTATTCAGATATGAGATGCTGCGTTCAGTCTTGTGGTTTGGTGTTCCGAGAACACATTGCTGTTGTTATTTAGTGGCACACTGGCTTCTTCACTATTCAAAAAAAAAAAAAAAAAGTTAAAAAAACCTTGTGTATTCTCCGATTCCCTGAGATCCCATAAAATAGCAGTGCTCTTCCTCACGGTTGTTGAAATACCACAAGAATAAGCCCAGACACAAAATCACGCTGCAGAAAACTCTGTGGTATCTGTAATAAACGCCGAAGCCTGCGCAGCCTGCGATGTAAAACCGAGCCCTTGCCCGTGATCTGGAGTCTGGAACTGTTTAACTGTATGGCTTTTTAGTATGTGCTGTCTTAGTTTACAATATAAATGGGGGTAATCAATCTGGCTAAGAATATATACTAAGTGTTCTCTTACTTCCAGGAGAAATGCCTTCCCTGTAAATTGTGGTGGTAGAACAGCTGCATGTTTTATACCATCAGGCATGGGAAGATGCTATTATTTGTCAAACTGCTCTGTGCTCAGAATCATGTACTTACCTACATTGAAGGCTTTGGCATTTGGGAGCTGATCTTCTTCAGCTGTCCTCTACACCTTCCGCCGAGACGTTGCTGTTGCTCTCGAGGAGGACCCAAGCTCTTCGAGCTTTGTGTGACCCCCAGCAGATGCCTGGGGTCAGCCAGGGAGCTCGGCACGGCAGCTCGCAGGAGGCTGTGTGCGGCAGGGGGAGCGGTGGGCAGCAGGTTGAGAAGGGTCATAGAATCGTAGAATACCTCAAGTTGGAAGCGACCTGTTGGGATCATCAAGTCCAGCTCGCTGCTCCTTGCAGGACTACCTCAAACTGCAGAGTACTGACTGCCCATGTGAAAACAGGCTGATTTTTGCCTTTAAGAGGGTGCTCTGGGGCCACTGTGACCAACAGAGACCTCAGCGCTTCATTTGTAAGTTCTTTCTAAACCATCCTAATTCTCTGCAAACCTAGCTGGGCTTAATTAGGATGGAGGCTAGATCCTTAAACTGCTGAGCTGTGCCTTCCATGCTGCCAGTTCTGGTCTTTAACCGGGTTACAGACCCCAGGGCTTGCAGACTGCTCTGCAGTCTGCCACCTCCTTGCCGAATGTGCATTGCTAATGGGTGACCGAGGGTGGCTTTTGGTGTCCCTGTAGCTGATGGCATGTGAGCCGGGGCCTCCAGAAACCCCCACGTGCTGCTGTGTCCATGCTCGGCAGGAGGAGGAGGCCGGGTGATACTCTTCCCTAGTCTGGGCTGCTCTCTCATTCCTCGCCGTGGTGGATCTCAGCTGGCTGGGGTCCAAGCTGCAAGCCCAGTAGATGAGGACAGCCCAGCCACGGTTGCCAGAGCGCTGGAGATGCTGATGGACGCCCATCACGCATTGCAGATAAGCGCTTTCTGTGTGTCACAGGAAGCAATGTGGCATCCTGCCTGACTCGCTCTGTCTCATGGAGCAAGGGCTTGTTTTGTCTCTTGGGCTTCTCTTCTGTAAATGATGGGAGTGAATATGTCAGCAAATATTGTTGCTGTAACAATTGATGCGTGTAGAGCAGAGCACACGGTAAAAATAGGTCCTAATTCAATGTTGTACCCAAGATTGCTATAAAATATGTTTCCTCTGTCAGCTCCCTCAGCAGGGATGGACGGTCTCTCTTCCAAAGAATGGGCTTGTTTTGTAACCCTGCCAAAATACTGCCTTTTTCCATTAAAAGAATGGCAAATACTGGTTACTTCTGGCTGCTTAGAGCAGCAAGTGCACAGAAGATTTCGCCCGTGGGCTTCTTGGCATTTCTGCTTTCAGTTGTGCTGGGCTTCAACTTGATTGCTCTGGTTAAAGGCTCCAGAAGCAAGGACTGCTGTTGGCTGCATCAGTTAGAGCCTGCTGAGTGTCATCTTCTCATTGCATGTGTCTCTCAAGTGCTGCATCTTAAGGACTCTGTTATAGTCATGGAGAAGCTTTAGCCAGGCCTGGTGTTGCCTTTGGTGAGGAACATTTTAGGGGAGATGAGTGAAAGTGAGATGAATTCCATCCTCTGGTGACATGCAACCCACCCCCCAAGTAGTCATAGAATCATAGATTCATAGAATGGTTTGGGTTGGAAGGGACCTCAAAGCTCATCTCATTCCAACACCCTCCATGGCAGGGACACCTCCCACTAGACCAGGTTGCTCAAGTCGTATGTTTCCTAGCCTTAAAATCTTTGAAATAAACCCATTCCCTCTAATTGAAATGCAAATGTCTTCTATCTCTCACCTCTGCACACATCTGTATACCTTGTATACAGCTTTTCTTTTCTTCAGATATCCACAAGTCACTCCTCCAGAAAGGGATGATGTGAACTGCATGCTGGAGGGTGTTCTTACATGATAAATTCAGCACAGTGGTCCCTTACACTAGTCAGGAAGATCTGTGTGTTGCTGTCAGAAGCTGTTGTGAGCAGCCGTAGGGTCAGTTCCTAAACTGGCTGGAGTGGAGATCAGTGAGCCTGTGCACTTGATAGCTTGGAGGAAGTTCTAATGCAGAACAAAACGTGCTCAAGAACAGGACCTATGGGATGGCTACAGTTCTGGATATGAACCTATGACAGCCAGGTTGTTTTATGGGGGGGGTTGGATTTTGGTTTCTCTCACAGGTCCATCCATTCAAGGAGGAGGTTATCTCCCACTCCTTCTGGTGCCAGAGCCACCCTCACTCAGACACAATGTCCATACATGTTTTATACCTGCCTGCTCTGACAGGTATGGCCTGATAGGACAGCAGGAGGAACTGCTGTCCAGTTCCTCCTCCAGTCTCATGAAGAAACGCCTGAAAATGGACATGTTTTGGTGGCTGTTACCTCGATGACTGACTTGGCTTTTTCCATCTTGCTTTTCTGCACTGTCTGATGGAAGATCCATCTCAGGCAGGTGTAGATGGCATCTACTGACCTGGCAGTGTGGGCAATACCTCTTCATTTACTGCTCCCGTCCTTGGTGAGCCCGAGGTACCCAGGACATTTTGCTTCCTTTGGCTAAGGTATGGTGTCTGGCCTGGCCGACTTCTTGTCACTGAAAAAACACTTGTGTAGAAGATAAATTCGGACAAGGGACCAGCAGCCCTCGGGTGTGAGTAATTCTGCCACTCTGTGCGGACTGACGGGGTGAAATCACGGGTTGGATGGTGATAAACTGAGGAGATAAACAGCGCAAGTTGTTAGCTTTAAATCTTTCTATCACAAGTGTTTGTCACGATGGTCTGAAGGAAAAACGGTGTGTTGTGCTGGACATACCACCGATAAATTACTGCTGTTAACGAAGAACCTCGTCGTTAAAGGTTTATAACTGCTGTAAAATCCTTGCTGCTCTGGGGCTCTGCAAAGGAGCCAGGAGACCCTGTTGGTCTTCAGAAAAGCCGAGCTGTGCTTTAATTGAAAGCCTAACTGCTGCTCGGCTCAACTGGGAGTCCGAAGCTTTGCCCTTGTGCAAGGGAGGGGATGTGCTGGGGGAGCCGGGTCCTGCGGCGCGGCCGTGCCACCTCCTTGCCTCCCTCGGGCCTCTCTTTCCTTTCCCACCCTCTGTTTGACTTGACCCTTTAGCCTTTAAGCTGGCTGGGGCAGGGACCCTGTTTGAACAATACCTAACGCAATGGGAGGCTGATCCCAGGTGAGGTTTCAAGGCCTTCCTGCGAGGGAAAATGATTGCAATTATATCCCCTACAAAAATAAATGTGTGGGGGGGAGGAGGGAAATATCTCAGGCTCCAGCTGCAGTTTCTGCAACTGAACAGCCCTGCATTTATTATGGGATTATCTGCAGACTGGAATAGGTTGTCTCTTTCACTTCGCTGAATGTTCTGATCCTAAATAAGCAAATTACATCACCTATTCTGATGTCCTGTTTAACTTATGACCTCAGCCTGAGCGCTGCAGGATGTGAGAGATAGCTGCTTTATTTCATTGTCTGGAGATCTGATATCTTTTTTCTTACCCCCCCCCCCCTTTCCCTGCTCTTTCGGTTTCAAATCTGCTCAGCCCAGCCTTTTAGAAAGGTGTTAGCATGGGATGAGGAGGCGGGGAGGAGGGGGGAGGAACAGAGGAAACCACCTTTTTTTTTTTTTTTTAAATTAGGTGCAAAAGTGTTCTAACAGTTGCAGCAAATGTTTCTGGTTTTTTGTGGTTAAGGTAACGAATTTCATTGCTGCAAAGCTCATCATGTGCAAGCTGATTTACGCAGACAGAGCCCAGTGTGGAGCAATCCATTTAGCAGGGACAAAGAAAAAGGCCTTATGATTAGATGAAAAACCCTGTGCTTGGGGCACTTTGCGAGAACCTTTGAAGCCAGCCTGGGAACTCTGGCAATATTAGTCGATAATTAGTAATATAGATCCCTCAAGCTGTCGTTTAGATTGGAAATGTGCATGTCTCTCATGAGCCTCTGTCACACCAATCTGATCAGCAGGCTTTTTTGTTCCTTTTATGTGGGTTGCTCTGTCGGTCCAGATGATGATGAGAACTGCCAGACATCATCTTTCTCACTAACTTGTGAGCCGAGCAGCTATCTCCCTGCGCTAGCGTGTCATGGAAGTGAGACCAGAGCGATTTTGTTCTGTGGTCACCTTTCCTGGTCTGAGCAACACTCACTTTATTCACATCTTAAATGTACCAGTTGTCCTTCCCCGCGCACAGCAAAAAAACCAGCAGAACTTACAGGGTACGTATTTCGTAAAATGTTTCTGCCGCAGCAGACAGCGAGGGATCTGTCTCAAGAGTTGCTCAGGTCAAAAAGCATCTGCAACTGAAATGGGGCTGAGACAATCATCAAAGAACTTTGAAAATGTCAGTTCTCAGTGCCTACGTTTCAGCTTTTGAGCTGCCTTCCACCGACAGAACACCAGGTCCTCATTTACTGCCTCCCAGCCCTGAAATCTCGTTGGAAAGGGCCGTGTCACCATCTAGATGAAGAATTAAGAAGGGTCATGCATGCTGGATTTTGTTGACTTGGGAATGCTGAGAAAGAGAATATTGTTTTGAAACCCTTGGTGGTTTAATAAAAGGTTCATCCCCAGGATGCAATTTGTCAGCGCCTGCAGGTCAGGAGAACCTGTGATGAGCAGCGTCTGTGGTTTCCCCAGATGTGTGTTAGCTGAGGAGTACCTCAGCAGCCTTCACCCCAAACCCAACGCTCAGCCCTGTGCTTACCCACTACGTGGGCCGTGATTTCTTGCTTCAGAGTGTGATTGTTCAACACAAAGGGTAAGGCCCTCGTAATCTTTTTGTTTATCCTGGGCTTGGCAATTTAGATGTAATCTGCAAGTTGTGCTGCTGCGACGCTGGCCAGGAAGCACAGCTGGTGTTATTCTGCCTCTCCAGACGTTGTGGAGGGAGCTAATTGACCTCGAAAGGTACTTGTCCCGGGACTGTCTGAATGTGAGCGCTGTCGTGAACACACCTAGCCCCGGCCAGCAGCCTCTCACGTGGAGGGACAGAGCTCTTTTCATCTGGAGTGGCTCTACACGATGGTCCTTAAACAGCATCAGGGTTTGTGATAATTTGTCACGGCAAATTGTGCTCCTTTCGATCCCCAGTTGAGATTTTTCTTTGCTGATCTCTCCGGCTCCATCAGCCGCAGTGAGAGCCCGTGGAGAGTGGTCACAGTGCGTGCAGGGACGTGGGGACACGCTGAAGCAACGTGACTTGTCCATGTTGCCAGGTAGATCCCAGCGGGAGCTGGGCGAGCCCAAGCCAGGGGGTGCGAGGCTGGCGGGTGCTGTCCGTGCCGGCGCTGGGTTCGTGCAGTGCCCGTCCCGTGAAGTTCCCAGACTGCGGCTCGCTTGGCTCTGCGCTGCTGGCCACGTAAAGCTCAGAGCCCCCCAAAAAAGGGCTTGACTGGGCCTAATTCTCACCAGCGAGCCCGGACAGTGCTGCCTGGTTCCCACAGACTGTACACTTCCCTGCCAAGATTTCAGTATCTTCAGAAATTCAGTGGAGCATGAAGGTCACAGCAAGGGAAGAATGACAGCCTGAGACTTTTTTTTTTCCCCTTTCACCAGCTCGGAGCAGACTGTTGTCTCTCTAGCATGTTGACTGTTTTCATAGGGTTAGCGTGAAGTTTATGTTTTACACAGACCAGTGGAAGTCAGATATGGGAGCGCAGCAGATCAGCTGTGTTTCTTCAAGGAAGACGGGCTCATGTTGCAGACTTTCTTTCTCAGTGTCTGCAGAAGCTTGATTTCCAGTGAAATTTCCTTTACAGATCTTTGTCTTTAGGTTCTCTTTGTGGACGTATGTGAGAGACTGTACCCGAGGTTTCGGTTTGTGTATTTATTTCCTTTCTCTTATTTTCACTTGCAAAGCTGCAGGCGGATATTAAGCTTCACGGGGGGGAAGGCTGTTAATTTTTCATGGTGTTGCGTATTACAGCGCTCAAAACGATGATGCCAAATTAGCCATTAGAGGTCAAACCTCAGCTGACAGCAAATGTTTTCTTTTGAGGAAGTCATCCTTATTCCTGGGAACCGGTTTTGTTCTTGTGTGCTCAGTGCGAGAAAGGTATGAATGTGTGTTTTTTCCTGGAGGGCACCACGAGCTGGAAAAATGCTGGGTTTAGCCGGTGGAAATAGCACAAGCAAACAACGATGGGCAGTGAAAACAGCACTGGTATTTAGACTAGCATAGAAAAGAAGACACAATGCAGTGCAGAATAAATGTCCTTTATACAGTTCTGTGCGAGGCTTTTTCTTCCCCCGGTGGGTTTGGGCAGATTGTGAAGTGCACAGGTCAGCAGTGGTGCTGGTGCACTGGGAGAAAGTAATGAAAGGCCAGTGGGTGACAGTGATGGAGTGACTGCAAGGACAGCGGAGGAACTCTCTGGAGAAGGCAGTGACACAGCTATAACTCCCATGTGGCCCAAGGAAACCGTCCCCATGTTTTCTCTCAAATGTCATGAGAAAACAAGAGATTTGTAGCCAATTTAAGTTCTGTTGGTTTCCAGTCCCCCGTGCCTCCCGAGGTCAGAGTTCAGTGTATTGACTGTGTCAAGAAGTCAAAATTCCCATGTTTTATACACTGTGGAGTTTCTCCTCCTTTTTGACATTGGTGCCCTTATAATGCTCTTTGTTTGTGTGTCATGGTAAGGATGGGATGCCCAGCTCCCGGGGCTTGAATGGCTGTATATTTATTCTGGTGGGTTCTCAGGATGGTAATCCTACACATAAACCAGCAATGCAATCAGTGGGTCTCATTGTTTGAGAGACTTTGTACATTAAAAGCCAAATAATGTCAAAGTTCTTGGTTTCAAGAGTGACCAGCTTTGTAAGTAGATCAGGTGAAGTGAATTGTTTTCAACCCACCTAGAAGGCCTCCAAGCCTTTATTTTCCCTTCACAGATCAAGAAGATTGAATAGTATTGGAAAAGAGCCATTTTAAACGGTTTTACGTGGGCCATCTTGTAGCACAGGCAGTATCGTGGCAATGTTTTCCCAAATGCTGTGGAGAATCCTGCACAAAACTCTTGTCCTGTTGTTGCAAATGCAATTAAATGCTGCTACGTGCTCCACGGGAAATGAACAGGTTCACAATCATCCAAGATTTGCAGTGTTTGCCTGGGCCGCTGCTAATACCAGCAGCAGACCTTTGTTCTTCAGAAGAATGTGTGATCTCCAGGCAGTTTTGAAGCTTTCCTTTGAGTCGGCTTTATACGCTGAGCTGAACGTACTTGGCTTCATTGTAGAATCTGCCAGATCTGCAGTTGCTCAACAGCGTTTATCTGAAGACCTTTAGACATTGAACTGTCTTATGCCTATTGGCGTATCGTGAACTTCATCTGTTATCCATAGTATTAATTGTACCAGATGACACCCTATGCCAACACCATACGCCTGCGGACCCCTCTCGTTTCCTCCTTCATCTGCTGCTGCAAAGGCATTTTCAGCTGATGATGAAGAGGGTAAGCAGCATATGTAGGGTCTGGGCTTTTCAAAAAGACCTCGTCCCCATAAGGTGGACATGGTCTGAATGACTGGCTTGATGTAAAGAGAGACCATTTTGTGTTTGTATAAATCCTTTCATCCAAGGATCATATGGGGTCTCAGAAACAGAGGCAGGAGGAGCAGGATCCTGGTGAAAAGAAATGGAAAGCTTTTAAATGCGTTTCTCAATTCGTACCTTGTGTCAGTCCTGAAGAAGATGATATTTTGCAGTTATCTTGACAAAATACAGCCCAAGGTAGGATTTTGCTGAGCGCGGATGCTGTCATTGAATCAGTTATAAGAGGCTCAGAATAAATTTTTCTCTCTTTCTGTCACGAAGGCTTTTGTTGTGAGCTTATCTGAGAGTGTGTCAATCTAGAAAAAAGTCTCCCCACAGCAGAGATTTTTCTCTTCCAGAGGACAGCCCAGTACCCTCCAGTTTCCTAACACTGGGAGCGATAGCTTAGAGGAGGGAGTGACAGCCTAGGAGTTTTGGCAAAGGTGGAAAACATAACGTTCAGAGCACGCTTCTTGTGAGTCATGATGTTTTCCCTGGACAAGTGGATTTAGATAATTTACCTGTCTTAATTCCAGATCCACAATCTGAGTTTATCATCCTTTCATTCAGGGAGGTGCTGGGGGAAGATGCTGGTGAAAGCCTGTTTTTCGCTCACCCCCAGTAACTTATAGAATCATTGAATCATTAAGACCTCTAAGATCATAAAGTCCAACCATTAGCCCAACACTACCACGGCCACTAAACCTTGTCCTGAAGTGCCACGTCTACCCATTTTTTAACACCTCCAGGGGTGGGGACTCCACCACTACCCTGAGCAGCCTGTTTCAATGCTTAACTACTCCATTCCCACCCCCACCTCAGCTTTTCTCGTGGTTTCTGGGGGAGCTGCTCCTACTGGGGCATTTTGGTGAAGCAGGAGAATATCAGATGGTTAAGGTGAGCACAGCCAGGTTTATATTCCTCACTGCCCCTTCAAATGACTGTGGTTACAATCAGGTGTCTTGTAGCCAGGAGGGTGGCCCGGCAGCCCTTGTTCACTGCCCACTTGTCCATTCTTCATGCTTGTGGAGATGGCACATGGGAAGCCAGATGTTGAGACTGATCTGGCTGAAATGGGAGTTCCCATTTGCAGCTGGATCAGTGCTTTGTACTCACAAGGGACCACAGGAGCAAGTTCCATCTCAGGTGTACCCGTGGTGTGAACCGCTCCACCTCCCGCAGGTTGATCCTGGGGCAGAGCCCCTTCCCAGAGCCCAGTGTCCTGCAGAGGTGTGGGCAGACCACGGAACTCTGCAGCTGTTCGAGTTTTTAGCTTGACAGTCTAATTTCATGGAGTCTAAAGAAGGGGAGATCACTGAGCTGGGTGCTACAGGAGGAAATGAGCTGGTGGCTGGAGAGAAGGAAGTTGGTGACAGAGGAGTCAGAGGAGGAACACGGTTCCCTACAAACAAGGTCATGTGAATGGCTGTTTGGTGACAGGATGGAGTGATCGATGTGCAAGCATAATAGGTCACTGGGGAGTCAGCCTGAAAGCTGAAGCCTCTCAAAATGTGGACATTGTGGAAAAGAAAGTTAAAAAGACATCAAGTAAAGCCAGACAGCTTCTTGCACAGCAGCCTGCCCCACAGCTCTGGCAAGCGTGCTTCCCTGGGCTTATTTTTGCACACTCCAGTTTCTGACTGTATAAATGAGTTGGGCACTGAGAAGTTGTTCTCTCTTCCTTCTGTGCAGACACTGGCCTGTGCCAAAGGATTGAGCCTTCGGTCTCGGGAGTAAACCCATCCCGCAGCAGGGACCAGCCCTTCCTCACCCCGCCGAGCCTTCGCTCTGGCTACCTTCTGCAGTTGGACCATTCCTCCCCTGAGTGGGGCCTTCCCTGGATCAGTGGCATTTAGTGGCATTTACTGGAGGGCTCAGATTACCCCAGTGAAAATAATCGGTTATGCAAAGTTACGCTGTTTAGATTGGGTTTCTTCTGTGTGGCCAGCGAGGTGTGAAAGTCAATCTGCTCCGCAAACCCTGAGGGCACTTTCTCTGAGCTGCCTTGATATGATAGCTTCGGGGTTTGGCTGTCGGGGGACAAGCGGGCCCTGGGTTCCGTTCAAAGGGACACAAACACAGCAGGTTGTGGTGGGACCGGGCTCCTGAGCAGCACAGTGCTTCTAAATCCGGCCAGGGCCAAGTGAGCTCCAGCCTGGCACAGCACATGAGTCGCCTGGGAGGAGGGCGCGAGGTTTGGGTCTTGCTGGGGTTGCAGAGCCCTTTGGTCATCTCAGGCAGGAGAAGGCTAGTGAGGGCTGGCCATGGCTTCCAATGGAATATCCTTGTTTATGGTTTTATCAGTGCGCTTCTCTTCACAGGCTCATCATGGTCCATGCAGTAAACAACAGTGTGATTAGTAAATTCTCACGGTTAGGAGAAGGACTTGCTGTAACAAGAGTTTCATCATATCTGTCTTATCCTTTTTTCATTATCATCTTCCTTTTTTCCCTGATAGAACCACAGATTTGGAGTTTCAATGCAACAAAGTCCCAGCAGACCATCAATCCCTTGTGACTCTTCTTGCCAGCTGTGGTTCCTGTGTCATTCCTGCACAGAGAAACATGGGCTCACTCCTGGTTTGGGTTGGCATGTCAGGCAGTGACAGAGAGGCTCCCGGTGACCGAGGGGCTCAGGCTGTTCGAAACCCTGAACTAGCGTGTCCATGTGGCACTAGACAGTCTGTAGATCACAGCAGCGGCACGGAGCAGCTTGCTGGCTGCTCCTTGATGTTTGTAAGCACTGGAGAATCACAAAACCACAGAATGGTGGGGGTTGGAAGGGACCTCTGGAGATCATCTAGTCCAACCCCCCTGCCAAAGCAGGACCACCCAAAGCAGGTTGCACAGGACAGTGTCTCAGTGGGTTTTGAATGTCTCCAGAGATGGAGACTCCACCACTTCTCTGGGCAGCCTGTTCCAGGGCTCTGCCACCCTCAAAGTAATGAAGTTCCTCCTCATGTTTAGATGGAACTTCCTATGCTCGAGTTTGTGCCTGTTGCCCCTTGTCCTGTTGCTGGGCACCACTGCAAAGAGTCTGGCCCCATCCTCCTGACACCCGCCCTGTAAGTGTTTACAAGCATTGATAGGATCCCCCGTCAGTCTTCTCTAGGCTAAAAAGCCCCAAGTCCCTCAGCCTTTCTTCATGAGGGAGATGTTCTAGTCCCTGAGGTAATCAGCGTGAGGGATGGTCCAAGAGCTGCCATCTTGGCCAGGTAATGCAAAACCCTTGTAACGGGAGCAGTATGGAAAAGCAGCACGTATTTAATTTGCGTATTTAAATCAGTGTCCATTAATGCCGGCGCTGATCTATGACTTGCCGCAGTAACATTCATATTCAGCTTCGCTGCCAAAAACAATACTCGGCGGCTTTCTTACTTCTTAATGAAAAATACCTCTTTAGGGTTTCTTTGAAGTCCCCACCCCTGAAAATCCCCACTATATTGTCATCATTGTTACTGTTAACAGCCCCTGCCAGTATCGGGAGCCTTTCCTGACGGATAGCTCTGCAGGGGCTTTGTCCGGCGCTTCCATTCAGCCCCACACTATAGACAGTTTTAAATGGCTAATGACGGGCCTCCCAGGGGATTTCTGCCAAGCTCTCAAAGACCTCCCAGGTTTAGAAGTGGCAGGGTGTCCTTTTCCTGGGGCCGGCCGCAGGAGGAATGCACGCCGTCAGATTTTCCTACCTAAGCTGCGTCAGCCTCGTTATTTTTCCAGTTGCAAAGACTCACCCGTGCGTACGCCGGCGGTTGCTCCGCAGGGAGAGATAGCCGTGTCGGTAGAGGACATGGAATAAAGAGAGGAAGAAGGTGAGGTGGAAAGTGTCCCTGCTAGTTTCAGGCATTAGTGCATTTTAACATTGAAAGTACCCTTTGGAAAGTCGCAGAAAAATAGGAAAGGCTTTGGAAAACGGAGCCAGGGTCTGTATCAGAGATGCAACAAGGTTCACCGTCCCCAGCATGCAGGGAAGGCCTGGGGGAACGAGTGGGTTCCAGCAGCGTCCAAATGAGCTGGGCTCCTGCGAGCCATTTTCAGAGGAGAGGCAGAGAAACACTTGAGGGTCACGGAGGGTCTGCTGGAGTTGGAAGTGGGATGCTTACACTGTGATTTCAGGAGTTTTGAGGCACTGTAGGCAAGGCTGGGCCTCTGCCCTCACCTCTCCCCTGCCCCGGCGCCTCTCCAAGCCCCCCTTGTCCCACATAAGTGCTTGTTTAACTGCGGGGTCGCTGGATCAGGAGCTGATCCCGGTTGAAACGGCCCTGTCAAAGCCAGATGGTTAATTTTAACCCAGCTCAGCTCCCCAGTCTGGTTCCTCTGCAGCTGCCCAGATGTGCGGCCGCGCGGGAGGGGGCAGGAGGCCGCTGCCTCCGCTGTGTCAGCATGCCGGCCAAAGCCCTCGCGAGCCCACAGCTGGAAGAGCTCAGGCTGGAGCTGCGACAGCCCTTGTCTGTTCTGTCCCAGCAGAACGACGAGAATTCGGCTGGTGCTGCGCCCACTACCGGGGAGCGGCTCACCGGGACCGGTGGCTTGTCCTCCATGGCCCCCGGTCTCTGCTCAGGATATGAAGCCTCAGCCTGTCTCGGCCCTACCCTGTTATTTTCCATTAATTTTGCACCCTGCTGGAAGTTCAAAATCTGTTCTGGTTCAGATTTGTTCTCCAGCTTTATAGCGAAGTGTGCAGTCAGGTGGGTGCCCGTTGGCGTGCCCGCAGGGGCCGACGTGCCCCTCGCTGCAGCTTTTGCGCCGTGGCTGGACTCAGCTCGCAGCTTCCCCGCGTCTCTCGGTTTGTTCGTATTGAAAAGGTCCTCTCCTTGATGATCAGCTAATGAATTTCCAAGAGTATGTAAGAATTGGTTCATTGCTTGCACTTGTGCTACCAAATGCGACTAAATCTTTCCTCCTGCTAAAGGAACCAAAATAAATACGTTCTCTTCTGTATTAAAATAATTTCTTTTTTTTTTTTTTATTGAGAGGAAATCTGCCATCTCCCAAAGCGATGCTGTGCCTTTAACTGGGCTGCTGCTGTGCCGGGGAGTTGCAGCTTCATTTAGCCTGAATGAAAAACTTGATGCATGTTGCTGAAGAGAGGAAACTGGTGGTGGATGATTTACTTGGAATGCCCTGCAGCAAGGAGGTTATAAATGAGGAGGGGAAGCACCAAGAGCCCTGAGATCTGAACCAGAGGAAATGCACGAAGCCTTGAAGTGACCTTATGTAAATTCCTAATGATGAGACTTAACTGAACTCATTTTTTTCCGGGGGGCTGTAAAGATCAAAATAACAACAGCCTTGAAATGCAAAGGTCTCTAGATAATGCATGTGAATGTATGGTGGCATATTGCCGAAAACTGCCCTGGGTTTGTGTGACCAGCCTGCCCGGCTGCTGGGTCCTGGGCCCAGTCCTGCTCCGGGAGCTGCAGTGCCCGGAGGGAGCTGCTCAGGGTGTCTACATCCCACCTTCCATCCCCGTGTCAAAGCTGCCTCCACTTAAATGCTTGCTTTAAACTCGGTGTTCCCACACTGGGTCGCAGGCAGGCTGGTGTGCCCGGGGTGCGAGCGGCGTGGGGCCGGGAGAGCCGCTTGCGGAACGAGCTGGTGTCCTCAGCGAGGTGCCCCACGGCACGGACACGGCAGTCCCGGCGAGGAGAAACAGCGGTTCTCCCGGGGTCACTGGTTCCCGACATGAAATGTTGTGGGCTTGTGCCCAGTGTGACGGTGCCAGAAACCGGTTCAGAGGCTGTCAAGACCAAATTCCAGTGCTTTTCGACAGCTTGACACTTATTTCTCCATGCTTGCGTTCGGCTCTAGGATTCATTCTCCTCTTTCATATTCATGCATTTGTGGTAACATGAAGTATTGATCCGGGGAGAAAAAGCCAGTGGTCACTGCTGTGAGAGATACTTATCACTGATTCTGGCGCCTGAATTCTGTGGGCCGGTGTTTCCCAAGGGCTCTGCAGCGTTAGGTACCACATGCACTGAACATCTGTGAAACACCAGCCACCAAAGCCTCCCGAGTTTCATTCAAAATACCAGATTACTTGATTTATTTAGATTCATAAACAGCAGTAGAGAGCAGGAGGCTCTGACCCAGCGAGGAACTGCAGCTATGCCTGTGAACAGCAGGCTAATGAAGATGAAAAACCTCCTCTGTCCAGAGTAATCCAAACACAGCCTTACACATGCGTCTGTCGGCCCAAGTGCAGCCGTTTGTCTTTGCAGTAATCTGAAGGCGGAGCAGTACCCTGAGAAGCAAAGGGGACAGTGACTGGTGGTTCGTCGCGGAGGTCAGCGGCGCTGCTGCCCAAAGCCGCCAGCGGAGGTGAGCTCGGTGCCACGACGGTGCCAGCGCGGCTCCGGAGCTGTGCTCCCGCCGGCACAGCCCGGCTTCCCGGCTCCGTCAAACCAAAGAGAACAAGAAACTCAACGTCTTCCCTTTGGAGGGAAGCTGGAAAATCTTCTCTGTATTTAAAGTTCCCATGGCTGCAGTTTGAATTTGGCACACGGTTGGCCACGGGGTTATCTAAGGTCATGTACTCAAATAGTTGTAGATAAAACAAGGGCCTGTTTGGATTGGAAATCTCCAGAGGGCTTTTCCTTTGCGCGCGGGTAATGATATTGCAAAAGGACATGAGCCAAAATAAAGATTCGGCTCCGTACGCAGTAGCTCAGTAAAATAAAATGAGCAATGGAAAAAAAAAAAGAAGGAAAAAAAAGGAAAAGACAAGACTTTTTTCATTACGTTATTTTCTGAGCTTGCTGTCGAGATGGAGGAATTGCAGCCAAGGAGAGGGAGTCCTGCAGGACTGGATGCACCGTCCAGGGCTGGGCTCGCCGCGCCGCTCTTCCAGGAACTCCGCATCTCTACCGAGAGCTGCCGCTTTCCAGCCGTGCCGCGGGCTGGGCCGGTGCGCCCTGCGGGTCCCCGCGCCGCAGGGCAGCGGGCTCAGGGGATGCTGCCGGTGGCTGCCGCTCCAGCTCCTCTGCTAAAGAGCTTTGTTTCCAAAAATCCCTGCCGGTTGGGGCAGTTATAAAGAGGGAGAAGTTAATGCGGTTTGAAAGTTAAAGAGGGAATAAGATTCTGCCGGGCTCTTTCACAGGCCCTTGGGCTTTGATGGGAAACTATTTACTCAGCACTTCATGGAGGACAGCAGAGCAGAGCACACTGGGACAAGAAATGTGATTCCGTACTTTTCCAAGCTGCCTTTAGAGAAAAGTGTGTGCTTGGAACAGCAGCTCTCTTCCTTGCTCGCTGCCTCCAACAACCATCTTTGTGGCTTTGCAACCTGTTGTTATGAAAAGAATTGAAATGCTGAAGCAAAATGACAAAAATTGGAAGAAAACAAGGCCTCTGGGGTCTTTCTGTTGTCCTGTGGTGCACTTGGATGCGGTGGTGATAGATGCTGCTATGAAAGTTTCACCCAACAGGTAGTGAGAAAGTAAAGATGAGGCAGGAGTGAGGAGGAGAAGCTGGAGGAAAGGCTGTTCAGCACACATCACAGCGTGCTGCGGCTCAGGGCACCAGGAAAACCACACCAGGACTTTCCTCTTGGTGCTGTGATGTCCTGCCCATGGGCTTGGTGAAAGCACACGGGCTGCGGGGGAGTGGGTGGTGTCGGCTCTGTTGGGAGCTGCACCTGCTGTGTCCTGGTGAGCAGCTCCCATGTCTTGCCCGGTCTCCACTGCTCGTGTTTTCAGCTCCCGCAGAGGGGTGCGGAACGAGGAACCCTCCCGGCTGCACTTGGAATCCCTACAGAGCACGGCTGGGCAAGTCCTGCTGAGCTGCCATGTTCAGGCTTGTGGTTCAGATGCTGTTGTGACGGGTGGCACGTTGGCAGGGCCACCTTCAGGCTCTCAGCAGGAGACCAGCTCTCAGCTGGTCCCAAGTGGGAGTTGCTGTTTGAGGGGAGAGCATGTCCCACACCATGCAGCATCACCCCGGTGTTGCATGGACCTGCTGCATGTCCTTCAGGGCTTTCCCCTGAGAAGAAGGAGTGTACAAACCTCTTACTGATACAGATTTCGCCGCTGCGTAGAAATTATCTGAACCCAGCTTGCAGCTTTGTTATGCTTGTTTATTGCGTTGGTTGCTGAGGAACTCCAGACGTGGATGTTTAGTTGGTGGCTGTGGACATGAGGAACCCAACTCCCACCAAGTTTAGGGGGATTTGTTTATTCTTCTCCTCTGGGCTGCTGAAAAAAATTCAATCTCAGTAAACAAATATTTACATCTTTGTTAGAGTTCACTCTAGAAGCTCATTGGTGACTTTGGGAGTTTGAAAGGTTGAATTCATTGACTGATGACCTTCCCAGGTGGGATGGGGCCTTGAGCGACCTGCTCTAGTGGGAGGTGTACCTGTCATGGCAGGGGGGTTGGAACGAGATGATCTTTAAGGTCCCTTCCCACCCAAACCACTCTATGATTCTTTGATTCGTTTCTGTCCCCTATCTGGATAGAAACACCTGATAAATGTGGGTTTCTGGAGCAATTTCTGGAGATTCCATCTTCACAGTTCAGGTTTTGCTGGTATATGCTTCAAATGTATATTCACATTCTTTCTGTGACGCTGGTTTGTTAGTAGGGAAGGAGTCAGAAAAAGGTCACGTATTCATCAGGGTTCATTTTTAGAAAGGGAGCAAGGCTGCATATGTGTCTCCTCGGAGCACTGGCCCTGCTTTTCTCCTTATAGGGAATATTTTAATAATGGTAACGCTGTCGTTTTTCAGCTTATGGAGACATACAACGTTTCCAAAACGCCTCAGTTGCAGGCGAGGGGTTTTATTTTATGTTTCTACGTTGTGCATGTTACTGCAGCCTTTCTGTGTCTTGTAGATGAGGTGTTTCTCAACGTGCTTATGGCCTGCTTTTAGTACTTAATCTCGTGACAAATGGCTAATCAAATACTTTAGGTCTGTAGTATTCCATCAAAAGCACTTTTGAGCTGCTGGGTTTCCTCTGAGCATGTGTGGACATAGTGGGAAAAGCCAGCAAGTCCTTGCTGACCACAGAAAGGAAAACCAGGAGGGCTTGGCACTTGTACAGGTCCTCACAATGACCTACAGCCCTGCCTAAAAATGACACTTTCTTCCTAGAAGGCCTGAGTGCGAATCTTGGGGTGATCATTAAAGAGGAGCGATCTGTTACGTCCCTTCCTGCCCCAGCGGGTGGGCTGTACGGTTGGGCTGGGCTGGGTGTGTGGTTCACGCCGACGTGAAGGGCAGGGTTGCTTATCCCAGTGCCAACTGGAAGGGGACAGGGAGTGACTGGTGTGTCAGGAAGCACTGATGGGCAGTACCCTTCCAGCCGAAGCCAGCCAGGACAAGTCAGCTTGAATTTTGAAACTATTTTTTGGTAGGAATATGAACTGGCACCATAATTTGGCGTCATGTTGGTGCTTTGGGTTATGTGCCTGTGCTGGCTTTGACTGCAGGGCAGAAGCTGTGCTGCTGGCTTTGCTGTATGGCCTGTGGCTCTCACCTCTCTTGGGCAATAATCCATTTTACAGAACCTCCTTGTAGTTCAGCAGAATCGTTATTCTAGCTCAGAAGAAACTCAGGACTTGGCAGAAGTGCCAAGGACCTGGTTTGCAGTGCTCTGGCAAAGGCAGGAGGACGAGGGAGACACTTGTCACCTGAAGGGTCTTTGTGATTTAACCGAACACACGCATCTGGCAGTTTTATGATGGTGACATTTGGCATTTTTTTCCCCAGCAGTAGAGCAAAATTAATCAGAAACGCTTTGGAACAACAACTGTTTTATAGTGGTTGTAGCATGAGCGCAGGAGAAGGCTTGTCCTCATGGCAGCCTCAGAGCTAATTTGCTGAGACATTCAACTGCCTTTAAATCTCCACTGGAGAACTTTTGCATTTCTGGTTGTGGGTCACTTGTGCTAATTTGGCATCTCTTGTAGAGCGATTTACATTTCTCTTTCAGCACAGCCGCTTATCTTCTCTAATAATGAGAACGCTCCTGTGCTTGGGTTTGGGGGTGGTGGTGAAAGTAGCTCAAATCTGAAGAGAGGCAGCTGTTCTCCTTGGCTCACCAGCGTGTTCCAGGCAATTGTTGAGGCTACAGAGGAAACACATTCTTAAAGTCTGTGTCACTAAACCAGTTTCGAAGGCAGAAAAGTCGTGTGAATTTTCAGCGTTCTTGTAAGACCCGTAACTTGTTGCAGCACTGCGGGTGCTGCAGCTCGGTGGTGGTGTACGTTCGTGGAGCCCTCGCGGGACTTACACCGCGACACATTGAGCAGATTTTAATCTAATGAGGCTGAGCTGAGTCAGAAGTTGCTGTATAAGAAGGTTGGGTTGGGATGTGGGGTCATTAGTGCATAGAGATGGGCTCCTGCCATGAGCTCAGGCCTGTGGGTTTGGGTGTAAACTGGCCAAGAATCCACCTTTTGTCAATGCAATACAAGTAAGGCTGTTCCTAAAATAGTGGAACGTTAAATGCATGAAGCAAGGCTCAGATCCTGCCCTGCCCCATGCGTCCCAGCGTTGGAAGAACAGTGAGACAGTTGTGCCTGAGCTGCTCAATGCTGGTGAGCCTGAAGGCTCTGGAGAGGTCGTTTACTGGAGAGATCAGAAGGATGTCTTATTTGTTGCAGAATATGAAGGTGCCAAGACCTCCTGGAAGAGGACCATGGTACATGAGAGGGACTGTAAAGTCTATGAGAGCTCTTGCACAAACAATAGGCAAAGCAGGGGCCAGAGCAGAAGTGTCAGAGAAGAACTAGGCACTGATGACCCAGGCTCCCTCTGAAGAGTCCTGGAGAGGTCATGGCCTGCAGTCCGTGAAGAGCAGGAGAGATGAACAGGAATAGAAACGAGGGATTTCTATTAGAAAAGGAGATGGTGGGACTGAACCTGGACAACTGAATAGCCTTTGCGGGTTCCCCCTTGGGTGCCAGCAAGCCTTGATTTCAGGTTTAAAGTAGAAAACTTAATTCAGATCAGTCCGTCAAGCCTAGGTAACATTTTTCCAAAACATAAAAGTACAAAACAGCTACTTCTCAGGAGCAGGAGACTTACAAAAGGGAGATTATTTGTGTGTGGCTTGTCCAAGCGACAATGATTAAAGGATTCTCAGCAGGCTTTTTCTCTCGTTAGAGATTTGAGCCTCGGCTTTGAAGTTCCATCTCCAGCTGGAAACTCACACAAACCTTTGGGCCAAGAGCACTTTTCTCCCTGAAATATTTGATATCAATGCTTTGGTACAGACCTCTAATTTGTGTGAGGCTTCTGCTTTGTGACTCATTTAGCTTGGCAGAAGACAGAAAGCCAGTGACAAACTGGGATTACTGAATGAGGGAAAAATCCACATGGCCCTGGAAAGATACCTGGGACCTCAAAGTCCTGCCTTGAGATAAACTCTCATCACAGCCACTCTGGGGGATGGAAGTGTTTCTCATCCCTCCCCTTTCTTCTCTGTGGATATAGAAACTTTTAGCTGTCCTCCACACCAGTGATGGAATGCTGGGGAATACAGAGCATAATCCTTGGAACTCTCCTTGGAACTAGGGGATGTTTCAAACAGAACCTTGAACGGCAGCCTCTGCGCTGGTCCCCGCGCAGGCTTGGCAGCCTGAGGTCAGGGGGCAGATGCAGATGTGGAGGTGAAGCTCCTCCGAGCCCACGTGGTGAGGTTGAGGCATGAGGGACAGCTCTACACACCCTCACCTTGGTGCTGTTTTTCTCTGGGCTTGGAGCAGTCGTGTGAGGGCATCTGTTTCTTCTCTTGAAAATGCATTCCTGAGGAACTCTGGAGGAACGAGTGGCCTACAGACAAGGTCTGCCCATGCTCCAGACTCCACCGGAAGGACCTGCTGGTGGTGGCTGTGGGCTGTGCAGTCCAGTGCACACCTGGACTCTGGATTTCCCTCCTTGGTGTGGGAAGAGATTAGCACCATTCTTGTGTGACCCTGAGACAAAGCGTGCTGTCATTGCTGCTGCTGCGGCATCCCAGCCAGGCCTGGTGGCTGCAATGGATGCTGGATAGCTGCTTGGTAAAGGCTTTCAGAAAGCATTTCCATGGCAGAAAGTCCTGTCTCATCGTCTCTCCCCCATCCCTGGTCACAAGCATCTTTGTGTAGCCCTTCCCTGCCGCTGTTTTCCCATGGCAAGAAGTGCCTAGTTCAGAAAGCATCAGCCCCGAGCCCTTTGATCTTTTCTTTCTCAAGAGAAAAAAGATTAAAAAGAGACAAGAAGTTAAGGATTTGTGAGGGGGAACGGAACATGAATAGCAAATTCTGCTTCAGAGGTCACCTCCCCCCAGCTTTCTTCCTGTGTGACCAGGAGGAGGGAAGGGTGCGGAGCGGGTCTGCTGGGGGACCCAGGGAGGAGGGAAGTAAATTGGGGGCAGAGGAGGGGGGTGGAGTGGGGAAGCCCTTCAAAAGGAACAATGCTTGCAAGCTCCGGCATTGTTAGGCGGCCCTTTACAGAGAGTGCCATGAATACAGGTTATAAATTCTTTGGCCATTGAGAGAGCTCTCCAAACCTGACTCCATCCTGCACTAAACCAGGCCTGAGCCCTATCAGTTGCATAGCAATGAATTCATTTACATCTGGATAGTTAATCTCCAATTCACTTGACAGTTTATCTCACCCTTGGAAGAGCCAGCAGTGCCTGCTCTATTGTGTTGGAGCGTCTATGATCACCAGCTAGGCCAGCACCTCTTTTCTGCACAGCAAAGATAAGAGGGCTGGGTGTTGATATCTAACTTATGAAACACACAGTTTTTACCCCAAGCTGCTTGATTCTGTGATACTTTCACTTAATATCCTCCCCATCTTTACCCTTCAACGTGGAGATGCCGTATCCCTCCTCGGTTGTTGTCGCGGCCCAACTGAAATATGGCTTTTCTAATATGAACGGCGTTAGGTGAATGACTTGAACTCTTGAACACTTACTGGTCTCCTAATTCTGCACTGATTTGTATCACCTGATACTAACCCCCAAAGGAGGAAGCCCTGCTCTTGTTCCAGCATGGCTCAGCAGAGCCCTGGGCAAGGACAGTGTCCTGTCACCCGGGGGATCCCAAGGATGGTGTCCTGTCACCTGGGGGATCCCAAGGATGGTGTCCTGTCACCCCAGGGGATCCCAAGCACGCTGTCCTGCAGCCGCATCGCGGGGGGCTGGGCTGCTGCGCGGGGGTGGACGAGGCATCGTGCACCCAAAACCCCAGCCAGGGGAGGCTGGCCAAGGCCTTTGGGTAGCACTGACTCAGCGCGTTGTGACTGGAGAAGTAACGACAGCCATGCAGTGATGTGGAGAGAGAACTCGTTGCTCTGGGGCTGTGAAGGCATGTGGAGGTGAGGACATGACCTGCTTTGGCAGCTTCTCTAACTTTCTGTTCGTGTTTGGAAAGTGGATCAGGAGAGGAGACCTTGGGGGTCAGAGGACAAAGTTAACTGTGAGAATTCCTTGATTTAGTCATATTTTTAAGTCTCCAGCTTTAATTTGCTGCATGTATGTATGTATGTGTATGTATGTGATGTGGCTTGGCCATCATCTGTAGAAGGGCCACTCTAATTAAAATGTCCCTCCTCTTTTGTCTGGAGTGGCTGCAAATCTTTAACCGGTCCTTTTGTTTCCTCTAACACACTGTGCACCAAGTTCTGCTCTGGTCACGAGAATGATATCTCAAAGGCTGTCTGAAGGGTTTGGTGTGGTTTGCACTGAACAGTGAAAACCAGTGAGGTGAAGTAAAAAATTACATGAATTTAAAAACTGATAGTAAGTTGAGGCAGGAAAGCGATTTTGTCTTTTTCCTCAAGTACCAAAAAATCTCACATTTGTCTGCAAGCAGGGAAGTCAGAAGTGTTTCTTTTCCTGATGAAAGCTCAAACTGTCACTGAGTCACAGCAGGCTGAGACTGGATGTGGAGCTCCAGCTCTCCGAAGACTGGTACCTGCCCCATATCTGCTGGGCCGCTCCCGCTCTTGTCTCCCTCTTGCCTTACCTCTCCTTGGGAAGACCTGCAGCATGAAGGTCACAGGAGAAGTTCTTCGGTGAAGTGCAGCTTCAGGCTGTGTGAGCAGCACGTCTCAAACAGGAGCGTGATTGTATTTGTTTGTGACCTCTAACTGAA
Organism: Eurystomus gularis; assembly: GCA_013400335.1. Lineage (NCBI taxonomy): Eukaryota > Metazoa > Chordata > Aves > Coraciiformes > Coraciidae > Eurystomus > Eurystomus gularis. The sequence continues at coordinate 2,238 of VZZY01011264.1, read as the reverse complement.
ATTGTTTTGTTATGGGAAGATTTGTCTCAGTGATGTGGCCATCACCGTTGCTGGTCCTCCTTCAGCGTGAGACTCTATGCTGGAGTCTATCTGGATAGACTTTCTATCCAGATGATGCTAGCTGGATGTATCTTTGAGTCACTTTTGCTTCCTTTCACGTTGTTCTTAGGAAGCCAGCGAGCAGCCAGCAAACCAGCGACTTACCCCAGGCTGCCATGTCTCCTGGGTGTGGAACGTAACGGGTTGCTACTGCGTTCTTGAGGAGCGCTACTGGTAACACTGCAATAGCAACATGGGGAGAGCAGTACAGGCACAGGGCAAAGGCAGATGCCTACCCCACAGAACTTATTATTTAAGCATAAAGATGGAAACAGAAGGGAAAGCGTGAGGAGACAGGTCTGGTCAACAAGCTGCAGAGGTCCTGACCCTCCTGAGATGGTGAGAACATAAAGCTACTTCTCTGACAGAAAGAGGCAATTGAACATCACGAGAAGATATGAATGGGCCAGAATTGAAACTGGCCCCTCTGAAGGGGGGTGATGGGTGTGAATGGGAGAGACCAGAGAAGCAGCTGATGTTGGGTTTGCGAGTGAGAGGAAAGGCAGGGACAGGGCACAGAGGGGCGAGTGGCCGTGGCGTGGGTGGAGAATGGTCACAGTGAATGTGAGTGGGACAAAGCGACTGGAGGAGAAAGATGCTGCAGGAGGTGCGAGGAGGTGGTGAAAGCCTTGCAGGACCTCCCAGTCAAAGTGCCACAGGCAGTGGCAGCTCACAACCCTGCACCAGCTCATGGCAAAAATGCCACAGCCAACAGATAGTCAGCTTGCTGTTGTCCAGAAAATGGAAATTTTGATAAGGGTTTGGAAAGGGGAAAGTGTAGTCTCGGAATGACCTACTGCAAAGACCTCCCATCTACTGGAGGAGCTGGGGGACCCCGTGGGGGGGCTGTCGGCTAACCTGGGACCGCACCGGCACTGCAGGAGTGTTTTCCCAAGCTCAGTGTTACCAGTGGTAATGTGAGTAACAGCTGTAGCTCCATCAAGGTTGAGTAATGCTTTTATCCTGTCCCTGTTCCGAGCCACAGGTCCCCCTGCCCTCGGGACTGGGGTCGGAGTTCCCCAGCAATGTCCCGGGAGCTGGAGGCATCTCCTCGCAGCCGGCTCTGGAATGCTGTTCACCAGCCTCCCAGTGCGCTGGCCTGGCCTGGAGAGGCTTCGAGGGGCGGGGGGCAAACGGGAGACCTCCGCAGGAAGGAGGCTGGGGAATTTGGGATGGGGGAGTGGGAAGGTGTGCCATGGCATCGGCATCACCTGGCAATGTACAGAGAGAGGCTGGGACATGAGGCTGAAAGGGGGACCGGTAGGGATGGGGGCAGCTCCATGAGCTTCTTCTGATCTCCATCAGCCTCCATGGTGGCCCTGTTCAGGGACAGATGATGGAGCTCCACCCTCGCCTGTGGCTGTCTGTGGCATGGCCTGAAACATGTTATCTCCTCAACTGGAGCTACAAGCCCTCTAGGTGTTTCTGAGCACCTCTGGAGGAAAGCATGTGCTTCACAGAGTATTGCTCTCCAGGTTGTTATTTCAGATATCCTTTTGGTAGAAGCAGCAGCTCTCTGAGACCAGCAGGTGGGAGCTGGGACATAGAAATGTGGTCCAAAGCACACTTTTAGCTTTGTCCAAAGCACAGGAGCCCTTTCTTAGGCTCCATCTGAGTCTGAGGGACCGTGGTGTCTGGTGGATCAAGCGTGGTCTCACCATCAGCCAAGCACCTGCAGATGCCTGTATTCCTGTGTCGATGACCACAGGGCTCGGTGTCTCCTATGTCTTTGCGGTGTGTAAACCTGCAATTTTAGTTGTTTAGTAATAACATTTTTATATGCCAATACAATGTTCGAATTCCATTTACTCCTCAGTTTTTCTTTTCTTGGGATGTTGCTGTGAAATATGCAGGTCCAGGAGGCTGAAGCTTGTTTCTAGCATCAGCTTGTAGTGATTCAACCACAACAGCTTATGCTGCTGTCTGTAGGTACTGCAGCTCACTGGTGTGTTCTGAGGAGAGAGCTTCTGTCCATCACCAGGGTGATTCCTCATCCATGGGAAAAAGGTCCCCAGGGTTTGTGTTCCCCGGGGTTCAGTACTGGGGCCACTTCTGTTTAACTTTATCCATGATCTTGAGGAGGAGATAAGAGTGCACCCTCAGAAAGCTTGCAGATTACACCAAGTTGGGTGGGAGTGT